>QLTV01001131.1:95823-111911 GCA_003457575.1 Thermophis baileyi
GGTCTGTAAAGCACTGTGAAGCGGTATATAAGTCTAAGTGCTATTGCTGTTGCTCCTCCTTTTCTCTCTCCTTCCTTGCTTCCTTCCTTCCTTCCTTCCTTCCTTCCTTCCTTCCTTCCTTCCTTCCTTCCTTCCTTCCTTGTGGGTGAGGGAGTGAGGGATTACAAAACTGCCTGGAAAACTGTCACACAATGTTGAAAATAAAGAACATGTGACTGCAGCAGCAGCACAGCAGCAGCCAGTAGCACCGAAGCAGCCACAACGTCTCCAAATTTCATCCTCTCAGGAGTCATGAGTTCCCCATTTGGACACATTTCATAAATTAGCCCATTGGTTCAAAAATGATTTCCATCTGATGCACCCTTTTGCCCAGTTAAAGGTCATGACAATGAGTGTTTTAGTAATAGTAGACGTATCAGAAGCCTTAAGAGGCCCTCCCTGTTGCCAGTCACGGAATGCCCTGTATGAGCAGTAAAAGTGTCAAAAGCACGGGCAACGTAACAGTGACATTTTGCATGTTTGCACAAGGCACATTATAGTAACAGCTGCTTAGACAGATTTCTGCATTTTTTTACACAACCACTTCCCAATGTATTTCTATCCTTGGCATTCCCTTTCAAAAATAGAAAATACCAGCTGTTCCTCCTGGCTGCCAAGGCTGAAAACAGCATATCTCCCTTCTCTCACCAGATAAATAACTTATTGACACACGCTGCAAATGCTCAGCTTTGCAATGGATTCCCTTTCCAACGAAAAGATAACAACAATAAAAAAGACAGTAGACTATTGCCTCCCTTCAGCAGAAGGCTGTTGATCTCCTGCAGACATGAGAAAGCAAAGTTTAAAGGCTACAAATAGTGATATAACATTGCTCGGTGACTGCTGAACTCAGTGGTTTCAATAAGATGAAAGAAAAAAATGCTCACAAAATAGATGTTTTTAGCTTACTTTGTGCTCCAGGAATACCTCTGTCAAAATTCGAATCCCTATATTGCTCATTTATTCTTCTTTCAAGGGTTTTTCTGCTTTGGGGTAAGTTAACAGGAATTAATCCTGTCTTGACAAAAAGGGATCACTGATGTAGGTTGTGCTTTCTGGAGAAGGCATGTTAGCTCAATAAAAGTACCCTGGATAAATAAGGTTAAAAATCACTGGGATCTCTTTATACTGACTGCTATCAGGGTAAACTACTTTCTTCCATATAGTGTTCCTTAGATCTACTATATTATAATTATTGTAGTTCCTAGCCAATATGGCATATTAGAGATATTGTTGCCGGACTTCTGAGTTGAGCAAGAGTGGTATACACCAGATTAATTAGATTGGTAGATGTTCCTTCATGGCAAAGAGCAGTTTCTTAATCAGAATAGAGCTGGAAGGTTACTTAGAGGTCTTCTAGTCCAACCCCATGCTCAAGCAGGAGACCCTATACCATTTCAGATAGGAGGCTATCTAGTCTCTTCTTAAAAACCTCCAGTGATGAAGCAACCACAACTTCTGAAGGCAAGCTGTTCCACTGGTTAATTTTTCTCACTGTTAGGAAGTTTCTCCTTAATTCCAGGTTGCTTCTCTCCTTGATTAGTTTCCATCCATTGTTTCTTGTCCTGCCTTCTAGTGCTCTTCTTTGTGGCAGCCCCTCAAATACTGGAACATTGTTGTCATGTCATTCCTAGTCCTTCTTTTCTCTAAACTGGCCATACCCAATTCCTGCAACATTCTTCATATGTTTTCGTCTCCAGGGCTTTAATAATCTTAGTTGGTTTTCTCTGCACTTCTTAACTTGAAGACAGAGACAAATTAATACAAATACTTTCAGGGATAAATTCCTATCCTTTGTTTTTAAAAGTTTGTTAGGAGCTTGTTCTTTTGCTCTTTCACTGATATGGA
Source organism: Thermophis baileyi (assembly GCA_003457575.1). Classification (NCBI taxonomy): domain Eukaryota; kingdom Metazoa; phylum Chordata; class Lepidosauria; order Squamata; family Dipsadidae; genus Thermophis; species Thermophis baileyi. Next base: position 97,711 of record QLTV01001131.1, read on the forward strand.
TAGGGCTAAATTATTTTCCTTCAACAGTATGACCCAAGTCAAGTAGATATTGACGAATGTTATACTGTAGATCTCTTCCCATTTAATTCCACCTGATTTGATTATCTGAAAATATTGCTCTAGAAAAACAAAACTAACCATTTGCCCCTAGAATTCATCTTGCGGAAGGAAAGGAGGAGAAATCAGCATTGGTGAAGCAAACCATGGACTAATTTCATTTTACTAGGTAAGCACTATAAATTGGGCTTATTTGTAAATTATACCCAAGTAATTGTATCAATTTTGTATCATTTTGTCACTTATTGTAACACCCGAGGAGTTTGAAATGTGTTTCCTGCCTTAAGGTGATTCACTCTGATGAAATTCAGAAACACACATTCAAATAGTTCCCTGCATAAACAGTGTATAGAAGGTTATTACAAAATATTTTTTTAAAAAAATTATTAATAATATTTACTTTCATTTTTTTCTCTCATCATGTTTCCAGGCTACCAATTCAAGTTAATTCAGCACAGATCACATTTCACATGCCCAATTTCTGACAACGTTGTTCCTGTTTGTTGCCTGATTATTTGCAATTAATAACATTCTAGGTACTGGAGTCATTGCAGTTACAAACATTAAGTGAATTAGAAAAATAAATGCAATTGGTGTATTTTTAACATTTTCTTGCACAATTGGAGAACATTGTATATTCTTTATTTCTCTTCTCTCTGTTTCTATATGTATGTACATACGTACAGTATATGCATATATTTTTATTTGTATGTGTATATCTAATACATATAATTATACATATAATCTTAAATGTGCTAAATATTCCAGGCCTCATCAAAATCTGTTTATCCATGCAGACTCAGTAACCTATTTGCTCTAGCTTGTATGCACTGCTGGGATTAGAAAATGGTCCTTAAACTAATGCATATCAAAACTGGAATTTCAGCTTCAGCTCTTCATGCTTGAATAAATAATTCTTGTCCTCTTGCTTGCATTCAATTATTAAGAGGTTCTGGAGTTCAAACCTCATTCTGACCCTTTTGCCTTTTCAAATTGTGACTTTCTCTTCCCCTTCCCCTTCCCCTTCCTCTTTCCCTTCCCCTTCCACTCCCCTTCTTCTTCCACTCCTCCTGCTTCCCCTTCTCTCCTCTCCTCTCCTCTCCTCTCCTCTCCTCTCCTCTCCTCTCCTCTCCTCTCCTCTCCTCTCCTCTCCTCTCCTCTCCTCTCCTCTCCTCTCCTTGTTCCTGTTCCTGTTCCTGTTCCTGTTCTGTTCTGTTCTGTTCCTGCTTCTGTTTCTGTTTCTGTTTCTGTTTCTGTTTCTATTCCTATTCCTATTCCTATGAACCTCTTGCCAAGCAGCTGAATTTTGATCACATGACCAGGGGGATACTGCAGTGCCCTCCCTTCCCTTCCCTTCCCTTCCCTTCCCTTCCCTTCTCTTCTCTTCTCTTCTCTTCTCTTCTCTTCTCTTCCCTTGTCTTCTCTCGCTTTCTCTTCAACACTTAGTTGCCAAATTTTGTTTCCTTCTTTTTGTGGTTGAATAATGTATAAAAAATAATATTTACTATATTCTGTGTATTAGCAAGGCATTTTTACAACATTTATTTGACATTATTACAACATTATATAAACACAGAGATGCAAATGCAAATACACACACACAGCATTATGTATATGATAGTATTACCACATTCCCTGTGAAATATCTATTGGCAATATCCCAGAAAAAAGGACTTAGCAAAAAAAAAAAAAAACACTTTACATCATTTTAGAACCAGGAACCAGATAGCACTTGGATATCAATATATAAACATTGAGAAGGTGTGGAATTGTGAACTCGCTTCACAGTGTTTTTTAAATTAATCTAAAGGGTATATATATTGTAGAAAAGTATGTAAAAATCCTCATTATATTAATGTGGCAGGACACGTCTTAGAAGAATGGAAGCATGTAGCTAATCAGTGCAATGTGTAGGAAGGCAACTGAAGGCAGTCCACTGGAGTCAAGATAATAATGAATTTATTTCTATGGAGTCCTTTGCATTCTCAGGGTTTAGGCTTTCAGCCAAATGCATCCTCCCTTTTGTAATTTCAGATTTCTAAACAATTAATCAAATTATAATTCCAATGAAAGAAGTAAGTCAACATTAGCAGTACGATAGAGCTCAGGATCCTTTGATCTCCCCCTTCCTGAATGATATATTCAGCTGCAGAAATTTAGGCAGCCCTTTTATATTCCTAAAGGCATGTTTTTATGGAACCATGCACATCGGGGTTCCCTGAAATCCCACAGCTCATCTGTGAGAATAATGACAGCTACAAATAATGCCCTCCCATCTCCCCTCATCCCTTGTTTATATGTACCATGTACATGACATGCATAAAAAAGAAGGCTAGTGGAAGGACGCTGTCCTTGAATGGTTGAAACCATTTTGTACTTCTGAGCTAAAAATCCTAAACAAGACACCTATTCACCATTTTGTTCACCATTTTCTTTCAGCTTCTTTTCTTTTTGCCTCATCTCAGGTTTCCTCTCAGCCCAGTTGTGGAACCCAATGGAACCAGAAGTGGGTTCCTACTGGTTCTATCCGGTTCTTTAGAACCGTTAGTAACTCGGCGATGACATCACGGAGCCGGTTCTGCCGGTGTCTCCATGGGCGCCGCCATCTTGGATTTTGCTTCTGAAGCTATTTTTTGATTGCTGTGGGCGCGCACGCATGGCGCGACCCTGAGCAAACTGGAAGCAAAAGGATCCAGAACCCACCCCTAGGATACACGAATCATAAGAAAAGCAAAACGGTAGAGATTTTTATGCAGATTTCCCCCAAAGCCAATGTGCAATCATTGAGAAACTAAGAGAAACTAAAACTGACATATTTTTTCTGTTCTTGCGATAGTTGTCCATTTGTGTAAGGTATTACAATATTTTATATTAGTACACTGCCATGGACAATTGTTGGATCTGAAAACAATTATCTCTCAAGGTCTCAGACTATTCTGACCCTTATTGTCTGTTGGATTTCATAATTGGTTCAACTATTAATCTTCTTAAATTGAGGGTATTAAATTTGTAAATCGAACAGCTTTTTCTTTTTCTTTTCTTCCCCCCCACCTTTTTTAATTTTTTCTTTCTTGTCTGAAACCTGGAACTCCTTCCACATCTATGTATTTAATTTGTAGAATATCTAATTCCCAAATGACTGCAAGTACAGTTATTGCTGTTATTGATGATGATGAAGATGATGATGACTGATGATGATAGATTATTTCAGTAGAAGTAATATTTTTCTAATGGAAGTCTAGAGTTGATACAAATTTTATACCACAAGAAGAAAAACTTGAGAAATGGCTTCTTAATATTCACCTGATTTCACAATGGCAAGTAGGCAAATTATGGGCATGTGAAAGTATTTACAAGTTATGAAAACACATTAAAAGAAGGGTACTGAAGAATACATGAAGCAAAAGGAATTTCTATTATTTGATAGTAATGAAAATGAAATACATGAGGGTTCTCACAAAGACAGAAGATAACTAATAACTGTATTACCTGACATATCATTGTTTCACCTAAAAATGCTGAGTTTTTAATATGCACAAGGCTTCTCTAATATTCATAAATGCTTTTACACTGTGTACTCTGCAGCTTTGTCATGCATTTTGATATCATTACTATGTTTGTTAAAGATTAAAATGTACTATAATAACATGTGAGCTGCTAAATCTATTTTCTAAACTTAGCTCTTGTCAATTATGAAACAAAGTGGAAGTTTCTAGGTCTGGAAATTGTAATGATAAAATATTATGAGAACCATTAATCAACTTATTTCACTAAAACCACTTACCGTGAATGAAATACTGGAAAATATTGGAAAACTTTTAATAACTCAGAAATTGAATTGCACATAAGCAAAAGACTCTTTGATAAGACCCTATGAAATTACAAATTCTAAAAACTCTTCCATACAATGAAAAGAAATAACCAACCATATTGCTACTTTGCACTCTCATGATATATATCATAGAGTCATAGATTTGGTTCTGTTCTTGTCTTCTTCTGATCTGTGGTATGATTGTCTTATGCTTTCTTGGATCTCTATGGGAAATTGTCTGGTTTTAAATGCACTTATGATCAGCACTGATGGTGTTACCTAGTTTGGTAATGAAACATCTGCAAGAAAACAACCAAGCTCGGAGTGTACCAAGGACCCCACAATTATACTCTTTGTATAAGGCAGGAATGCAAATTAAACATTCCAAATGAACAGTTATTTATTTTTCCCTAAACACTTCCAGAAAAAAGAAGAGTGTCAACACCCAAAATGCTGACAGCAAATGCTGTCTCAGGGTTGCCATACCTGGGGGAAGGACCCCTAGCACAGAATGTGAGTGGTGGGAAGAATGCAGTGTCACAAAGCTCTTCAGACCAGCGAACGTCGGAGGCTGTGAGTGGCAAGCAAAGCAGAGCCGACGCACAGCTGATTCCATCTGACTGCAAGCCGACCCGACGATCAGCTGATAATGGTTGCCTGCAAGCAGGCTGATGAACAGCTGATTATAGCTGCCGGCAGGCCAATGAACAGCTGATTGGGCCTGCCAGATGGTCGGCTGCTCCAGCCTTCAAAGGGTGCTGGGAGGTGGAAGCTCCCAGCGCTACCTTTATTCCTTTCGATGGAACTCACTGTGTGCCGAGACTCCAATTAAATAAACCATTGGGAAAACGCAGCGACTCCCATCCTGATTTTGGTTTGGTTTCAGACTTCGGACCTTTGAGATAGAGTTTCCTGCTTGAGCAGGAGTTGGACTAGAAGACCTCCAAGTTCCCTTCCAGTTCTATTCTGATTGATTGAAATATTAAGAAAAGTGCATTCCTAGTCTTTGATGCAATTACAGTAAATAATCACTGGTCAAGAGCAATTTTATACCACAGTATCTGGAATGCAAGGTGGAAGCAAATGTATAGTAGAAAAGAATCTTTATAATTGCTTTAGGCATGTGTCTTCTTAGATAAAATTGTAGCAGGAGTTGGCTGACAATACTTCTTTTCTCAAGTAAAAATGTGAATAAATGTTGTCTACTACTGCATTGTGCCCTGGTGATCTGAAAATATTCAGGCATTATCCATTCCACTCAGAAAGTAAAGGGGCATTTTAGAAATAAGAGTCATCAGTTAAGTGGTCTTTGCATTAGGGACATATTTCACTGGTGATTACTGAATCTGGGAAGAGTGAAATGTTCTGGAGTGACTTTAAATGTCAGGCAAGAAACAGTCCTTTCATAATAAGTCATAGGACAGCAGCTCTCTTGAGGATGCAAAATTCTGGTCACCTGCTGCAGGTCTTATTGTTAATATAGCAATTTCAAATTTTGTACTCAAGGACAATAGGGTTTGGTGTGACTGTTTCTCTGCATACAGAAATGGTGACATATGAGATTGATGGAAACTTTAGCTTTTTTTAAAAAAAAAATCAATTCTGCCATCTCTTCTGACCCCCTTCTCCAAGACATCAAAGGATCTGGGATAGTTTAGAAATGATAGAGGTTGATGGGAGAAACTAATGGCCTGCCCCATTAGAGCTATCAGAGAAGTGCCTTCTCTGCTGTGGTGCCTGCCTTATGGAAAACTCCGCTTGAGATTATTCGCTCTATCCCTTTTGATATTCCTGAAGTCTCTCAAAACCTGGTTATCTTATCAGGCCTGAGGCTCCCATGGAACCAGAGACATGCTTTGATGGCTCCATTGTTGAGGTGGCCATTCTTGTCTTCTCTTTTCCTAGGATTTATATTTTTGCTTCATACTATTTATCTTTTAGTGTTTATATTTTTACATCTGTTCTTTTTATCTTTGTTTTTTATTCAGTTGTTGTACACTGGCTTTCTATGGGATGGGCAGCTATAAAAACTGGATTAGTAAATAAAATAAATAAAAGCTGGAAGTTATACGTTTGTTTGCAGTTCTTCAATGATTCATATTGCTTTTTCTATCTGTTCTAATTCCTTCAAATTTATTAAGGAATGAAAATCAAATAGCTTTTGATACGTATCTTTTGACAGATTGTAGTAAGAACCATCTGTCTGAAAGTATCTGATCAAGAAAAGAATAATAAGGAAATACGTTTTTGATTGAAGGTAACACCCTAACATTCAATCCACATTTCAAATTTCAAATTATGCTTCAGGAACTAATTAAGTGTGTATAGATTAGTCAACAGATTTATCAACCAAGCGCATATCATCAGAGCACAGGGCAATGCAAATGGAAACCAGAATAATAAACCAACATTTCTAATTTACGATTAGCTAACACTGTCCTATGTATGTCTCTCTTGTGCCAGATTGATTGCTTCTTTGATGGAAGCTGCATAGCTAGGGGTTCATTATGTAGTTTTGCTTCAAATGTGGTTGTTTCTGCAAAACTGACTATAATGAAACAAAGTTGCCCTACTTTAATGGATAGGTGTTTCCATATAAGAAAGAAATATGGTAAAACCACACAAAACACAGAGAAAAATATATATATGAACAATCAGTTTGAGGAAGGTGATTAGCTGAAAATACCAGCCCTCAACTTAGTTCAATGTGCTATTTCATAAGGTATCAGTGACTTTTCCAGAAAAGCAATTATCTGTGCTTTACTCACGATCCATATATCATTATCTTTTAGTTGTAACCCTCACCTATTTTGCCACTGCTTCTTCTATCTTTGTTAATGAGGAATGTGTTTAAATCATTACAAAGATTAACTGATTAATGGGAAGCAAAGTAGCAGTAGCAATGGTTTTCTCATTTCTTCTGCTTGGAGCCATCTATCTAAAAGCATTATCTCAAAGCTGCTTTGATTTTTTTTTAAATGTATAGGTAATAATGACAGAACTTTATATAATGGTACTACCTACATAATGTTAAAGACTTAGCATTATCCTGCTCGAAAAATAGATATTTTGTCATGTTTGTATGATTTGTTTTTGAATGATTAAAAATACAGGATAACAGATGTGGGCTACTGTCTATAGTACATTATTGAACAATTTCAAAGTACTTATTTTTACTTCCTGTTTTATTGACAATCTCTGAATGCACGAGGGAGAATGTGATAACTCTACAGCTAGGATGGCAGTTTGCACCATAATCTCACCAATTGTGAAATAAAATGATAAATGTTCCTAGATTACCATAAGTTCAGGGGTGAAATCCAGCAGGTTCTGACAGGTTCTGGAGAACTGGTAGCGGAAATTTTGAGTAGTTCAGAGAACCGGTAGCGGAAATTTTGAGTAGTTTGGAGAACCGGCAAATACCACCTCTGGCTGGCTCCAGAGTGGGGTGGGAATGGAGATTTTGCAATATCCTTCCCCCAGGAATGGGGAGGGAATGGAGATTTTGCAGTATCCTTCCCCTGCCACGCCCACCAAGCCACGCCCACAGAACCAGTAGTAAAAAAAATTTGGATTTCACCACTGCATAAGTTGTCTGCACTAATGCATGCAGAAGCAAATGGAAGAGCTGGAATAGCAGATCAGAAGGAAAATACAGTAATACAGATTGGGAAACATAAAAGCTACCAGGAAATTACTCAGCACAAGTGATGTAACAGAATCCATCTGTTATCATATTTTAGAATTGCTGCCTAATTATTAAATGTATTTATTTTTTTAAAAAATCTGAAATATTTTATTCTGCTCTTATACTTTAAAAGCATTCACATAGTTGCAAACACCATTTGAAACATTGCCCTTTTTAATCATTTATTCATATTATGAATAATTTTGTATATCTCAATCATGTCCCCTCATTTCCACCTTTACAGATTAAAAAGGCCCAAATGTCACCACTTTCCTTTGCGGTGAAACTGCTCCAGCTGTTCATCTTAGTTACCTTCTCTAGTTCCACTATATCCTTTTTGCAGGACTGCATCCACAATATTCCAGATGTGGTTACATCATGATTTGTAACTTAACTTCTATAAGACAGTATTGCCTTTTAAAATTTCCCAATCTTAACCATGCAAAACTCAGGCTCAAACATTTCAACCTCACCCAAGCAAGCGAGCAGGGATGCATAAATTCAATGTGGCATCAGTTTTACAATCAGTAGTCTGCCAAAGCATAACCACATAATAGGTAGACTTAAGAGGCTGCAAGAATCTTTCCCCAGCTCAAAATGTATACAGCAATGCAGCATATTAAAACCAGTGTCTTTTATCTAGGTAGATACTTGATTGTGGGGGTAGTGAGAAGTGAAGGCAAAAGCCATGGAGATGCTGATCTTAAATGTTGTCCCCTGCTAATTCTCTGTATGTGATTGTACTTTTGGGGATATGCTGATGTGTTTCTCATAGTGTTATAGAATTAATGAGCCCAAATGTCATTATAATGCTAGCAGCAGAGGTAGCATTGGAACACATTAAAGGGGGAAGATTTACAAATGTTACACTGGCCAAATTTGTACATTCCCATTCCTGCTGGAGCCTATGAAGTACATCCCCCCTTGAGATGGTTTTAAACTTTGAGTTTTGAAATTCTAAGTCAAACTTAAAAGTTTATTTAATATCTGAAGTATAGATACCCATAGGAAAACAAATGGGAAAAGGACAAAATCAAATTACTATTTCTTATTTAAAAATTGTCTGGGGAAAAAAGAAATCACATGCTAACGAACTGCTTAGAAAAAGAAAGCAGCTTTGCTGATACTATTATATACTAATCTGTACAAGTGAATGAAGTGTTCCAGATAAAGTTTACACTTTAAAGTAGCCATATGCTACAAGATTATTTTCAGTATAATAAAAACAATAGAAACGATAAAAACAACTTGGTTTAGGTTGGAACTTTAGTCTGAAGGCTGCATTTTTCCATTTTACACAATTGCAATTTTGTTTAAAGTGAAATAAATATTTTTTTAGTTACTATTGATCTAATCCAAGGAGTGATATGGTTTTTGTTTAAGGGTAATATAATCTTGCTTGTGCATGACCATAATACTTAGACCTGTTTTAATAAAATAATAAAACTGCCATGGACACCCATGTCTGGCCTCTTTAGGTGTAGAAAATGGAAAGAAAATCAGGAAAATTGTGAAGAATTAGGGGGGGAAATGCCACTGCCTACCAGATGCTGTGATGGCAAGCAGCTTTTTTTTTTTAATGCTGTCAAGTCAGTATTGACACTTGTCTGCCTGCACAAGTCCCTGCAGTATTCTGAGCGAGATTTTCCCAAAGTAGTTTGACATTGCCTCCTTCACAGGATTGAGAGAAAGTGACTGACCCTAGGTCACTCACCTGGCTTGGTGCCAAAGTGGGACCAAGTGGGAACACATCGTCTCCCGGTTTCTAGCTTGAAGTCTTAACCATTACATGAAACTTACAAGCAGAAAAAAAAATGTTTAATGCAAAATTATGCAGTCAGTTCTAACATTATAGATCCAATAAGATCTACAGTATAATATCTATGCACCTGAATCTAGTCAATGAACGGTTAGCACTATTTTAGTGCTAGATAAAAATTAATGCCATTTAAGAGGGATTGGACTTAGTCCACTTGGGGCAACATAGAACCTCTGGAGTGGCTCTTCCTTTGACTCTGTCCCCAGGCTCCTTCTCCTAACAAAGATGCAGGTCAATGGTAAGAAAAGTAAGGTCCTGCCTATAGGCACGAAAAACCAAAGGTACAGACACAGAATAGACAGTACTTAGCTGATCAGTAGTATCTGTGAAAGTGATCTAGTTGTACTAGTAGGCCATAGCTTAAATATGAGCCAGCAGTGTACTGCATTTGCCAAAAAATATCAATGCAGTCCTAAGCTGCATCAACATAGAGATAACCTGAAGATCATGAGAAGTGATAGAATATCTCTATATTGCACTAGTAAGGCCACATTTAGAATACTGCAGCCAGTTCTGGTTACCATGATACAAAAAATATGCCCTTGAAAATGTACAGAGAAGATCAACAAAGATGATAAGGGGGTCTGGAAACTGAACCATACCTAATGAACAGCTAAGGAAACTAGGTATGTTTAACCTAACAAAGAGAAGTCTTAGTGGTAGCCATCTTCCAATACTTGAAGGGTATCACAGGGAAGAGAGGCTCAATTTATCCTCCAAAGCACCTGAGGGCAAGAAAAGAAGCAACCGATAGACATTCGGGGAGGAAGATCCAACCTGGAACTAAGTAGAAATTTCCTGGCAGTGAGAACAATTGGTCAATGGAATAGCTTGTCTCCTGAACTTGTGGGTGCTCCATTATTGGAGGGTTTTTTTTAAAAAAAAATTGGGCAACTATTTGTCTGGGATGGAATAACATGACTCCTGCCCTAGACAAGGGGTTGGACTAGAACAGAGGTCTTCAAACTTGGCAACTTTAAGATTTGTGGACTTCAACTCCCAGAATTCTCCAGCCAGATATGCTGGCTGGAGAATTCTGGGAGTTGAAGTCCACAAGTCTTAAAGTTGCCAAGATTGGGGACCCCTGGACTAGAAGATGTCCAAGGTCCTTTCCAGCTCTATGATTCTATGAATAATTAGATTAGCGTTCACATGCTGTCCGGGGCACCATTGTCACTCCTTCACCCTGAGATGGCCATCTACAGAGTGAGAAATGTCAGGATGCAAAAATAAATATAGGAGTCAACTAGTAATTGTACAATAGACTAGATTAAGATGTCCAGGGCAGACCATGAGATACATAGATCTCTTCTGTAGAAGTTTAGTCCATCTTTAATAATCTGCTGCCAGAAGTTGTTTCTTAATTCTGCTTAATGATAGGATATTGTTAGGTATTATCATGCTCAGCAAAAATTGAGAAAGAGGAAAAGAGAACTAAAAGTAAAACTTGCAAATTGAGTCTCTCATTAAATTAATTTCTGCATGTTACTAGATGCTTGATCTTTGTACTATGTATTAATGCCTTTAATATGTTTATTCAACAAATAAAAATAAGGGAAACTGAATATAAATTGCTGTTTAAAAGCCAGAAGCAGACCAACTTAAAAATGTTTTATTTCCATTATCCATGTTAAGAGATATAGCACTACATTGATTAGATATATAATATTTACTTGTTTCATTGTTGTTTAAATGCACATAAAATCCAGATTATATTAGGTGAGTTACTGCCTGAAAATAGAGAATGTTATAGCATTGATCTAAAAATTAAGTTAGAACAAAGTAAGGCATAGGACAGGTTTTATGAAGCTCAGCAAATTGTAGTACTGTAGAAGAAAAAATGAGACTTCTCCCACACATGATACCATATAATTCCAGGGAACCCTAAATGATCTGATATGGTATAGGGAGCTAGGTCAAAATAACATCATCAAAATAGCTAATTCACCAATAATTAAAAGAAGGAAAAATGTAGAAAGCTTATTAAAGTGCCTGTGGAAGCTTAATCTAAACAGGACATTTCTAAATATTCTCAGATTTCACTGGCAAATATAATTAATTCAAACACCTCTTTCCTCAGAGTTATCTTTTTTTTATTTCATTGCATTGATTTTGTGCACTGAAGAAAAACAGGATGCATTATCTATTCACACATTGTATCTAATCCTAACCCTAACTCTCTGCTGGAACAGGGACTAGAAAATAAGAAAGCTATGATTTTCTTTCTGCCAATTTCCATGTTAATAACAAAAGTAGAAAAGTCAATGTCCTAGTTTTGTGTTATTTACAAAAGCCAATTCTAATCATCTTTACTTTTTCTAAAGCAAACATGGCACTATGGTGAAGTCCTGTTCTTTTTATTTAGTCAAATTTAATTTAAAGAAGCATCAATCCAGCATGTAATCAGGATTTCCTAGGAATGAAATGTATCTTGTGAATTAAATGATTGATAGCTCAAGGGCTGAGGCAACATATCCACAACAGTCCCTGACAGCTTTGTGAGAGAGAGAAAATTCTCTCTAAATCAGAAATAAAGATGCATTGCCTTTGTTTTTAAAAATCCCAATTCTTTAGTAAGAAAGATGAGCGATCAGCAAAACCAGCTTTACATTTCATATATTTAAATAATGAGCATATCATATTCTAGAGTCCTAAAATGGCATGATTTACAGCCTTGTTGTAAAGATACCAGCTAACATTTGCATTTAGCTTTAAAAGTTCTTACGTTTGATCTACAGAGTTTTTGAAATCTGATCTGATATTCTGGTATCCTCCAGTGTTTTCAACCAAGCAGCGCTGCTCTGTGGAACTATTTGGCAACAAAGAGTGCTGTAGCAGAGACTTTCAGGTAGAACATAAATTCTGGTGATATTTCTTTACTAGATCAGTGAGAGGTCCTGCAACCACAAGGGCTTCCAGATTCAGCTAACCTCAAAGCTCCCTTCTTCTGTGCTTTGTTTTCTCTCTCTTCCTTTTTGTCTATAATTTTGCAATTCACAATTGTATCTAAAAATAAATATACTGTCCCCACCTGCTGGCCACAGCTTTAAATGTTAAGGAGTGTTCTCCTGAGTCTCTCACCCTTGAGGCTCATGACATAAATGTGCAGCCTTTTCAAATATCTGTGGAGGGTTGTCATATAAGTTAACCTGTACTTGGCATGAGAAAAGCAGAGAAATGCAAAGGAAATAGCCAATCCTAGCCACCTGTTGCTCTTGGACACAGGAGAGAAATGACATAAACCAGACTGTGGTCTTTTCTTTGGTAGGAAGGGAGGTACTATATGGGCACCATAAATCCCCTTGTTAGTGATATGTGGGTGTTTATATACGTAATTATAGTGGGTTAGAATAGCAGAAAAGAATGTAGAGGTTTGGGGATAGTCATAGTGAAGTCATTCCATAGTATTAACAGATATAACATTTTTGCAGTAAACGTCATAGCATGATTTGCATTGCTTTCTCTCAGTCCTTTGTAACATTTCTGTGAGGTTTATAAGCCAAATCTTGCTTAATTCAAGGCTCTTTTGCATTCATCTGTCCAAAAGCTCAGTGATCACTGTTGTAGCCCATGCCGATTAAATAATCTTTGCTGCATCTATCTCAAATGGCTTTTGTTCCTCATTGAAATGGGCATTTCCCCCCCACAACACTACAAAAATGTTCTGCTGGCAAGTCATATGACTCCTTTAAGCTTAGGGGAATCTCCAAATATTCTGTAGTAACTCAGTTTCCTTTCAGCCTTGCTCATATTGCTTGTCCTTATTTCAGTTATTTTTTTTATACTGTCACCCAGTATAAAGCCAATCAGTTCCAGTTGCTTGAGATAGAGCAGGTAAAAAATGAAACTCTCCAGAACATGTAGCAAAACAAAACAAAAATGTATTTGACACGCATGTGACCAGTACACCACACTGAATCTTTCCCCGGGGTGAGCAAGTGGCTGTCAGTAAGATATCAAGAGAATAGACACAGCCTGCAGATGCCCTGGAGGGGCCTTTCGTGCTTAAAATGTAAAGAAGGGCATAAAGGTTACAGGCTATGTCTATTTGTGGTACATTTGGCTTCATGTCATAAAAGTTGCATAGGTCTCACTGTCAAATACTTGAGTTGAGCTGAAATGGATCAAGGCAACTTGACTGATAATCAACGGAATAATTTGTTCTGTGAAGAGGGACTGGGGAGCCAGAAAAGGTTAACCTTGAGAAATGAATATTGAAGGAGGATATGACACACTCTTCAAGTATCTGAAAGTATGCAAAAGAAAGCCAAGATGTTTCTCTATTTTATCTGGTTGCAGGATAAGGATAATGGATTTAAATTGCAAGAAGGAAGATTTTAATGAAATGTTGGAATCAACTCCCTTACAGAAAGAGCAGTGTGACAATGAAACTAGTTCTCCAGAAAAGTCATGAGCTTCTTTTTATTGGATGTGTTCAAGAATCTATCAGGGATTTTAAAATTTTAATTTCTGTACTGAGCTGTACTGAGCTGATTCTATCCTCTAAGTGGCTCTTCCAATTCTATGTTTCTATGGTTCTACATTTGTGTATCATTTGGCCCCAGTAACCTGGATTATTATTATTATTATTATTATTATTATTATTATTATTATTANACTAGTTCTCCAGAAAAGTCATGAGCTTCTTTTTATTGGATGTGTTCAAGAATCTATCAGGGATTTTAAAATTTTAATTTCTGTACTGAGCTGTACTGAGCTGATTCTATCCTCTAAGTGGCTCTTCCAATTCTATGTTTCTATGGTTCTACATTTGTGTATCATTTGGCCCCAGTAACCTGGATTATTATTATTATTATTATTATTAT
>QLTV01001131.1:118923-141580 GCA_003457575.1 Thermophis baileyi
ACAGAGTTTTTACTTATAATTATGTGGACTGTGCATATATGTTTACTTCTGTTCTGTCATGTTCTCATCATTTGCATCATCATCATCATCATCATTATCATTATTATTATTATTATTATTATTATTATTATTATTATTATTATTATTATTATTATCATCAATTTCATTGGTAGAAATGTATTATTGTTCTTTTTCATGAGTAGAAAAGTGTCACTAGTGACCAAGGGTCAGCCCAAGAAAGAATTGAAGTGCTTTATAATCTAACATATATTTATGCAATATATAAACTTATACATATACACATATTTACTACATACTGTACATATTATGCTAAAATTTGTTTACAATTTGTTTACAATTTGTACCTCTGTTACATGAAAATGTATTCTCCTAGAAATTCAAGAAAAGAATAAGTAAGATCCTTGACTATTTTGGCCATGTTAGAATAGAGAAGGCAAAGTGGGCTGCTTGAATAGTGCAGGCAAGATAAGAAAGTAAACTTGGGACTGCTGCAAGATTATTATATGCTCAAAAATGGGAAATGTCTGAAATGCCCATAACAGAGAAATGGATAGTGAAGATGACAGAATTAGCAGAGTTGGCAAAATATACATCTTTTATTAGAGAAAAGACAATAACTCAATTTATTGATGACTGGAAATCCTTTATGGACTTTTTGCAGAAAAAAAGAGGGGGGGGAAGAATTTGTAATTTATGGGATTGATGATTAAAAAGGATAGATTATGGGAAGAAGGAAATTATATTGTAAGAGAAAGAAAAAGAGAGAAAATAAATCCCTTCCATTCCCCTCTCCTCCCTTCCCATTCTAATCCATCCCATCCCACCTCATCCTTTCTCTACTCCTTTCTTCAACCTGGAAATGATGCAAAATCAAATACGGGATTTTCATGTTGCATAGAAATTACACTGCATAAAGGACTTACATACAAGAAAATAGAAGAACTCCAAGTATCAACAGAAAAGCTTGTACTATTCTGGATGTCTGGAGTGCATATTTCTAGCTCAACATTTTTTCAAGGCTTATAAAGGACTAGACAACCTGTGACCTCTTGGGTCTTCCTTTTAGAGATATTTCCTTACCAAATTCCTTAATGGCTTCTAACATCCTGCTTTCCTGGAAAATTTGGGGTGCATTTAGAGATGTATTTTCCTTGAAAATAGCTCATGTTGAACTTTATAGCACAGTGAAACATTAGCACAAGAAATGTTTTATGACATTTTATTTTAGGTCATAAATTGTTTTATGGTAATTTTATGTCATAAAATGTTTTATAAAATTTGCCAAATTTTAATTCTATGGGAATCATGGGTCCTGGATTTTTGACTTTTTGTTTTTTGTAAGTTGGTTTTTTGAACCAAGGAACCTTGGTTCAAAATGTTTAGCCAGTAAAAGGGTACAGGAATCAGAGTTTTAGTAGTATACAGTATATAGATTGCAGAGTAGATACCTATCACACAATGTACCCTAAACTCCATGCAAATTCCTGTAGTGTGAAAAGACCTGCTTATTTTCAGTGAGCTCCTGACAATGTTTGACTGCTTTGCAATTGCTCATTTGCTTTTAACTAGCACCATTAGCCAGTCATGCTTTTAGAAAGGCTTTTGCTGTGGAACAGTAATGGCAGAAATTGGGAAGGTCTATGAGGAAGAGTGTTTTTCATTAACCAGAGTGTAATTATTGCTGTTAATCCTAATTTAAAATTTTACATTTAAATAAATAAGGTGGAGGAGGTGATTTTGTGTTGCGATTATCAAAGGCAGTGCCCTGAATATAGAAACTGTAATTCTCTATAGAAAGATGTAGCAAAAAGGTCTATTAAAACCTGTAAGGTTATCTTTGAGTAAACATGTATTGAATAATGACAGAACAAGAATATAATGGAAGTATCATGTTATATATAGATTTATATTCCAGAACTTGACCTTATTTAAAATATGAACAATGTAATATTTTTGGAACTTGGCTGAGTTATTCAAATGATTTCCCCCACGGCTGGTGTTATGAGGATTTTTTTTTCTTTGTATTTGCAAAACACATATACAAATGAATTGCCTAGAGAATGGAGGCTTGTATATTCTAGTACAAATATTTGTAATCTACAATAAAGTATGACCATCCTAGAGAATATTCTGGTATATGATAATAGTATATGATTGTGTTATGCAATTAGACAGTACAATATTAGTACTATACTATTGTTTGTGGTATGTATGTAGCAGGGGTGGGTTCTAACTTACCTTGCTGCCAGTTCGCTTCCTCCTACGCTGTGTGGCCACGCCTCATGGGCGCGCGTGCGCCTCGTGGGCACGTGCACATGCGCAGTGCAAAAAAAAATTTCAAAAAAAACCAACGCCGAAAACAAGATGGCGATGCATGCGCAGTGCCGGAAACTTGGCTTCTGCGCATGCGCAGAAGAAAAAAAAAAGAAATTAAAAAAAAATTAAAAAAAAAGATGGCAGCACCCACGGACCGGCACCGACCGAACCGGATCGATGACATCATCGTGACGTCACCAGCGGGTCACTACCAGTTCAGGCAAACTGGTCCGAACTGGGAGGAACCCACCTCTGGTATGCAGATTAAAAACCACTTCATGTAAGAATGTAGTGTTAAGTGCATTCCAGTTATCACTTGTGCCATAAATTGGATATGGGAATGCTTTCTCATTGGGGAAAATAATAGAAAAGACGTATATCAAGAATACACAAATAGCTTTATTTTGTTCGTCATATTGTGAAACTGATACAATCATCATCATTATCACCAACACATAATATTAAAACTGGTATCATTATGCTGATGTCTGATTTGCAGCTGCACTCCTGGGAAAATCATGTTCATGATATTTAGAGTATCCTTATTGGAAGACAAATTCAAGATTTATATCTATGGAGAGAGCCAAGACAATTAATATTGGTCTCCAAAAGTGGGCTCTTAGAGCTTAATTTGTGGGGTCAGGCCAGCTTTAGTTGCAGTCTTTCTTACTTGATGTGGGGAACCCTGGCCTTCGTGTCCCAAAGAGCTAAAGTTTACAGAGTGGAAAAAATGGAGTTGCTCCTGTGCATTTAGTACTGGGTATTCAAACTTTAATGGTCTGTGGACACCTTTAATTTTGAAGAGGTAGGCATGAAGAGCCACAACCCAAGAAATAATACTACAAATATTTATTTTCTTTTTATTTGTTTGCTTGATTGATGTGGAAAAAAGATTGGGGTTCATGTTTTCAGTGTGGCATCAAACATTTATCTCATGCTTTAGAGGGATAGAAAATTCCTAAAAATTTCAGCAACTACAAGTGAAATTCAGCGGTGTTGTCTGGATGTTTTCTAGAAGCTCCAGAAGAATGCTCAAGGTGCCATGGATTATGTAGTCCACATTTATTAACTTGAGGCAATCTATAGAATTCACAGATACCTTTTGGTCTTACCTTCACTGAATCATATTCAAGAGCTGCTTCTTTCCCCTCCCAGTTATAATTTAAGCTCTAAAACTCTGAGTTAACCTAACATTTTTAATAGGATTTAAGTGGTAGTTTCTGTTTCAGCACTTTAGTTTGTCCTGTTTATAATTAAAGGAAACCCATTTTACAACATGATTACACTGAAAATAATCCAATGTCCCTATAGCACTGGGACTTTATACATGAACCTGTGAGCCTCTGGGTCAATGAAATGGCTCAATGGATCAAGTCATAAATTAGATCAGAGTATTTCTGCTTCAACTTAATTGGACTGGGAATTGGGGCTGTAATGTGGCCAACATTTTAAAAAGAAATCTTTTGTTATGTGAGAAAATTCAACTCATAAACAAATTAAAGGTTACTTAAAATGGTTCTGTTCAACCTTGGAAAAATCTATAGTTTGATTTACTGAAGTAACAAAACAACCATCACATGGATTGCATTCATACTATTCCAATACAAATTGCATCTGCAAATGCTTAGACAATATTTTGCTGTAAAAGATGCCCTGCTTGCTCTGACTAGGGAAAATATATCACTGGTGACTATGAAACAGACTTGCTTATTAAAACTTTGAGCAGAAGGAAACATAGAGGCATTTTGGAAATTAAAATTTTACTGTAGGCATATAATAGAAATTATTATGTCATCAAAATGACATTGTTCACATCACGACATCATTCAAATCATGATTACATGATTGCATCATTTTGTCACTTGTGCCAATTTCACAATGTCATGTACATAATATCACTCGCACTCCTTCCTCCTTCTCCCTACCAACCACAGACTTTATTATAGCAATGTTTTAGATACTTGGTCTTCTGGAAAATGTATCTAATGTAAGCTTATCTTAGAATTAAATGCTTTCATTGCCAGAAGCCCAAGCAAAAGCTAGTTCCATTCTCCACACAAAGTTGGGGAAAATGTACAAGGAGCACTGTGGGAGGGATAGAACATCCACTAAGACACTCAGATCATCAAATTAACCTGGTGACCAATGAGTCAGGTCACCCTTATGTCACATTTTGGTCTACAATCATAGATTTTAACAAACTATATGAAACTAATGGTCACATGGGAAGCTTTTTTGACCTGTCTCCTGGTAGAGACAAGGTTTTTTTTTCCACTTTCTTCATGCAAAATAGTTAATTTCTAGCTAAGTATCCAGTCAAAATATACAAGACATTATAGCAGGCCTGTGAAGTTCTGAGCTACCATGCTGAGCACCCTGAAATACAGCAGAGCCTGGTGTTAGATCCAGTAGGGAGGGGCTGCTGCCTGATTTTAGGGACAGCTGGCAAGGAAAGATTAAATATGCAACTAGCAGAACTGAAATTATGGGCAGTTGTAATTGGCCTTAGGAAAGCTGGTGAAAAGCACCTGATTTAAGAGAGCTGACATTTAGCCTTTTGTCAATTTGCTACAGATCCTAGTTTGCTAATGAAGTTGTGAATTTCAGTCCTTAAATTCATATATTTTTCCTTCTTAAGGGAAAGAATATTTTCACTGTTTTAATTTCTATGTCTGTGTGAAGGATGCCTATTTGTTTTTAAAACATTACCTGTTGCATATTGAGAGAATTGGATTGTACTTAAGACAATTTTTAATGAAAAGCAAAACTTTTCCTTGAATATTTATTTTGAAAGAGAGGGAATGTGCGTGCAACTGTATGAGAGAGAATATATGAAATATCAAAGTTTGTTTACAAAAATGCAAAGAAGGGAAATTAAGGGTGAAGAATCTACAAGATAAAAAGCAAGTGCTTTTGAATAATTGGAATGTTGTTATACAGAAGTATTAGAAACAGCAATAATATATTGGACAGAAGGGAAAGTAATTTCTGTTGCAGTACTGCTAATAAAGTGGAATTCAGGTTTGACTGCTAGCAATATTTATCAGCGTCTTCTAGATTAATCAGTGTTACTACTTTGTAACCCTATATTAGAAATGCAAGAAATGAGATTAAGTGTGGCTGGCTGACCAATGTACTCACTGAGTAAATGCTAAGGAATGGAATCCAAACTAGAGACGTTGTAAGTCATAGCCATAACAACACACTTTGAAAACTGAAGACTGAGAAATGGGCTAAACTTAAATGAGCTACTTACCTATACTTGTTTAGATAAGTAACTGTAATTGTAACATTACCTATTGAGATATTCAAAATGTGGATTTATAAAAGGAAGAGGCTGTAACAACATTCGTTGGCCACCCTCCTTGTAGAGTTAATGTGTGCACATCTGTACAATATTCACATAAAGCCCAATGAAAGGCAAACAATTACAGGTAGTCCTCATTTATGACCACAATTGAGCCTAACATCTCTATTGCTACGCAAGGCAATTTTAAGTGAGTTTTCATGTATCATTAAATCGCTCCATTTTTTTAAACCTTGCTCTTTGTTTGACATTCTTGATTTTCATCATCACTTTCCTCAAAAAAACTGATTTTACATCTCTACATTTTTTCCCCTCAAAAAACCAGTGATTTTACATCTCTAAATTCACATGCTGCATATTATCCAGCTTGGAATATTACATCTGTAAACAGGCACACACTGCACATTACCCAGTAATTATAGCGTGTTAAAATATTCTATGCACATTACTAGGAAATAGCTATGTGTCACCAACATCTAAATGGTGTGATAGATCTTAAATTAGAGAAATAAATAACTGCAGGTAATGCTGATGATTGTTACTTGCGCCATCCATACAAGTGCTTTCCGAGGTACAAGAACAGATAACATCATCCCACTCCCAGCCAGTATTGCAAATACAGCCTATGTTTTCCAGTATTGATTGTATTTTGAGAGGTGAGCTAACTTAGCTCTTCATATCTTTTATATATAAATGTTATAAAAAGTTTTAAAGAGAACATAAAAACTAATTAAAAGTTATAATGAGTAAAGGAGAATAGTTGTAGCTCAGGGTCGGAAATGAGGGGGTCCTTCATGCTCGTTGAGATTGGGGTTTGCTTGTTTTTTGCAGACGGTTCATTACCCAAACTAGGTAACATCATCAATGCTAGCACTCATGATGTTACCTAGTTTTAGATAATGAAAAGTCTGCAAGAAAACAACCCAGTTGAAAGAGCATCAAGGAACTCTCATAAACTAATAAAGAATAAAGAAAAGAAAGAGAGGAAGAATAAAGAAAGGTACAGAAATAAGGGATAAAAAAAATTGAAGCTTCCAATTTCCTTTGCAACAAATACAAGTATGATTGCAAAGGTATCTCCTACTCCATGATTACAGGAGAAAGCTCACTTTTATTATCTATTTTTTCCCCTAATCATAGAAACCATGTCATAAGTGACCTTGTGGTTGAGATGAGCTGCAAATGAAGTAAGGAAGTAAGTAAGTAAGTAAGTAAGTAAGCAAGTAAGTAAGTAAGTAAGTAAGTAAGTAAGTAAGTAAGATAAGTGGATTTTTTTCTGTTCCATGCAAAAAAGGGGGTTTTCAATCAGCCATAAATGTATATTCAGTCTTTTTATAATCAAGGAAGTCAATTTAACCACCCCATCTTCACCAACCATTCCTCCATTGTGGGTGGTGTTGAACCTTTCCATTTTTGAACAGATAATATGTTTGCTGCAGACATGAGATATAAAAACAAAATTCTATATTCCAAATTTTTTTCTAGTTTCCTGGCCATTAGTCCCAAAAGAAAAGCCTCTGGGT
Organism: Thermophis baileyi; assembly: GCA_003457575.1. Taxonomy (NCBI): domain Eukaryota; kingdom Metazoa; phylum Chordata; class Lepidosauria; order Squamata; family Dipsadidae; genus Thermophis; species Thermophis baileyi. Next base: position 126,091 of record QLTV01001131.1, read on the forward strand.
TCAATTATCTTTAAAATCTTCTAAATTAATGTAGGTATCTGTATTCAAATTTCTCCACTGTTTCACACATCCACCAAACATGATAAAAAAAATGTTCACATTTCCAGCATAGATTCAAAGTATATTTATACATTCTAGGCTGCTTATCTGGTGAGAAATACAAACAATACAAAAAGAATTTTTTATAAAAATTATCTTTAAGATTAGAACATAATGTAAATTTTGATCCTTTCATCCACATATTGACTGACGGTCCATTTGTATATTGTAACCAAAAATTTTTAGTCCATTATATTACACCATATCATTTTTTCACTTGTTCTCATATTTTAGCAAAAGTTTATACCTATTAGCAATAGCATAATTATTAGAAGTACATACGGTAGTTGCTCAGTCTTACATTGTTCAAAGCCATAAAATGTTTAGTACACTTACATCTTTCAGATAATTACACAACATTCTATAGAATTCTTCATACACTGAAAGCCACGAAGGTGTTTTCAGACACAACCTAGATTTATATTCATTCCAGACTCTAAGAATGACCCACATAATATAATGGTTTTTGAAATCTACATTAACCTTAGCTTTGTCATACCATAGATGTCCATGCCACCCAAATTTCAAATCATGTCCTTCTAACTCCAATAACCTTCTATTTCTTCACAACATCCACTCTTTCATTCAAACTAAAGAGCAAGCAGCAAAATATAATTTCAAATTGGGTAGACCTAGTCCTCTTTTCTTCACAGCTTGCAGTACCAGATATTTAACTCATGCTTTTTTCCTGCTATACAAATTCATCTATAACTTTCTGGAGTTACTTAAAAAGTACATCAGTTTTCAAAATAGGCATTGTCTGAAATAAAAATATTCTAAGTAAAATATTTGTCTCAATCAGAGAATTTTTACTCTATATCACAATGGAACTTTGTCTCATCTTGGCTATATCTTTTTAACTTCAATTCATGTCTTAAAATAATTATTTTGATATAGCATATAATTCATATGTATCATAAATATAGCTAAGTGTTTTACTTTCTACTCATATTAAAACCCATTTTATTCATCAACTTTATATGATCTGATATCATCACATTCTGTAAATATTTTTGTCTTCAGTTTAATGATATTGAAACATGCTAATGCCCCAAATTCTTTCAATTTATTATTACAAGTTTAATACCATTTAACCCCGACTGCTCTTTAGAAGGCCAGATCCTGAAGATGAAACTCAAATACTTTGGCCACCAAATGAGAAGGAAGGACTCACTGGAGAAGAGCTTAATGCTGGGAAAGATTGAGGCCAAAAGAAGAAGGGAACGACAGAGAATGAGGTGGCTGGATGGAGTCTCTGAAGCAGTAGGTGCGAGCTTAAATGGACTCCAGAGGATGGTAGAGAACAGGAAGGCCTGGAGGAACGTTGTCCATGGGGTCACGATAGGTCAGACATGACTTTGCAACTAACAACAACAACCATTTAACAAGTTTGCCAAAACAAGAAAAAAGTCACCTGCCAAAGCATTTAACTTGTGTGACACTATTTGAATCTTAGGCCCACAATTCTGTCATCTATTTCAAGACTAAATGAAAAATAGAGGGACTTTAGGCAACTTTGCTTGTTCCTTTTCGTATCTCATATATTTTGGTTAAACTTCCATTAGAATAGAATAGAATAGAATAGAATAGAATAGAATAGAATAGAATAGAATAGAATAGAATAGAATAGAATAGAATAGAATAGAATAGAATAGAATAGAATAGAATAGAATAGAATTTTTTATTGGCCAAGTGTGATTGGACACACAAGGAATTTGTCTTGGTGCATATGCTCTCAGTGTATTCCCAATCATTAATGATTTTATGTGCCATTTATAAGAATAAACCCATTTTACCCATTTTATAAAATTCTCCCAAAATTGCTATCTTCCAAAACCTTAAACAAGAATATCCAGTTAAATTGTCAAAAGCCCTCTCTGCATCTAAAAAAGATCAATGCAACTTGTTTTTATTATGTACTTCCAAAATTATTTTTCAACTATCTCTTAGGTAAAAACCCACATTGATCCTCGTGCATACATCCTTGTAAAATTATTTTCAGTCTTTCATCTAACATTGTTGTAAAAAAATTGCAATCTATTTAATAATAATCAAAGGGCCCACAGTTCAACCCTGGGCCACAAATATTCTCTTCTAGATTGATTGATTGATTGATTGATTGATTGATTGATTGATTCAAGTTGATCAATTATACTCAGTTCAACAAACATATTCTCCATTCAGCTCTGACATTTCCTAGCTAGCAGGTCCCCTTTCAATTTCTGCCAAGGCTGGGTGAAACATGCTTTCTTTGCCTTACTACCTGCCCATAGTACTGCATGTTTCCATTTTCTTATAGTTTTAAATACCTTTAAGTTATCATGTAGGGACACCTTTTTTTCTGCAAATCTCCATATATTAGTTATCCCTTGTTATACATTTCCATGGAATTCTATGGAACCTAGAAACCAAAGAAACAACCTGTTTCCTATTGCTTAGGGTTATGATGGTACAATAAGAGGTGGGGGGAAAGGGGGGTAGGAGAAACGGTCTACATTAGTGTCCAAGGTGATAATCTGGGAAGAGATGGTGAAGGCAGCTGAGAAAGTAATAGAAAAACATAGACACTAATAAGGAGAGGACAATCATTGAAAAAAAAGGCTAGCACTGATGGAGTGGTTCATACAACAAGCCAGAGAAGGACAAGAAGCAGGGAAATTACCAGTTCGATCTTGAAGTAAATGTAGGACATCTTGATCAATCCAGGCATACATTTCTGGAATTAGCAATAGCAATAGCAGTTAGACTTATATACTGCTTCATAGTGCTTTACGGCCCTCTCTAAGCGGTTTACAGAGTTAGCATATTGCCCCCAACAATCTGGGTCCTCATTTTACCCACCTCGGAAGGATGGAAGGCTGAGTCAACCTTGAGCCGGTGAGATTTGAACCGCCGAACTGCAGCTAGCAGTCAGCTGAAGTAGCCTGCAGTGCTGCACTCTAACCACTGCGCCACCTCGGCTCTTAAGCTCTAATTTGCTTAAGAACTACACAGAACTATTATAAGAAGCAAGTAGCTTAGGCTGCTATTGGAGTTGCCCTGAAAAAAAGTTCCTGGTGAAGGAGGCTGAATACCGGTATTAATTCTCCTTTGGATATGAAACTCCTTTGGATATGAAAAGAGAAAGAGAAAGGTTTACAATAACATACAAACAACAGCAATAACAAGAAGGAACAAAAGTGACATTTAAAAAAAAAATGACGAATGCTTCCAATTCATACTTGCATCTCAAGTTACTCCAAAAGCTGACAGAACAAAACCTGTGGGTGGCAGGACCGCAATAAACCCTGAGAAGCTTTTGCATACTTTCAGTAAACATGCCATTCAAAGAGAGGTTTTATCCCAAAAGGCTTTTAGTGCCTTTACAATCTCATACAAAAACCACTCAAATTTCACAATAATGATGACGTTTTTAAATGTGAATGTTTTGCACCATGTAGGGTAACCTCAAACTTTGATGGCTATTTTTTGTAACTCCACTTTATTTATTGACAACATAATGGCTTATGATCATCTCCAGTACTCAGGTGATGCTAGATTGTTTCTCATTTGATCTTCAAAAGTCTCTCACAGGACATGCTATTATACGTTTGTCACTTACTGTAGTTGCAAATATCTTACGGCTACAATCCAGTCAAAGGTATACATGTGAGAACGTAAATGCATGTTGAATTAAGCCCAGATACGTTCAGGACAACATAAAAAAATGAGTTCAGAGAGATATTAGTTCTTAGTTGATGTACAAGATGGAAACTGACAATTTAATGAATAGTTGAAGCCAACTATTATGCAAATTGCCCTCAAATTAGTAGTGTTTGTCCCTTTATCAGATCTAAACTCTATTTTTAATTCTTCAGAGCTCTCTGGGTTTTCTTTTGGGTAATCCCTGGTTAAACCTGGAACCTAACAGTGGCATTTCAATTTCTCCGGACCAGAACGGATACTTATTTGTGTGGCATATTTGGTGCTCTTTGAGCTTGGTGGTTTTTATGCAGACATCCCACTTTATAAACAGAAAGCAAACCCCACTTCTTTCTAGCACTGCAGATGTTGTCTAGCCAGGTAATGAAACATCTGCATGAAAATAACCAAACTCAGAGACCACCAAGGATTCAATTTTTCAACCCTGAGAATCATATATTCACTTTTATTGGTAACACATATTTGGGTGGGTGGGGGGCAAATATTTAAATATGCTCTTTAAAAAAGAATATTGTCATATTGTCATCCTGGGACATATGTAACAAAAACAGTTTCACAGTTTCTTACTTTTAAGAAATAAGAAACTTCTCTTGTCTCTTACTCCTGAAGCATACTTCTCTTAAGAACAGAGAGAACTTGACTAGATTATTCAGTGGACATATCAAGAGGTAGACATACAGTAGGTTTGGCAAATGTCAATGCTTTGGCACACTATTAACCATGGGAGAAAGGACAGTCATCCATACAGATTTTATGTTAACGTCTACAGGACTTCTGACCTTAATTTTTCATAAGTTTGTCTGAAAGACTTTCAGCAAGTAAACAAAATATATTTTGCAAATAGTAATTTTGCAGGTACATAATACTGCATAGTTTCATCTATGCTAGACAAAGGAAATCAAAGCAAACAAAGAATATACATTAAAATATGAACTGTATTTTAACATGTCCTTGAGTTACCAGAATGAATAACAAAGCTGTCTTTGCAAAAATCATTTATTTTGCCAAATGATTTAAAATGTTGCTTACTGTTATTATTTTTATCCAAGTGGCCTTAGAAAGTTCTTATTTCAAATCCATCTAACTATGGCAGGGTCCACTTCAATAGTTAAATGGCCTAGACATTGGTATCTGAATATAGATCTTTTTAATTTAGGTGAAATGTTAATATAGCTTGCAAGTCCATGTATGTTGTGCCATAAGCTAAATGAATAAATAAAATAACTAAATAGGGGGGCTTTTTAAATAATTTTATTAAATCTTTTGAAAGTAAAAAAAAATAACAAATAACAAAAAGCTAAAAGTCAAGAAAGAGAATAAAAACAGAAATAGAATATACAGAGAAATAACAGAAATGGAAAAATGTAAGTAAAAATATATAGGAAAATAATGACTTCTTTTACAGCAGATACAAATAAAACTTGAGTCAAAAAGAGGCTTCCAATTAGTATGAAATTTAATCAATATTTTTTTTTCTAATCAGAGCTGTCAGTTTTGCCAACCCAGCCAGCTCTATCAGCTTTACCATCAACTCCTTCATTGAAGATATTGGCAAATTGTTCCAATGATCTGTTTATATTTATATGTTTTATTATATTGTAACCTGCTCAGAGTTATTTTGAATTGTGAGATGTGTGATATATAAAATAAATAGACAGACAGACAGACAGACAGATAAACCAGGCAGATAAAACACCCTCTTCTTCCTTTGCATTTGTATTTGGCAACTGTGTAAGCATGGTGGTTTTCTTTTATTTTGCTCTATGATAGTTTTCGGTTATCAGAAAGCAAGTGCCATGGTTCAGTGAGGTCTTGAACCAGGGCCCAACTTGTTTGTTTGTTTGTTTGTTTGTTTGTTTGTTTGTTTGTTTGTTTGTTTGTTTGTTTGTTTGTTTGTTTGTTTGTTTGTTTGTTTGTTTGTTTGGTCGGTCGGTCAGTCAGTCAGTCAGTCAGTCAGTCAGTCAGTCAGTCAATTTTTATTGCTATCCAACTTAACCAAGTGATTATGCTGGCACTCTAGAGTGGAAAAATGCAACAAACTACCAAAGTAATTATTTCTGTAGATTTCTGAAGTTTTTATATTTTTCCAGTCTAGAGAACCAATGTAATATTTCATTATTTTACAATATATAGAGAGATTTTTTTAAAGTCCCATTTGTCTTCCTGACTATACTGTCTATGAACTCAGCAGAAGCATTTCCATTCATGCTGTAAGCCAGAATACATTTTGTTTAAATCTCAAGTTGGAATTTATCCCAAACCAATGTCTGTTAATCTTGTCTTGGTTTTAAACATTTGTTTTCCAAAGATTAAGCTGCTACTTTAGAACTGCTGACCTGGGTAAAAATCATAATGTAACCAACCTAGCTAGTATGCTGAATCCAAGCAGTTATAATGTAAGTGCTTTAATAAGTAGTAGTCTGCTATGATATAGATACATAGAAAATACATATTTCCGAGTGTAGAAATCCAATTTTTCTGATTTGAACTTGCTTTAGAGCCTAGAAAGGTAATATTTTCTATGTACGGAGTAATATTTGTAAAGTGAATTCATTTTTTGTGCACTTATAAATGATCTGATTCCTGTCCCCAGTCCCAGCCACACTGATTTTAATTACTCCTTTAATAGTTTTGGTATATTTTACACTGTTGATGATAAAAACTTGATAGAAAACTGATGTGCTGAAGAACTAACTTTTAGTACCTATTCGTACCATAACAAATTGTAATGATTTACTACATATTGATTTTACAGTAGATAACGTTGAAACGGCATTACGTAACCTAAAGCCATCTTTATCTATTGGCCCTGATGGATTATGTGCCTACTTCTTGAAAAAGCTTGCCACTGCCCTAGCCGAACCTCCATGCACAATCTATGACAGTGGTTCCCAACCTTTTTTTGGCCATGCCCCACCTAAGCATCTCTAAAATCCTGATGCCCCCCCCCCCGTGACATATAATTCTTACTATTCAAAAAGTGAACTCCTACTCACGTGGAGGAAGCCTAAAAGGCCATTAACTTGGTTTAAACAAGGTTCCAATTGCCCCCATTAAAAATCAAATTGCCCCCCTGTGGGGCGTGGGGCCCACGTTGGGAACCACTGATCTATGAGGTATCTTTCAGAACCAGCTCCTTGCCCGATTTATGGTCATTAGCCACAGTCATACCTATTTTAAAAAAGAGAGACCCTAGTCTAGTAGAAAATTACAGACCACTGTGTTGCGTCACCTGTAAAGTCATGGAATCAATTATAAACCAATCCATCACCCTCCACTTAGAAACAAACAACCTGCTTTCTAACAAGCAGTTTGGTTTCAGGAAAAATTTTTCCTGTAATCTGCAACTCCTACACTCAGAAACATTTGGACCACACATCTTGACCAGGGTAAAACAATAGACACAATTTACATAGACTTCTGCAAAGCCTTTGTTTCAGTGGTGCATGACAAACTACTGTTGAAACTAAGTTCTTACAGCATCTCCGGATCCCTGCACAAGTGGATAGCCGCGTTCCTGTCAAACAGGCAACAAATAGTCAAAATAGGGAGGGCCCTATCAAATCCAGCACCAGTTAACAGCGGTGTCCCCCAAGGCAGCATTTTAGGACCCATACTCTTTCTGCTTTACATCAATGACCTATGCGATCATATTAAAAGCAGCTGCGTCCTCTTCGCCGATGACGTAAAATTATTTAACACCACTGACAATGCTGCTGCCCTACAAAGTGACCTTGACTATGTGTCAGAATGGTCAAACAATTGGCAACTCCAAATCTCAACCAATGCTCTGTCTTACACATTGGCAAAAAAAATCAGAACACAAAATACAAGCTGGGCAGATACGACCTCGTAGACCTACACATTGGCAATAAAAATCAGAACACCAAATACAAGTTGGGCGGAAATGATCTCATAGATGACCCTCACTCTGTCAAGGATCTAGAAGTACTCATCTCAAACAATCTAAGCCCCAGAGCTCACTGTAACAGCATTGCCAAAAAGGCATTAAGAGTTGTTAACCTAATTTTGCGAAGCTTTTTCTCCGGTAACATTATTTTGCTAACTAGGGCATACAAAACCTTTGCCAGACCAATTATTGAATACAGCTCATCCGCCTGGAACCCACACTGTATATCGGACATTAACTGTCGAGCCCATTCCGAGGCTCGCCATACCAGGTAAGTCCAGCTGAGGCGCGGGGCAGCATTTCTATGATGCCAGGCCGGCGCGACAGACCAGGATCCTGTCAGCGCCTCCCAGCTGATGCCAGCGTTCCAGCCAGCGAAGCCGGCAATCAATAGCACAGAGGGATGTCAGCATTAAGCAGCTTTGAAAGCCGTTTGCAGAGGCAGCTGCACTGGAACCTGCATAGCTCTGCTGGTGTGAGACTGTTTGCCCAGCTGACGAAAACGTCACCGGATGTCGGTTAAGGGGGGTGGGGGTGGAGTCGAGAGTATAAAGCAGCGCTGGGAGGCAGACGCTCTCAGTGCTGACTTAATTGAGCTGTTAAGCTACCTCTGTTTTTCCTTTTGAAGCTTTGTTGGGAGAATAAATCCTGGAATCATCCATGTGAGTCTGTCTTGTGTGATCCTACATTGCTTAAGCTCAGGACAAGCTGAGATTAACATGATTGAGCGGGTTCAGAGGTATTTCACGAGAAGAGTACTCCACTCCTCTACTCACAATAGAATTCCCTATGCCACCAGGCTTGAAATTTTGGACTTGGACAATCTGGAACTGCGCCACCTGTGGTCCAATCTAAGCATAGTACATAAAATTGTCAGCTACAACGTCTTGCTTGTCAAAGACTTCTTCAGCTTCAACCACAATAATACACAAGCAAACAATCGATACAAACTCAAGGTAAACCGCTTCAAATTCGATTGCAGAAAATACAACTTCAGCAATGGAGTGGTCAACGTCTGGAATGCTGTACCCAACTCCGTTGTTACAGCCTCAAACCCTCACAGCTCCAATCTCAAACTGTCTACCATGGACCTCACCCCATTCTTAAGAGGTCCGTAAAGGGGGCATGCATAAGTGCACCAGCGTGCCTACCGTCCCTGTCTTATGTTCCTATTTATCTGTATTTACTTCCTTTGTTCATGTTTATGTTCATACCTATACTTGTTATCTTGTACATGTTTACATAGTATTATAGATTTTGGGGTTTGTTTTTTTGTTTAAGATGAAAATAATGATGGTTGTAGCCCAAGAAGTTAGATATGTGTTTACCTGTCCAGAAAAAGACAAAAAAGTGTTACAGCAGTAGGAATCCAGTGGGTTAATTTGCCATCTTGCCATAAATGATTTGTAGTGGGCCATTGTCCCAAATGGTACCGTTTTTACAAAAAGGCAGGTTTTTCCCATGGCAGTCATTTTGTGAAAGAGCCTGCAGTATGTTCATAAAATGCTAAATGTTTCACTTTCATGCAAGGTTACTAAACTAGTCGTTAGCAGCTTAGGTTTGGCAACCTCACTTTCAGCCAGCAAAAATTACCTGAGCAATGCATTGCACTTTAAATTGAAATTATGTATTTATGATTTATTTCATCAATGTATAGAAATGTATCCTTGCTTATATTTCAACCAGAAATGGTTGCTAAGGAAACATGACTGTCCAGATTTTTTTTAAAAGTTTAAGCACTTCAGTGTCTATAAAAGATTACTGCTGTCTACAAAACATATGTGTCTTTCCTGTTTTTGTAATGGCTGATTCCTACAATTTAAAAACAAATGTTTCTTAGATTTTTGTTGTTGTTGATTTTCTTTTCTTTTTCAAGTGGGGTAGAAGAGACTGTAAGAGTCAAGTTCTTAAAAATACCCAAAATTCCAAGTCTTCCCAATGTATGCATTATTTATCAATAGATAATACTTTTCTGTTATTGCAGCTAATATTGCAATTAATATTAATATCAGAATTTTTGTCATAAGAAGCCATTAGACTTTGCTTTTCTCATGGTCTATAGCACCTAAGTCTCTAGTATCTTGGGTAAAGCCCTCAAAGTTCTAGCTGAAAAATAATTAAAAATAATTTTAATATGACAGAACTGGAAAATTATTAACTATGTGAGGAATAATAGTAATTAATTTAACTACCTGGTTTAATTTTTGAAAGTTTGATTTTACTGTTTGTATTATAATGTAGATCTCACCATAGAAAAAGCTACATATCTAGTCTATAGTGCTGAAGGAGATTTCACATGTCAAAAAAGCATGTAGGGTCCTCTGCCAACAGTGTTTAATAACATGCAAAATCACTGACCTGAATCAAAGAACACAGAAGGATGGTATTAAGTTGTGTAATAAACATTGAACCAATTGAGTTCTCTGGGGAAGTAAACAATTGCTTTGACATCATGGAAACAGAGATTGTAGTGTGGAAAGGAAATTCTCCTACACACAAACCACCCCCAAAAAATGTGTGAGGATGAGTGAGCTATTCCCATCCTGATGACTAAAGCATCCACTTTTGTCCACCACATTAAAATGTTCTATAAATGTATGAGTGAAAATCCTTCGACACAAATGAAGCAGCTGTCAGTAGAGGCTTAAGATAGTTTCCCCATGCCAGCTTAATGCCTAAATTGCACATAGCAAAGCTAAAAGAAGCCAAAGTAGGTTGTTCTAGACATTCTACTTTTGACTTTTCTTATGAAAGTTGATGTTTGATGGGAGATTGGAAAGGAATGGTTTTGCCCCAAATGACCAGGACTTCTGAGGAAAAATATTAAAAGTTCCAGAGAGTATGGTCATTTTTCAGAAAGAAACAATCTTTTTCCAGAATAAATATTATTTGGATTTCAAGAGACTTGGTTACTAAATTTCTAAGGTAGAGATTTTACCAAAGACATTGGTAAGTTTGATTCATAAAAGGAAACCAAGTTCTTTCAGTTGGAGATGAAATGAAATTATTAAGGAGTGTAAAAAGAAATTAAAAGAATGTTTTGAAACTAATTTAAATAAAGGTACTGATATGAGAATGGTTTGGGATGCAAGTAAAGCCTTTAGTAGTGGCTATTTGATACAACATAATTCTGAACATATGAAGTAGAGGCAAGAAATATTTTGATGAGATAAAAAGAAATCCTAAGAAATACAAATATCTTCCAACAAATTAAAATTTTACAGCAACAGTTATCTATATAATCAATAAGAGAAATGGAAATAAAATTGAATTATGCAAAGAAATTTAGAAGTGTGAATAAACCAGGGAAATGGTTGCTTTATAAATTATGAAAAGAAATGGCTGCTTTATAAATTATGAAAAGAAAAGAAAAGAAAAGAAAAGAAAAGAAAAGAAAAGAAAAGAAAAGAAAAGAAAAGAAAAGAAAAGAAAAGAAAAGAAAAGAAAAGAAAATGATATTGAATTTATAAGAGGCAAGTACTGTATTAATTAATAATATGGACATACAAAAATATTTAATCAAATATTATTCTAATTTGTATAAAGGAAGTGATATTCTTTGGGAGAAAGTAAATGAAAATCTTAGAAAACAAATTTACCTAGAATTACAGAAGAGCAAAGACAAAATATGTATGCGCCTATAATAAGGGAGGTTTCAGAAGCAATTAAAAAGAGAAAACAAGGAAAGGTGCCTGAACCAGACGGACTATCAAGTTTGGTATAAATTTTTTGAGAATGAACTTTCACAAACTTCACAACCTTTACAAAAATGCAATGAATTTTATTTTACATGGCAAAAGTATACCAGAGATATGGAAAGGTGCTAAGGTAACACGAATACCTAAAGAGGGAGAAGATTTGACTTCAACAAGAAATTACACACCAGTATCATTAGTGAATAATGATTAAAGCTGTTTGCAATGGTTTTAGATGAAAAACTAATAACAATTTTGCAAACATTTATTTATGAGGATCAATGTGGGTTTTCCCACCCCCCTAAGGGACAGTTAAAAAATAATTCTGGAACTATTAGATCATTTGGAAGAACATAATGAAAAACAAACCAAATTTTTAGAGAAGGCTTTTGACAATTAAACTGGATTTTCTTGTTTAAGGTTCTGAAAGATATGAATTTTGACAAAATTTTATAAAATTCTCCAGTTTGGTCTAGTAGTTTATGCAAAGGCACCACGCTAGGAACCAGGAGACTGTGAATTCTAATCCTGACTTAGCCATGAAATCTGACCGAGTGACTTTGGCCCAATCACTCTCTCTCAGCCTCAGTTATCTCACATGGTGGTTGTTGTGGAGAAAGGAGGAGGAGGAGGAGGAGGAGGAGGAGGAGGAGGGAGCATTATGTATGTTCACTGTATTGAGTTATTTATACAAATAATAAATGTGGGACAAAAATAAACAAACAAAATGGTCAAAATGAATGTATACTTAACATGTGCACAAATAATCATTAAGGGAGATTTAACCAGACCCATTAAGGGAAATTGAGTTTTAATAAACAAATTGAAGGAATTTGGGCCATTAGTATGTTTCAATATCAATAATATCAAACCCTGACGTCCAGGGTTTGCCATAACGAGGCGGGGCGGGGCAACACTGGTGAAGGGGGGATGTTGGAACCGTGGCAACGGACAATGCCTATTTTGAAAACTGATGTACTTTTTAAATAACTCCAGAAAGTTATAGATGAATTTGTATAGCAGGAAAAAAGCATGAGTTAAATATCTAGTACTGCAAGATGTAAAGAAAAGAGGACTAGGTCTACCCAATTTGAAATTATATTTTGCTTCCTACTCTTTAGTTTGAATGAAAGAGTGGGTGTTGTGAAGAAATAGAAGGTTATTGGAGTTAGAAGGACATGATTTGAAATTTGGGTGGCATGGACATCTATGGTATGACAAAGCTAAGGTTAATGTAGATTTCAAAAACCATTATATTATGTGGGTCATTCTTAGAGTCTGGAATGAATATAAATCTAGGTTGTGCCTGAAAACACCTTCGTGGCTCTCAATGTGCAAAGCATTCTATAGAATGTTGTGTAATTATCTGAAAGATTTAAAGTGTATAAAACATTTTATGGCTTCAAACAATATAAGAAACTATATGTTAATAACAATCATGTTATTGCTAAAATTATAAACTTTTGCTGAAATATGAGACATAAGAAGAACAAGTGAACAAATGATATGGTTTGATATAATGGACTGAAAATTTTGGTTACAATATACAAATGGATAATGATGGGTTAATATGTGGTTGAAAGGATCAAAATTTACATTATGTTCTAACCTTAAAGAGAATTTTTATAAAATGATGCATTGCTGGTATTTCTCAGATAAATAGTCTAGAATGTATAAAGGTACTTTGAATCTATGCCGAAGATGTGAACAACATGAAGGGATATTTTTTATCATGTTTTTGGTGGATGTATGAAAAAACTAAAAAAATTTGAATACAAATATCTACATTAATTTATAAGATTTTAAAGTCTATACTATAATTGAACCCAGAGGCTTTCCTTTTGGGACTAATGGCTAGGCATCTAGAAAAAAAATTGGAACATGGAACTTTGTTTTTATATATCATGTCTGCAGCAAGTATATTATATGTTAAAAAATGGAAAGGTTTAACACCACCCACAATGCAGGAATGGTTGGTGAAGGTGAGGAACTTGCAAAGATGGCTAAATTGGCTTCCTTGGTGTTCTCTGAGCTTATTTGTTTTCTTGCAGACATTTCATTACCCAAACTAGGTAACATCATCAGTACTACTAAGCTGTTTGCTGTTTATATTCTGTTGGCTTGCTCTGTCACTGTTGGACACCAACAATCTAAGACCAACACTGTAAGACCAACACTCTAAGTCCACCACCATCAAAACTGACAGGGCAAGCCAATAGAATATAAACTGACAGAAAACAGCTTAGTAGCACTGATGATATTACCTAGTTTGGATATGAAACGTCTGCAAGAAAACAAGCAAGCTCAGAGATCACCAAAGACCCCTTGTTTCAACCTGAGCTACAAATATTCTCCTTCATCAGTGACTTCTTGATTATAAAAATGACTATATCTATATTAATAGCTGACTGAAAACCCCTTATAGACCTTTTACATGAAACAGAATAAAAATGCACTTATGTCTTGTGGTTTCAAAAAAAAATTAGATAATAGAAAGAAGTGAGCTTTCTTTTGTAATCATAGAGTACGAGATCTTGCTTGTATTTGTTGCAAAGGAGATTGGAAGCTTCTATTTCTTTTTATGGTTTCTTTCTATATTTTTCTTTTTTCTCTCTCTTTCTTCCTTTGTTTCCTTTATTCTGTATTAGTTTATATTAGTTTTTACATTCTATTTAAAATTTTAATGAAATTTATTTTAAAAAGGGAATAAATCATGCAAGAGGTTCACTCTATTGAAACAAATTTTATAAAGCCTCAATGCTTAAACCTGATTTCTTCTTATTTTGTTCTGGGAGTACCACACATTTTCCTTTTATACTTTGCGATGGATCCATTGAAAGCCTACATAAAAATATCTTTGTAAATGAAAGTAGAACATGGTACAAAATTTCCTTTGGGTCAAAGAGTCTAATTTCTTGTATTAATTAGCATTCAGTCCCCTGAGGTTTGCATGTATTTTACAGAAAGCTAAGCAAAAGATTCTACTGTGATCTAGTATCTACTTTGTTCAGTTTGATTAAACACAACAAAAGTGCCACTGGACTTCTTGAAACTACATACTTTATGCACTTGAGGGCCTCAGTTTCACCTTCATTTGAATTTGCCAAGATTTATAATGATGATATTACTACAGGTACTGCATAACAACACCATTTGTTGGTTAATTAAATTTCTACCTTCAAATGCCAACAAAGACTGAAAGTAAGTTTGAGAAGTAGATTTGGGCTGATGAAAGAATGTAAGATGAAATTCATATTTTTTTAAAACAATGGCTATCTTAATAATGTAAACAGGTTGGAATTAGTTAGAAATGTGTTTGGAGTTCAAATAAAATTATTTACATAAATTATCAGCTAATAAGTACAGCTTTAAGGATTACACACAAAAGTCTACCACAGAGGAAAAAGTTTGGTAGACTGGGTGTCTACCCATTCTTTGTATGGAAAGATGATATCTGAATCCCCACACCTTATATAATTTTAAAATTATTAAAATTATATGATTTTAATATACATTTTTAAATAGTCGCCTCCCTCTACTCTTTAAGAATATTCCTAATGTGAATCTATCAAGGTTTGCACTCTTATTCAAGAGGAATCAATCAAGGTCAACCAATCAAGGTTTTTCTTGTTATGAAGAGGAACTCAAGTCAGGATCTATAGAAAGTCTTTTCACATTTAGCCAAAAACAGAGGTCAGAGATATGGCCAGTAAGCATTCTTGGACTGGAAATAAGTCTAGCTTTCACAGTCCACTAACCACAATACCTCCATGTTTTTTTTCCAGTCTGTGCATAGAGTTAATCTGAATTCTAGAAACTGAAGGCAACAAAATTATTGGCAGATGATAGATGATAGATGATAGATGAATGGATGGATGGATGGATGGATGGATGGATGGATGGATGGATGGATGGATGGATGGATGGATGGATGGATGGATGGATGGATAAATAGATAGATAGATAGATAGATGGATAGATAGATAGATAGAAAGATAGATAGATAGATAGATAGATAGATAGACAGACAGAGAGATATAGAGAGAGAGAGAGAAAAGAGATAGATGAGAGACAGATGCTAGAG
>QLTV01001131.1:157867-169953 GCA_003457575.1 Thermophis baileyi
CATCGTGGCAGAGAGTAGGCAGACAGGCAGCTGCCTGGCTGGTTGGAATCGCTGAAGAAGCAGTCACGGTTCTCCTGAACCCAATCCCACCCTCGTCGCCACTGTTAGATAGTGGGTAGAGATGACAGGAGACAGACTTCCAAGCAGTTCTTTATTTCAGCTCTTGTATCGGCAACCAGCAAGAGCAGTCTGACAGCTTGCCCTTTTATAGGGAGCTGTCAGACAGACCAGCCAATAGCGTTTGAGCTTTTTCCCGCTCAAACGCTGGACCTGGTTGGAACCATGCAACACAGTTTAAACAGTTAGAACATAACATTTATTGTCCAGTGAATTGTTGTGCTTAAAGCATTCTTACATTTGTAGCAAATGTGTAGCTTTCTCAACAGAAGACAACAGAAAGTCAAGAATTCTGCTATGGATAATACACCTTAAATAAGGGATACATACTGCAATTTCAAATACCTTTTATATAGTATTCCCCAGATAATCTATTTTGTCATTTCAAGAGCTGCAGAACAAAATGAGTTGAAACATCTGCTAATATGAGTCTTCATCTTATGTCATGGGGCTAGTTCTAGCTAAGCATGTTGAGCCACAATGTAAAAGATATAACTGGGATATCAAAAAATGCTTCTAATTCCTTTATTAATGCTTTTCCTATTTGCATTTATTTTTCTTTTCTTTTTTAAAAAAAGGGCAGTAACTATATTGAATTCTACTGTATAGTGCAATATTAATACAATATTGGTTTTCAATTCAATTGTATAGAATGTGAAGAATGTGCGTTTGTGTTTTATTTTTATAATTATAATGTACACTGAACATGGCATTTAATTTCATTGTACGAGGTGCAATGACAATAAAGTAAACTAAACTAAACTAAACTAAAAATATGGTTGCTAGTACTTCATGTTAACCAAAAGAATAAAATAGTAAACAACAAATATTATTCCAAATTTTGCTGTTTATATTCCTTTTTAATCATTCTTTTCCCCCCCCAAGGAACCATTCCTTTTAATTCAATACACTTCATTAAATTGCTATTCTTTTTTTTTATTTCTTTATTAATTTTCAATTTTTTCCAACAATTACAATAACTCCTTAAACAATTCTACATCTACTTATTTACATTGATTTCCTGTTAGTACAATACAATATTTACAATATTCTGTGTCTTTATTTCATTTTATCCTTTTTGTTTTCTATCTTCATTCCATTAATACCAATTTTCCCATATTTCATAATATTCTTTTTGTCCTCTTAATTCTATAGTTAATTTGTCCATTTCTGCGCAGTCATAAATCTTCTTAATTATTAAACTTTCAGTTGGTGGGTGAGGGTTCTTCCAACAATGTGCAAAAGCAAGTCTTGCATATTTTTTCTATGTTTATTTTTGAATATTCCAAGTAGAAAAAGTTCCGGAGTAAATTCTATTGTTGTACCTGTTATTTGTTGCAACCAATTATGTATTTTTAACCAATAATTCCTCGCTTCGGGACATAACCACCACATGTGAAAGAAGGTGCCCTCTTCTTTTTTACATTTCCAACAACTCGGGTTTAAATTTGGGTATATTTTCGCTAATCTTGCTGGGGCCAAATACCAACGGTAAAACATTTTGTAATGATTTTCTTTGTAGGATGCCGATTTTGTTAGTTTGTAGTTTCTATTCCATATTTGTTCCCAGTCGGCCAAGAGTATGTTATGCCCTATATTTTTTGCCCAGGCTAACATTGGTCCTTTAACTACGTCTTCAGTTCTTTCGAATTGTAACAGGTAATTGTAGAGTTTAGAAATAATTTTATCCGCTGGACCCGTCAAAAGCTTATCTAATTGTTTAGCTTCTGTTTCGATCGAAATTGCTATTCTTATATATACTGTATGCATAGAAGCCAAAGAGAGTGGCATGTCATTTAAAGAAACAACAAATTTAAAAAGTATAATATGTATAGAGGAAGTATCAGCCATATTTTAAACTTAAGCTAAGCAATAGCTAAACTTAAATTTAAGGTAAACAATAACTTAAACTCTATTGCCATGGTTCTCTTGCCCAGCTCTAATCATAGTTTGTTTTCTAGATCTAGTAGAAGGCTAGATTAAGCATTTATTTTGCCCAATGGCATTGAAGCACTAAGTACTCAGGGAAGGGGCAAAAGATACTCAACAGTTTATTTGAGCCTGGGAGAAATATTGGCTACAGCTTTATTGGTTATATTTCACAACGTTTTGGTGTAGCCTGAAGCCCAGAACTCTGTATTTCTGACAACCCTTCTTGATACATAGGTTCTTCCATTCAGCCAGTTTAACACAGGTTACTGACTTGTTCAATTCACAGAGTCATTGGGAGTTGGCTGGCATACAAACCTGATAAATAATAAAGCCATTGATAAGGGATGGAGAGTTCTGAAAACCCTGTTTTGATAATACCTTTCCTACACTTCGATTCCTTCCTCCAGGTCCAGAGTCAAAGTCAAGAGATTTCAAATTAGTCAAGATACACTGAGTCTGGGTAAACAGATGGTTGTTGGCAATGGAAAAGCTTAAGCTTGCTGCTCTTCTTAAACAGAGGTAGCCTTAGTGTTGCTCATTTGGAAAGGTAAGATTCCTGTCTTGCAAGTATTGCAGAACGCCTTTGCTCTGTTCTACTCTCTTGCTCTCCACTCCTCTCAGCATGGTGACCTCTTCTACTGACATCTTCTGATGGTAGCTTTGTCTGCTGGTTACTAAAGAGCTCCACCTCCTCTGCTGGCAGCTCCACAGGCAATAGTTCAACCAGCAAATCTGGATCAGGCTGCTCATTGCTAGTCTTCTCATTTGAGTCTATGCTCACTATAATGGTGAACCGTGACGGTGAACCTATGGCATGCGTGCCACAAGTGGCCCGCAGAGCCCTCTCTGCGGGCACGCGAGCCGTCGCCCCATATGCACGTGCCTCCTGCCGGCCAGCTGATTTTTGGGTCTCTGCTGTGCATGTGCAGGGGCGGGGCGCATGCAGGAGATGGCTTGCATGTGTGGGAGGAGCACTGGAGGTCGTGAGCCCATGCGTGGGTGGGTGGGGTGCATGCACGGGGGTCACGCGCGGATTGCATTGTGGGTTATAAGTGCAGGGAGGCCTACTAGGCCCAAAATGGGGCACGGGGGTCGTGTGCACATGCGGGGGGAGCATGGGGGTCATGCACACATGCACAGGGGGGTGGGGCACACGGGGGGCACGCGCACATTGCATTATGGGTTTTTATGCTTTCAGCACGTGACAACAAAAAGGTTAGCCATCACTGATATAAGAGAATAATTAAAATCTTTAGTAAAACTACATTTTATACTAAAAATAATGGTGGGGCTATTTGGGTTTTCTTTGTTACACTTCCCTTTTTTACAGGATGGTATCATGGTTCGCCTCCATAGATTGTTTGCTGTTCCATTGCCAAATCCAAGGCTACATTGTTTTACACCTCTGAAGAAGGCATTGGGCTACAACATCCTGTGTTTTATTTTATAAGATATGACTTTTTTTAAAAAAAGGTGAGTGCCAAGAGAACTGTTTGCAGATAAATAGTCTAGAAGCACTTTACACATATACATTATAAAAGTATAGGAAATAATGGAGGTTCCCATATTCTCTCCCATTCATTCAGGGCAAATAGCATATGTGCACAATGGATGAAGGCCTAATTGATTTTAAAGATGGACTGGAGGGAAAATTAATTTTAAATCAATTAATTATTAAAATTAATTATGTTGAATCAATTAATTTAAAGCAGATAGACAATTTACTTAAAATGTATAAGTTTACAAATATGTGTATTTGACTATATGCTGATAAGATGTCAAGAGGAGTCTAAGTGGAGATGGTCTCAGGAAGAATCAGATCATGTATAAAGTAAGGACCTCTCTGATGGGCCATCTGACAGCTAGTTGGAGCCATATCATGGACAATTGTATGCCTTTGGTGGGTGGGGGTGAGGAATATCACACAAATTCCTTTATTATTTTAATGGTTCACCTTGGCATCCCAGAACTTGAGATCCCCTGGATTACTGCATGTTTGAAAATGATTAAGAAGCCTTCCTGACAGGCAAAAATTCCCTGAATCATTCTTCTGGGCAAGTCCTGCATGACAGGATGTTTGCTGAGGTGGTGCAGTGGTTAGAGTGCAGCACTGCAGGCTACTTCAGCTGACTGCTAGCTGCAGTTCGGCGGTTCAAATCTCACCGGCTCAAGGTTGACTCAGCCTTCCATCCTTCTGAGGTGAGTAAAATGAGGACCCAGATTGTTGGGGGCAATATGCTAACTCTGTAAACCGCTTAGAGTGGGCTGTAAAGCACTATGAAGCGGTATATAAGTCTAAGTGCTACTGCTATTGCTATTGCTACATATATTATGGTATCACACCTCTTGAACATATGGCGAGCACACTGCTTCTGAGATAGGTCTTGAGACCTTGCTATTTTATGCCTCCTAAAGTTTTCCAATTCCAAGGTAACAAGATATCCTTCACTCTTTTGCAGAAAGAAAGAAAGAAAGAAAGAAAGAAAGAAAGAAAGAAAGAAAGAAAGAAAGAAAGAAAGAAAGAAAGAAAGAAATGAAAGAGAGAGTGAGTGAGCGAGAGAGACAGAGAGAATATCCAGTCAAATGTTAGATTTACATTGCAAAGTAAAGTTGTGAAATAATGACATTGCTCAGTAAACATAGATTCTCTTGAAGAAGGGGGGAAAAAATCCCACAAACTTAAACTAACACAGACCCATCGGCAAAATTCCTTCCTCAGCCTGTTAACCAGTAATTGACTGGAATCAAAAGCAATAATCCAGCAGAGAAAGGCAGAGGGGGGAAAGTCCAAATGAGAATCAATCCAGGACCATACATTCATCTTATTTATTATCCAAAGGATTGAACTTGTCCCCTCACAAACCCCCAGCCCAAATCTTGATACTCAGGAACCCTTGTTTAATTAGCACCTAACAGGCCCCAGCATCAAGAGACCCTTGTACCTCCTTTTCTTTTGCTCCGTGCTTATGGAGCCATTACAGAATGCTTGCTTGCTTAATGGGAGTCAAGTGGGAACTTGTGCAGGACTTGGGTGTTCATAATGTATGACTTATTATTGTAACATTTAAATCAAAATGTTTTTTCATAAAATACCATACTGTATTTCTTGTTATTGTGTTTTCTCTTCCACTTGTTAATTCTATATTTGATGTTACCTTCAAAATTATTTACAATTAATCTATGGAAGTTGTTTTGTGCCATTTCTAGAACACTGAGATTCAAAAAAAGTTAGTTTCATCATGAACTTACTGATTGCTTAATAATTACAAATTTCAGCAATTGGCGAAGCAAATTGACAAGCAGATTCTTGGTCCATTAGTAACTTTTTCTGTGACATTTTGTGGTCATTATCTAATCAGTTTTAGGAATATATTTTTAGTCCTGCTAGAGATTAAAATAGGCATAGGGTAATCTAAGTGACTCAAAACTATTTTTAAAAAGTGAATACTTCACCCCAAAGCAATGAAATTAATGCATATATAATAGAGCTAGATATAATTTCAACACAAGGTAACATTCCCAGTAGCAGTTATCTGTAGATAGTTCATTGGAGAAAATGAAACCAATATGCATTGAATACTTTATATTGTGTGTGTGTGTGTATATATATATATATATATATATATAAATATTTATGTTATATTTTTTTACATAAATAAAGGGAGACTAGTATAGATCTATTTCAAGCTATTTAGCTCTCATCAGCCAGCCACACCCTTATGGGATTAGAACCCGGGCCCCTTGCCTAACAAGGCAAGTGATTAAACCTATGAGCCACAGGATTCTTCTCCCTATCTGCATGTTCCAGGGACAAGGATATATATATGGTTTTTTTTTCTGTTAAATCACCTGGTATACCCAAATATGGGAGAAATTTATATATATATAAATTTACATTCATTGAAAGCTCCTAAAACAGTTAGATTACTGTTTTTAATTGTTTTTATTATGGTTTTTTTTTTTTTTTTTTTATATTGTTGTGTAACTTGGGAGTTGGGCGAAATAAAAATTTAAATAAAAAAAAAAAAAAAGATTAGAAAGAAAAATACAAAATCTTAGGTCAAATCACAAAGAAGTAGAAAGCAGTAATACCACAAAATACAATATGCTCCAAAGTTGGGGATAAAAATGCTAAGTGGTTTGATATTACATTGGATTAGATTTTAAGAGCACTCTGCAAAAGTTGTGAGAGAAATTCATTTTCATATCCTCACTTCTCTTACAAGGTTTTACATTCTCTAAAAATATTCTTCTTAGGGTCAGGGAATACTGATCAATGGAACGGCCTGTATCACTGAAAAAAGAAATTTAATTAGGTGCATTTCATCTTCTTTCTTTAGTGTTGCTCAGTGGTGCATACTGGAACCTTACCCCCACCCCTGAAATGCTTAATGAATTGCCACTCAGTGTTCACTAGTAAGTTCAGAACATATAGGTAGTTGACAAGTTCAAAACACGACAAGTGGTGAAATAACAGATGCATGAACTGTTACATGGCTGATACATTTTATTCCTTGTAACACTTCTCCCATTCATAATATGATCATGCACATAGCATGAATGTTCTGCACAATTACCTAGTAAGTAATATGGATTCTTATTTCACATAATTCTTCAGAAATGAAGCTGGACAGGAGGGACAGTGTGCTGTAGTAAATAGATTAGGCCTGCGAGGATACAGGCTTAAGACCACACCACATTGTGGTTACTGTCGTGGAGCATCCATTTCATAATTAATATTATCTGCAAAATGTTCATGTACGTATACATATTCACATGTGTATATCTGATGCTTTATAGTATAAAATAAGTATTAGGATTAGTATATAAACATAGCCACTATCTTCTTTATAAAATTGATGCTTTTAACCCCACCAAATTTGGATGTTCTAACTCTTCTGGTCTTTTTTTTTAATAATTCCTAACTATGAAAAAATTCTTAACATGGCTTCACAGTAAGGTGAGGGAGAAGGAAGGGAAGAATCTCATTCTTTAGAGTGGAGATACAAATAATATGGCTCGAAATCAACATAAAATCAATCAACATCACTTTTTGTGGGGAGGGGTGTTGTTGATGGTGGAATAGTTAAGGAGAAAAATTGATGTTCTAATTCTCTTAACAGTGCAGGGTTTTAAAGGTACACATTTTATTTCTTAAGACTCTCATTTCCCACAAAACAGTGCCAGTTTCTGGTACATGGACCTTGATATGTTCATAAAGCCTGGTGTGGCTCTCAAGATGATGGAAAGTCCTCTTGGCCATTGGGCAAGACAAGGCTGTCTGAATTTCTTTAGGGGGCCTGTGGAAAGAAGACACCTGGTTACAGTAGACTCTACTGTGTTGTTTTCTTTGCATTCTGTTATTTTTATGGGTTAAGGTATAAGTTTATCATGAACTAAAAAAATTGATTGATCTTTTCAAGAAATCTGCATGTTTGAACAGGGACAGAAAGGCTCTCAGGCCACAACGCTGTCCTGGTCTTGAGGTTAGCAGTAGGTTATGTGAATGGCCACACCAGTTTAACAGAATTTCTCCTCTGTTTTCTGTTTGTTTTTAAGGAAATGTTATTGGAAAGAGAACTTTTGTGGAAAGTATATGGAAAGTAAAGAGATAATATTGTACTTCTAACTAGAGCATATAAAACATTTGCTAGACCAATTCTCGAATACAGCTCATCTGTCTGGAACCCACACTACATATCGGACATTAATACAATTGAGAATATCCAGAGATATTTCACGAGACGAGTACTACACTCCTCCGTTCGCAACAGAATACCTTATGCAACCAGACTTGGAATTTTAGGCCTAGAAAATTTAGAACTACGCCCCCTTCGATCTGACCTAAGTGTAGCACACAAAATTATATGCTACAAGGTCCTACCTGTCAATGACTACTTCAGCTTCAACCGAAACAATACACGAGCACACAATAGATACAAACTTAATGTAAACCGCTCCAAACTCGACTGCAGAAAATACGACTTCAGCAACAGAGTGCCGACTCTGTAGTTTCTTCCCCAAACCCCCAAATCTTTAACCTTAAACTGACTACCATTGACCTCACCCCATTCCTAAGAGGTCTGTAAGGGGCGTGCATAAGTGCACCAGTGTGCCTACCATCCCTGTCCTAAAGTCCCCATGTATTCGAAAAATATGTACTCGAAAAATATGTACTCAAAACTATGTTTGTACTTATTATATACTCATATTAATATTTATACTTTACCTGTAATCATATACATGCTTGACAAAATAAAAAAAAAGAAAAGAAAAATAAATAAATAAATAAATAAAGATTCTCTTCTCCTGTCAAACCCCTAAAAGCTTCTCACAACCAAGAAGGCAAGATTCTCTAACTTTCTTTAGTCAGATGCATTGCAAGGATAGTTACATTACTGAATCATGGAAATGGGATGTACACTTTAGCCCCCATTTATCAAAGAGTATATTAGAACGGGGTGCCCTTTGTACCTTTAATCCTCTTCCTAAGTGTCTTGTATTAGTTATAGCTGTAACTATAAGTGTTATTGTTATCACTTTGCGTGGTAAAGAGGAATGTCTACATTTGTTCTAATCCTGCAGTATTTTGCAAGATAATATTTTTTTACTCCAGAGAAAGATCAAGCTGGATCAGATCTGTGTCCTATTAATGAATCAGACCTACACACTGTCCACTAGTATACCCCAGGAACAAGTTGGCACTCCTGATCAGTAGGATCACCTAGCCAAGTCTCTCTCTTTTCATTAGTAGGACACAGGCATATGAATCCATGTCTTGCATTCCCCCCCCCCAAAAAAAATACACAGTAGCTAGAATTTGGCATACGGCAGACACCCTCCAGAACACATAAAGAGGAAGAGGCATGATATGCATGAGATCAGCAGTGCAATTGCTATTGGCAGCCAATAATCTGCCTCTCATCAGCATGGAAAGAAGTGGAATATTTGATATTATTGAACATGTTCCATAAGATCGATATTGCCTGTATTGGGGGAGAAATGGTTGAGTTAGTTGAGAATTCAGATGTCACTAAATCTTGTTGTTCTGCAAATATTTTATTTTTTAAATATTATATTTTAACTAGTGGGGTTTTTTAAAGTTTTGGTATCTCTTTAACATATTCACTGAAGATCATGGGATGTAAAACAAGCAGTTGGCAATGTGTACAGACCCCATATAGAAGTTAAGAATGAGTGAATATGGGAAACCAGAGATCCAACTAGAAAATCTTTAGCTACAAAATTAATTACTTGATAGTACTGCTCATGAAGTCAACATTAGAAAGTTATTCCCAGTACTGAAATTTTGAGGTCAACTAAAGGAAAGTGGAAAATTATCACAGTAGAATTAAAGAAATATAATTTTTCTCATTCATCATCATAATGGTATCTTCCACATAAAGTAGTTGCAATTTATTTATTTTTAATTTATTTTTTTGAGTGTTTATTGTTTTTAATTTTCTTTATTGATTTTCCATTTTAAACATCATAATGCTTTTACACAGATCTACACCCATTTTCGTACATTGTTATTCATTTTGTACAATTTATACATTATTTATTCATATTTATACAATCTTACGTCCTCGTCCTACATTATCTCTCAGACTTCCCTTTTTTTCTTAGTCCAATCATACCATTTTGTCCATACTTCGTAATATTCCGAATCATTTTGTCCTTTCAGTTCGATAGTTAATCTGTCCATCTCGGCACATTCATATATCTTTGCCATTATTGCATTCTCCAATGGTGCTTGAATGTTCTTCCAATATTGTGCATACACAATCCTTGCCGCTGTCACAATATGCAATATTAAGTATTTAATATTTTTAGGGTATTGTTTTCTAATTATTCCTAATAGGAAAAATTCCGGTGTATATTCTATTGTTCTTCCTGTTATACCTTGCAGCCAATTATATATTTTCTTCCAGTACCTTCTCACTTCAGGACATGTCCACCACATATGAAAGAAGGTGCCTAAGTCTTTCTTGCATTTACAACAAGCAGGATTTAAATTTGGATATTTCTTAGCCAATCTCGTTGGGGCCAAATGCCACTTGTAGAACATTTTATAGTAATTTTCTTTATAAGCTACAGTTTTTGTTATTTTATAATTCCTAGTCCAAGTCCGCTCCCAGTCAGCCAAGTGTATAGTATGACCTATATTCTTTGTCCATGCAATCATCGGTCCCTTTACTTTATCCTCCGTTTTATCAAATTGAGAAATTAGGAATATAAACTGCAGGCATTTGCCGACAACTTGGTATTCTTCTTAGAGGAACCACTGGAAACAGGACAAATACTATTTAAAGATATAGAGGAATACGGAGAGTCAGCAGAATTAAGAATTAATAAAGAAAAAACTAAATTTTTAACAAAAAATATGACAACAAAGCAAAAAGAAAAACTGGAAGGGAAATTAGGCCTGCAGAGTACTAAAAAAATTAAATATTTAGGGATAATCTTGACAAACAGAGGCTCATCTATCAAAGAAGATAATTATATGAAATTAATGCATCAAACAAAAACGGAATTAGAAAAATGGAAGAAATTACAATTATCATTATTAGGACGAATAGCGGCAATTAAGATGAGCATTCTACCAAAAATTTTATACCTGTCCCAAACAATACCCATATGCTCTTATAAAGAGAAGATATTATAAACCTCAAGAAAATGTTATACAAATTGGTTAAGGAAAATAATTGATTGTACCTTAACAGATGTATTATGAAGAAAAATAATTCCCTGGCACTACAGTATATGATAGGATTAATAAAAAAAATGAAAGTAGTTGCAATTTAGAGCTGTCAATTATTACTGTTTCCAATGAAATCAAGTGAACTAAAATGTGCAATTCAATATTTAAGGTAAATTTGGTTGAGAATGAGTTGCCACTTCCATTCATGTCAATAGAATTTAGTTGTTGTTTTTTGTGATGGATGGTTTAGGGTACATGCCTTGAAAATCAATAGGCATCAAACAGTAGGAATATAGATAAAAAACTTAACTGAACCTCTCAATTTTTATCACAGTTTCAAAATAAGAACACATGACTAAAAGCTTACTGACCTTCAGTATCTCCTCCTATGCTTTTATGCTACATAAATAAACAATTCAGAATATTAATATTTAACTACAAGTTGACTTGGCAAGGAATTTTTTTGCAATTTCCAAGGAGGTCAATGAAAGAAAGTGGCTCAAAAGCTAATATCCATCTAATCTTCCAAAATTGTTTAACACAGCAACATAGGATGAAAAAAGAGCTCAATTTGACAGTGCATATAATTTATATTGCAGATCAAGATTTTACATTATACACTAGGCTTCACTGGAGCATGAACAATATGTTTCAAGGTTATTCATTTATCCTTGTCAAGATATTTTGGAAGTTGCCACCCTGAATCTTTGAGCCTAATCTCAATCTTATCTATTTGATTAGGGCATCCATGATCCCATGCTGGCATTGCATGGGGCTATTTCTTCTTTGATCACAATTGCCTCAATCTGCTATGAAGCGTCAAACAAAAAGCTAGGATTTTTTAAGAAAAAGAAGTCATAATGTGTATATATATATATATCAGGGGTGAAATTCAGAATTTTTCCCTGCCGGTTGTGTGGGCGTGGCTTGGTGGGCGTGGCAGGGGAAGTATACTGCAAAATCTCCATTCCCACCCCAATCCAGGGCAAGGATACTGCAAAATCCCCATTCCCTCCCCACTCTGGGGCCAGCCAGAGGTCATATTTGCCAGGTCTCCGAACTACTCAAAATTTCCACTACCGGTTCTCCAGAACCTGTCAGAACCTGCTGAATTTATATATATATCTATATATATATATATGTAGGTCTGTGGTTATTCGGGTTTTCTCCCGCGTGAAGTTGGAGATGTCATTGCAACGTTTCGACGAAGTCTCATTCGTCATCTTCAGGCTGATTATCAGGCTTGTGTCTTCAGCTTCGTGCTCCTAGAAGCAATGTGAGAATTGCAGCTGTTTATTGATTTTCAGTGCCAGTGGGGTTTGAACGGGTAGGG
>QLTV01001131.1:170025-205697 GCA_003457575.1 Thermophis baileyi
ATACAGTATATATATATATATATACTGTAGCTCTCCTCAGCTAGCCATACCCTTGGGATTCGAACTTGGGCTGTTTGTCTTGTCAGGCAGTTGCTTTACCCTCTAAGCCACAAGTTCTTTTCCCTGTTTCAGCTGAACCAGGGGAGGGATTATATGTTTTTTTCTGTTGAATATGGGAGGGAGCATACTGCTTCCTTTCACCTTTTGGCCCCAATCCAGGGGCCATGCAGGCAGTCACTTTCTATACTAGTCTCCCTTTATTTCTTTATCAGTAAAAATATATATAATATAATTATATGTTAGCCTCTGCTAACATCGTCAGAGTGTAAAAACTACCATTGAAGAGCTATTTGCCTTTATACATCATTGATCAATTTGGCCATTGCACGTGTGATATTTTAAGTTCTGGAGATCGTGATGTCTGTCTCTTCTTTTATAGCTACATTCTGAGCTTGTCGATCAGAAGGTCGGCAGTTCAGTGGTTCGAATCCTTAGCGCCACGTAACGGAGTGAGCTCCCATTACTTGTCCCAGCTTCTGCCAACCTAGCAGTTCAAAAGCACGTAAAAAATGCAAGTAGAAAAATAGGGACCACTTTGGTGGGAAGGTAACAGTGCTCCGTGCACCTTTGGCATTTAGTCATGCCGGCCACATGACCACGGAGTCGTCTTCGGACAGCACTGGCTCTTACTTCCCAAGGTTAAAAAATATTAAAGAAAGAGAAAAATGGGGAAAATAATTAATTAAAAAAAGAACTATCCAAACTACAAGTCTTCTAATCCTACATTCCACATTATAAAAGAAAAAAAAGAAAATAGGAGGAGGGGGAGTTGCAAGTGGAAGGAATGTTCAATGACATGCTGGCTAGGGAATTCTGGAAATGGAAGTCACTTTAAAGTTGCCAAGTTTGAGAAATACTGCCCTAAATTATTGCCCAAGTGGCTGTTTCAGATGGGAAGTTAAAAGTATGAATCAACATTTGAAATTATCTGCCTCCATATTGCTTGTTACGGTACTTTTTCATAGCAGGAATGTACCATCTTCCCCTGGCATGAAGATCTGATAAGACTTTATGTGGCAAAACAAAATCTTCACACAAGTGTGATGAAAGCCAGGATTTATTGGAAGGGGTTCAGAAATTTTACGATTAAGGTACCCATTTTACCACTTTAAATTCCTTATTCTGGAAACTGAAATGCCTGTCTCTATAAATTCTTGAAAATGCAAAAAGGGATGCCCTCCTCTCCTCTCTCCTCCCCTGTTCTTTCCATTTTGCTGCCTGCTCCTTCCCTTTCAGAATTTTTTACTTTCCTCCTCCATTTCCTGCTAATTAACATGTGAGACATTGAGTCAGAGTGTCCTTCAAACCAAAGTTCAATTCTCAGTCTCAGCTCTCTATGTGGGGAAGAATCTGTTTCATATTTAATGCTGTTTGGTTTCTGCTTTGTCAACTTTAGACATAAATTAATATACTAGTACTATTGTCGCAGTCACATTAATTTGAAGGAGCCAATCATCATGTAACTGAAAGAATTTGGCAGAGCATTCCTGCAAGTTACTCTACTTGGCACATAGATCTCTGAGGATGTCCAGTATGGAGAAGGCTAAAAGTCATGGGGAAGACAAGGAAGCACCCCATAGAAAAACATGATAACTCTAAACAGAACTTCTGAACAATGATAATGATTATTCCTAGAGGCAGAGGCTGGCAAGGAGAATAAAATAAAAGATTCGAAATCAGACATTGGGTGAACTTCTGAGTGGAACAATGGCAGGATGAGACACCTTTGACTAACAGTGTAGATCAGTGGTTCCCAAAGTGGGCGGTACCGCCCCCTGGGGGTGGTGGGATGACTTAGGGGGGTGCTAAGAGGCAAGGGGGGCGGCAGGGGGCGCTAAGAGGCCACGTGGAAGGCAGGAAAGCATGTCGGGGTGGCGGGGAAGGGAGGTAGCAGCCTACTCCCTTCCCTGCAGCCCTGCCATGCTGCAGGGGGGCGCTAAGAGGGGCAAGGGGGGCAGCAGGTGGTTCACCAAACCGGTCCTGTCCCTGCACCCCCGCCGCCCATGTCCACCCAATCGTCCGCTTGCCGCTTTTCCCACCACACTTTTCCTGCCTTCCACCCGTGCCGGCTCCGTGGCGCTTTGTGGCTCCAAAGCAGCCCACTGGCTTCTCAACCGGCCACCTGCCTGCTCTCTTTGCGGATCAGCCCAGCCGACTGCCGGCGCCACTCTGGGAACTCGGACCGTGGCGCCGGGTTGGAAGTCAGTGGGCTGCTTCAGAGCCCCAAGTCCCACAGAGCTGGCACGGGAGGCATGGGTGGAAGGCAGCCTTTTCTACAGCATCCCGCTTCAGATCGCCTTGCAGGGCTCTGCCTTTGCAGAAACGGGGCAGGCAGTTTTACGGAGGATTGGCAGGGGGGATGCCCAGGATGGAGAGTGGGGCAAGAGAAGGCACAATAGGCTGCGCTGCCCGGACCCTGCTCAACCGCGCTTCTTCCAGCCCATCCGCCCCACGGGACGAGACAATCGGCCGCGCCTCCCCGCCTAGCCTTCCTCGCCGGGCGCTGCTGCACCGGCAACTCCACCATGCCCAGCTCCACCCGCCGTCACTTCCCACGAACTTCCCAGGAGATGGCCGGAGCGAGGGGCGGGCGGGAGCACGTGAGCCCAGCCGGCGCTAGGCTTACCTTCTTGCCGAGGTTCGGAGAGCTCCATAGGTGTGCAAAGGTCCCGGAGCCGAAGCCGGGAAGGTGAGAGGGGCGCCAGCGGCAGCAACCGCACTCTGGCAGCGTCGCGTCCCCTGTCATGTGCCTTCCGGGAGCGCGGTCCCAGATGGCACATGACACGGGACGCGATGCTGCCGGAGCGCGGTTGCCACCACCGCCGCCCCTCTCGCCTTCCCGGCTTTGGCTCCGGGACCTTTGGTGCGTGTTGGGGTGCGCACCTATGGAGCTCCGCCAGCCTCAGGGTCTGCCGGGCTCCGGGCTGACGGGGGCCTTGGCGAGGCAGGCAGAAAGTGGAGAAGCGGCGGATGGGTGTGCCGGGCAGTCTCCGAGCCTCGCCAGGAAGGTAAGCCTAGCACTGGCTCTCCTGCCGTGAAAGAAAGATGTTAGGAAGGAAGGAAGAAAGAAAGCAAGAAAGAAAGAAAGAAAGAAAGAAAGAAAGAAAGAAAGAAAGAAAGAAAGAAAGAAAGACTTACGACCACAATTGAGCCCAAAAGTTTGTTTGCTAAGCAAGAGCGTTGTTAAGTGAGTTTCACCACATTTTACAAGTTGGCCACGCCCACCGGTCACCTGACCACCAAGCCATGCCCACCTGGGGGTGGGGGCACTGAGGATGAGTTTGTAGCACCAAGGGTAGGTGGACTGAAAAAGTTTGGGAACCACTGGTGTAGATGATGCCGAGAAACTAGCTGGTAGTCAGGTATCAACCCAAGCAAGGTTAATACAAAACTTAATTATTCAGAAGTAAAATTGGGTTCCAAAGTACTGGTACTTCCAGATAAATATGCTGAGAATTTCAGTCTTAGACATATTGACAGGCAGATGTACATACTTTGTGTCACTGTGGCTATCACATTTCAAAATCTTTTTATTCTTTTCAACTTAACAGAACATTGAATACTGTAAAGAGACTTAGCACCCTATCTGTCTGTCCATCATCAGAATTGAAATTGATCAAATCTAATGTGGTGGGAGAAGTTAAATAAAGCTTGAGTTTAATAATGATGAGATCCAGCCAGGGACTGGAGAATAGCAATAGCAGATAGACTTATATACCACTCCCTAGTGCTTTTAGCACTCTCTGAGCAGTTGATAATGTCAGCATATCGCCCCCAACAATTTTACTGACTTCGGAAGGATGGAAAGCTGAGACAACCTTGAGCCCATCAGAATTAAACTCTAGGCTATGGACAGTTAGCCTGCAATACTGCATTCTAACCACTGCACCAGCAGTAAATCCAGGGGGGAAATTATTTAGTTCATCCCAATGAGAAAGACAGGTGAATAAAGGCTCTGGATTTTTTCTGTTATACCATTCTAAGCCTCTTCCTCTACATTCTCCAACAGGTGACCCAGAATGGAGCTGCTTTGAAGGGGAAGGAAACAATTCCAAAAGTTGTAGTCTGCATGCTTTCCCTAATTTGTTTCACCTATAAAATAATTTCAGAAGACAAAAATCACATGCTCTTATTTCTTCTTCCAACTTGATGATAGGATGGGAAGATAAGAGTATTTTATTTGCACCGTGGAATAGATGTGTTCTCAAAATTGTGATTCTTTTCCCTTTTTTCTTGCTTGAGGATGGCAGTACAGGTAGTCCTCAACTTACGACCAACATGTTGAGCCCAACATTTTTGTTGCTAAGTGAAACATTTGTTAAGTCAATTTTGCTCCATTTTATGACCTTTCTTGCCACAGTTCTTAAGTGAATCACTGCAGTTGTTAAGTTAGTAACACAGTCGTTAAGTGAATCTGGCTTCCCCATTGACTTTGCTCATCAAAAGGTCGCAAAAGGTGATAATATCACCCCAGGATATTACAATGGTCATAAATATGAATCAGTTGCCAAGTGTCTGAATTTTGATTACATGTTCATGGGGATGCTGCAATGGTTGTGTGTAAAATGGTCACAAGTCACTTTTTCCAGTGCTGTTGTAACTTTAAACAGTCACTAAATGAACTGTTGTAAGTCGAGGACTACCTGTAATGATAATCATAATTACTACAAGGCTAATGTGAGTAGTGAAAGGGACTGTTATTTTGACCCAAAAAACTTAGACCTCATATATTGCCTGAATAGGCTGAAGATACTGTAGCTGTCTTTGAGCTGCAACATTATCTCAGGGTTTGTTTTCTAGACATCTTCAAGGCATTGTCAGTAGTATTGTAAAAATTGGCTAATCTGTCCCACATTCTAGATGTATATCAGAATTTTGTTCTCAGATACTGAAAAAAATATCCTGGAATTCAGCTTGACTCCTGATGAGTAGATGAACCACATGTAGAACTTACTTGGCAAGGAGTATGGACATGATTCATTATTGCCTTTTTCCAGGTTTGCCTCTCCCTCTCTTCCTTGCCAATTTTCCTATAGCCCTGGAATTCTTTGGTGAACTTCCATCAAAATATCCTGTCTAATCCTTCCCTAAATCAGTCAGGTTCTTCCAATTGTTGAGGGGCAAACTAATCCAATCATTATATAATAAACCATGACATTTTTAATTTTGTTTTATTTTTTAGGGCAGTCAACATACTGAGAAAAATGTGATTAAAATAATAATTTGTCAACTTTGGGCAAATTAATGACCTGTGCTGATTAAGTGAATTAAGGGTTTCATTTATACTTATTTTTAGCAAATTAAAACAAAGCAAGGAGGTTAATTGAAAGATCCAGGGTTAATGCAGAGTTAAGTCTAAACTGAGCACAAACCAATGGGGATTTTGAATATGAGATGTTTGCAACATGCTGTTAATAAGGCCAGCTTTCCTACTTTTTAATGAACTGTATTTCTTATTCTGTTTTCTTCTTTTTTATAGCTTGCTCTTTAGTGGAGTATTATTACTATTAATAATCTTTACTACAAAATCTAGAAACAGATTGTTAATTCATTCCTGTTGGAACTGATTCAATGTTATTTCTTATATTGAATTAATAGATCATGCCAGGGAGGTTGCGACACTTCTAAGTGAAGCCTATTCTTATCTTCAGTGATATCCTGATGCTATATTTTGCCTGTGCTCTTATCAGTTCCAAGACTGGAAACTTAATTTGAATAATCAGTCATATGCATAAGAGCAGCAGGAGAATGTATTCAATATAATGCTTGGGATTTATTACATTTATTTACTATACATCCCATATAGGTCAAGTAATTTCGTTTTATCCCAAGTGGTTTTGGTTGCAATAAAAAGTAGCTTGGCCAGATTTACACAAAACCAGATCATTGCTAACCAGTTTATTTACACTGGATTTCCAGCTCAGCATCACCATCAAAGCAAGATGACCCATGCTGGCAGAGTCCCACTTCTGCTCATATTCATAATTGATGTATCCACAGCCTTTCTGTTAATTTTGGATGTAAACAGATCTATCTGTGTATAATTTATTTATTTATTCCTATCTGTTAGTAGAAGAACTTTTACCACTGCAGTTTAGGGAAACTTAAAATTATACTAAATAAAGCCAGTTCGGTCTAGTGGTTAAGGCACCAGGCTAGAAAGCAGCAGATTGTAAGTTCAAGTCCTGCCTTCACCATGAAAGCCAGCTGGGTGACTTTGGGACAATCACTTTCTCCGCCCAACCCATCTCACAGGGTTGTTGTTGTGGTGTAAACAGGAGGAAGAAGGTGTGTTGGATATGTTCACTGCCTTGTGTTATTTGTAAAAATAATAAAGGCAAGATAAAATAAAATAAAATAATAATAAACAAGCAAAGAAGCAAGCAAGCTATTAGAGAATTCCTTCAGAGCATCCATCTGCTTTTTCAATATTCTGAAGTTTAGTTTTCTGGCTAGGGAATCATTACATATTACTTCTATCACATAAAAGATTTTGTACAATAGACCATAACTATATCTAAGATAGAAACCTCTCAAAATAAATGTATACCTTAACTGTCTCATTCAAATTCAACTCACCAAAACTCATCTTCTGGATGAACCGATCCAACTGATCATAAGATTGGCTTAGTTTACAATTATTTTTTGTACAGATCATTCATTTATACTTATATAGAGCAAACAGTCTTGATTCTAAAATTATTACTATGATGATGGATGGGGAAAGCATCATGTAGCAAATTACATAAAGCAACAAAGTTTTTTCTTTCTTTCCTCAACTCCCTAGAAAAGTATCCGCAAATGTAATGTCTCATTTAATTTTAATATGAATGCATATATGACATTTCTTATCTAAACACATTAAGTCTTTTGTGCCCCTCAAATTCTGACAGGAAAGGCTGCAGGATGTATTTGGAAACTCATGAGATTTAGAAATGAATAATTCAGAGCAAGGATAGAAAAAGGCAGATAAACTTTCATGCTGTAGATAAAGATGGAAAATTAGAATTCATCTTTCACTTATCAATAGGTTCCAAGTGGCATTAATTAATTGCTATTAAAGTTTACCAAATCTTCTAATGTCTTTTGCAGAGTCCCTTTAGCAAAAGGAATTTTGAATCTTTGTCCTTTATGCAGCAATTTTGAGAAAGGAAATATAAAAATATAATAATGTATCATAGAAAAGTGAGCCATCTTTCAAGTTGATTTATCTCACCCAGGTGTTTGCTTTTGCATACAATTCCTCCTTAGTGTAAAGCAATGATAGGCACATTTGTGTTAAAAATGGTCTCAACTTTAAATTAGTAAAATAATAGCCAAAATTCACTTAAAGCATCCTTTTTTTTGAAATTCACAAAGAAGCCCTATGGGAAGCAAATATATGGATAATGAAACTAAATGGGGTGAAACCTATTTCTGTACTAGAAGTCTGGTAATAGCACGTTCCAGTGCTTTAAATGGTCCACAGGAGCATTCAGAGCTTAAAGTCTGAAGAGCATGAGAAGACTTATGTAACTGCATTATTCATAAGTCAATGGGCCTGTTAATAAAAGTTCTATTACATACCTCACATTCATCCTGCTGTTTAGAGTGTGCTGGCTGCTGATCAGCCAAGTAGCTCTACATTCAGAAAGGAAGTAAGGAAACAGCTATTATAAGGCAGAAACATCCTTCTTACATGCTCAGAATTCATTCAGTTCCCCTCAATTTTTCCAGAGTTAATTTTCAATATGTCCATACAGCAACTCTTACAACTTTGTAAAAAGATGACATTTCTTTTGACAAAAACAGTGGTCTTCTTATATATTACCTATGCTACTGTAGATCTTTTAGATCAAACATACAGTAGAATCTTCCATGTTCAAAGATAAAATCTCAATAGGTGAAAAATAGATTACGTGTTTAACTCATGTCACACCTAAAAACAAGTAAGGATTATTTTAAAGCAGTAAAATGTTTGGTTTTTTTTTTAACTTAATCCTCATTCACTCTCTCCATATGACTAAATAATAGGGGTATCTGTCTGGGGGGGGAAGGGGGAGCAGTGGAGGTCAAAAATAGTGATCCAGATGGTGGCTGAAGGTTCACAATTGAGGTCCTATCTCTAATTATGTGGTCATAGGCACTGGCTTGATTTTTTGATGTCCATGCAGATGCCAGCTCAACATACTTTATTCATACTGTATTCAATATTTGTATATTCTTGACTTTTGTCTGTCTCTTTCTCTCTCTTTTCATTCCCACTGCTTTTAAATTACTATTACGCATCTCATTACAATTGTAATTCTCCATAACAAAATTAGGCAAAGTTGAGCAACTATTTCGTTCTTTCAGTAAAGCTGTGATACTACTCATTTACCAAGTTACATACATTTATCTACTTGTTTTAATTGCTTGTTGTTTATGTATAATTAGCAGTTGTTCGTTTTTCCTGTCAAACACAACAACCTTGTTTTGGGATATATTGATTTTCAAATTAATTTTCTTCACTGCATCATGCAAGCTAATATTTGCATACACCTATTTTTTTTTTCTTTATAATCCCTGTAATCCCTTGCATGGAGTCATGTAATGGGCAACTGAATGGAACTGAGCATTTACTGGCCAGATGCCTATGTGGAACTCAGAGCAGGTATTTTCTCTTTGCACCCAGAGAAAGAAATATACGCCACTACCTAGGATCGAATTCATAGCGTCCTGGTTATGAGGCAAGAGCAGGGGTGGGATGCTGAGGGTTCGCAAGGGTTCGGGAGAACCTCTAGCTAAGATTCTGTGCAGTTCAGAGAACCCCCAAATCCCACTCCTGGCTGGCCCCGCCCACCCCACCCCGCCCCTCCCAGGAGTCCCCACGCAGCCCATTTTGGATGCAGGTAAGTGCAGGGTGTGCGCGTAGCCTCGGGGAGGGTGAAAAATGGGCCTACCAGAAGTTCGGGAAGGCCAGAAACAGGCCCATTTCTGCCTCCAGAGGGCCTCCGGAGCCTGGGGAGGCCGTTTTTGCCCTCCCAGAGACTCAAGGAAAGCCTCCAGAGCCCGGGGAGGGCAAAAATGCCCCCCTGCTGTGATGCAGGAGGCTGACTAGGCCACGCCCACCATGGCCACACCCACCCAGCAACCGGGTAGAGACCCCCTTGCTAAAATTTTTGAAGCCCACCCCTGGGCAAGAGCTCTACCTCTAGGACAGTGATGGCGAACCTATGGCACGCGTGCCACAGGTGGCACGTGCAGCCATATCTGCCGGCACGCAAGCTGTTGCCCTAGCTCAGCTCCAGCGCACATGTGCATGCCGGCCAGCTGATTTTCGGCTCCTGTGGAGGCTCTGGGAGGGCATTTTTGGCCTCCGGAGGGCCTCCAGGGGGCGGGAGAGGGCGTTTTCACCCTCCCCAGGCTCCAGGGAAGCCTCTGGAGCCTGGGGAGGGCAAAAAATGGGCCTACCGGACCCACCGGAAGTCGGGAAAGGGCCGTTTCCGGCCTCCAGAGGGCCTCTGGGGGGCGGGGGGCATTTTCGCCCTCCCCAGGCATTGAATTATGGGTGTGGGCACTCGCGCATGAGCGATAGCGCGTGCGCATGCGCTTTTGGCACCCAAGGAAAAAAAGGTTCGCCATCACTGCTCTAGGACATCATGTCTATATACAGTAATAATTGTAAACAATACATTAAAATTTTCAGCACTGGGAGCACACATTTTTGTTCCTAGAGCACTTTCTGATTACCACATTTTGAAATGGCAAAAAACAGCATAGTAAAGCTGTAAAGTAGGCTTAATGTAATGTTAAAAACAAAGAAAAAAATCCAATCCACCAAAAAAAGTGAAAATCAAAATTATGGCTGGCACTACCCACTTCATTCTTAGTTCTAGTCTTCCAAGCTTTCCTGAAATTCCAGCTACTATAAGTTTTCCTTTCTCCAATTTATAGTACAGTGTTTGCTTTACATATCTCGAGGAGTCCATCTCTCATCACCCACTGGGAGAATTTGTTAGGTGGTATAATGAGGCAAGTGATTATAGCAATTGCACCATTTGTATTACCCTAGAACCGTGACGGCGAACCTATGGCACGTGTACCAGAGGTGGCACGCAGCGCCCTCTCTGTGGGCACATGACCCGTCGCCCCAGTTCAGCTCTGCCACACATGTGCATGCGCCTCCCGCCAGCCAGCTGGTCTACGGGTCTCTGCTGTGCATGCGGGGGGGGAGGCAGAGGGCATGCGCAGGGGCCGCATGCGCGGGAGGCGGGCCACGTGCAGGGGGCTGTGTGCATGTGTGCAGGGGCGGGGTGTGTGCAGGGGGCCACACACGCATTGCATTTTGGGGGGTTGGGCATGCGCATCCATGTGCACTTTGGACACTCGGTCCGGAAAAGGTTAGCCATCACTGCCCTAGAAGACAGACTGTGGCTTATACAAGTTAAATGAAAAATAATGCCTCTGTTATCACTAACAATTGGCAGTACTATTGCACTAGAAATGACAAACAAACAAATAACATGCAACTTTGTCATGTTACTTGGCATCTCTTCTTTTATTTTAGTGGACAAAAAATTGCTGTGAGGAAAAAGTTGGTTGCTATTCATGAAATGGAAGCCTGCAGTGAATACTTGTCAGTGTGCTGATACACCATGATTGAAGTTTTGACTGCCAAAGGAGTCAATTGAAATTCACTACCAAGGATAAATTGTTTATGGTGATAATTGGATCTGGGCTCACCTAGAGGAAATTTGCTTTTAGATACAGTTCAAATCTTTAATGCCAATATCGAACTAAATAAGTGTGCAAAACCATCAATTAAAATGAAATACTTACTGCACATGGGATTGAACTTTACAATGGCACTAAAATCAAAGCATTGACATTGTATTAGGGTGTTTCAGATGTTTTAGAAGCAAACAATATGTTGCAGGCCCAAATGAAGAAGGTAGTCAATAACAAATATATAAAATGAACTAGAAACATTTTAAAATTGAAGATAAATGATGATAAGAGCCATGGTTCCACAGTGGTTAGAATGCAGTATTGCAGAAATTTGGCAGTTCGATTCTCACTGGCTCAAGGTTGACTCACCCTTCCATCCTTCCAAGGTCGATAAAATGAGAACCCAGATTGTGGGGGCAATATGCTGACTCTGTAAACCTGCTAGAGAGAGCTGTAAAGCACTGTGAAGCGGTATATAAGTGTAAGTGCTATTGCTATAATACGATTAGAATAATTAATACTTGTATGTTTATGACAATATATCATACACTATACAAAAATAGATATAGATTGCTTGTATTGATTTGTTGCAAGTGAAGCAGGTTTTTCCTTCTCTTAAGAAACATCCAGCATTGTAAACATGGCATCATTTTTTTCTAAAATGCCATTTTGAATTTATGTTGCAATAAGGAATGTCATGTAAAATGTCTTAGGAAGACCTTCTCTCCAGAGAATCTACATTTATGTAAAGGTAGTTCATTTTTATGGTTGAAATTACCACTCTTTTAGTGTTTGCAGGGCCCTCTGTTGCAGAATTCAGTACAATATTCTTGTATTTTTATTCCTGTTGGAAGAAGGCCATAAAAATCAAAGAAACCTATGCTCTAAGCCATTTTTAACATATCTATATCTTTTGTCTTGTTGCAAAAAAATTCCCCTAAGAAAATCAAACATGCTGCAGCAATAGCAGAAGGATCATAGTTCTAAGATCCCTTGTGACTGAATCATTCCTAAAAAGTCTTCTGCCTGGCATTTTGATCAACGTAATGCATGGCATATATCAGAATTGCTTTTACCAACCTAATACAATATATCAATGCACAGCAAGGATCCTGTAATGTGTTCCTGTAAAATACATCAAGTAAGAACATCTATATTTCAAATATATATCACTCCCAGAAATCTTTCAGATCAGTGCTTGAGTATTATTATATATGCACATGCATACACACATATGCCATACACACCCAGATACACACACACACACACACACACACATACAGAGAAGGGGTCGTGTAGTGACTAAGATCCTAGATTAGTAGTAGTGACATCAGGGGTGGGTTCCTACTTACCTCGCTGCCAGTTCGCTCCCTCCCACGCCTCGTGCACACGCGCATGCGCAGTAGGAAAAAATCCCCAAAAAATCAAAAAAAGCCAAAAAAAGATGGCGACAGCATGCACAGTGCCGGAAGTCAGCTTCTGTGCATGCTCAGAAGGGAAATAAAAAATTTTTAAAAATTAAAAAAAAAACTTTAAAAAAAGATGGCGGCCCCCACGGACTGGCACCGACCGATCCGGTTCGGTGATGTCATCGTGACATCACCAGCAGGCCGCTACCAGTTCGGGAGAACCAGTCCGAACCGGGAGGAACCCACCAGTGAGTGACATACAGTACAGGTTCAAGTCATGCCTTAGGCACAGAAGCCAGCTGAGTGATTTTGGGACAGGGACATCCTTTCAGCCTAATCATTTTCAGATTCTGTGACAATTTGGCTGATAAACCCCCTTATAAGAACTAGGCAAACACAGTGCAAAAACAAGCAGATCCTACAACTATATAGTACAAATTCCAAGAACAAACATATACATATGTTTGAGCACCCACATATCTTTTGCAGGTCATAATCAGAGATGCACAGAGCTGAATGTTCTGGCTTATATATACATCACATCATGTGTAGCTGCTTAACATTTTCCAGATAATGTACATCTGTTGGGGAGGAAGAGTCAAAAGCTTGATGTCTTGATCACACAAAATCCTGCCCACTTTGTTACATGTCCTGTTTTGCTGCATGCAGCTGCTCGGATTCTCCAGCACTTGCCAAGGCCTGTATTCCAAAAACATCATATTGACAGTCCTTGACCTTGAGACTGACTTCACCAATGCAATAGCTCTCTGAAAGCTGAATAGAACAGAGTCAATTTGGAGAGGCAAGGGAGAAATAAGCAAAAGACAGATTGAATTTGAAAATGGGTTGGACCAGGCTAGAGGCTGTCAAGAAGAAGTACTCCTCCCCACAACAATGTGTTATGAACTCCTCTGCTAAAGAGGAAAATCTGACTGCCTACAGCTTAGGAGACAACAGGTCATCAGCCATTTGGGAGTGATAAGTCAGACCAGGGGTGGGTTCCTACCGGTTCGGACCGGTTCGCCCGACCCGGGGGCGACCCGCTAGTGACGTCATCAGAACCGGATCGGTGGTTGCCGGTCCGTGGGAGCTGCCATCTTTTTTTTAATTTTTTCCAAAAAAATGTTTTATTTTTTTTCTGAGCATGCTCAGAAGCACTGTGCATGTGGTCGCCATCTTTTTTTGGCTTTATTTATTTTATTTTTATTTTTTTTCTGAGCATGCTCAGAAGGTGACTTCCAGCACTGTGCATGTGGTCGCCATCTTTTTTTGGCTTTATTTATTTTATTTTTATTTTTTTTCTTAGCATGCTCAGAAGGTGACTTCGAGCACTGTGCATGCGGTCGCCATCTTTTTTTGGCTTTATTTGTTTTATTTTGATTTTTTTTCAAATTGAAGCCCAACGGACCTCTACCTAGTATCGAACTCACAACCTCCTGATTGTGAGGCAAAATTTCTACCTCTAATTCACAGCTCTTAGCATCTCCTGGTATTAGTCCAAAGCAGGGGTCCCCAAACTTGGCAACTTTAAGACTTGTGGACTTCGTCTCCCAGATTTCTCCAGCCAGCTATGCTTGCTGGAGAATTCTGGGAGTTGCAGTCCACAAGTCTTAAACTTGCCAAGTTTGGGGACCTCTGGCCCAGAGTTTGTGAGATTTTGGTTCAATACCTAGTGGAAAATAACCTGTACTATTCTTTTTTTAAAAAAAACCAAAACATTAACAGAGTTGGAAGGGACCATGTAGGTCATCTAGTCCAACCCCTTGCTCAAGCAGGAGACCCTACACCATTTCTGACAATTTTGTGTGTTTCTGTGTGATAACTGGTTTTTGAGGTAATTGCTTCTTGCAGCAATCACCTTTTATGTGACTCCAAGGCTGCTTGCATATGTTCATCTGTGTGTGGCTTTTAAGTGCAGGTTGATCCTTGACTTACAACTAGTCATTTAGTGACGGTTAAAAGTTACAATGACAGTGAAAAAAGCGACTTATGACCATTTTTCACACTTAACGACTGACGGTCGTTAAGTGTGAAAAATGGTCATAAGTCACTTTTTCACCACATTTTACAAGTTGGCCACTGCCACCCGGTCACACAACCGCCAAGCCACTCCCACCCAGTCACATGGCCATCAAGCCACTCCCACCCAGTCACATGGCCGTCAAGCCACTCCCACCCAGTCACACGGCCATCAAGCCACTCCCACCCGGTCACATGGCCGTCAAGCCACTCCCACAAAATTAAGCCACGCCCACAGAGTGGTAGTAAAAAAAATTGGAACCCACCCCTGAGTCAGACTCAGAATGTGTAGCTGCTGTTTTAGGCAGCAAAAAAGTCAGAGTGTAAACTTATGAGAATGCCAAGCCCTAAATCATGCCATCAGCTAAAGAAATTGGCACAACTTAAAAAAACGAGGAGCCATTAACTCCTTTAGTCAGGGAAAGCTGGGACACTGGCTATATAAAGGTATTTTCCAGATACTCTCTCCTGATTCAAAATAACTCTTCAATACTGGACCTGCATTCTTCTTTTACTTTTACCCAGCTCCTTACCCTACAAAAATTGCCACACAATGTTGCAAATGTATTCAGCTATAAATGATCAGACTTCAACAAACTTACCCTTGACATTACAGGTACGATATTCTTTTTGTCTGTTTCATAACACCTTAGTTCTAGCATTATCAGCTAAATAATTTATAAACAAACTAATAAAACAACTGGAAACATGCTAATTGCCTCCTGCTTGCTTGCCACTGAGGATAGTGCATGCCTCAAGGCATCCTTATGGGAGAAGGAATTGGGTAGTGGCCATGAATGTTCATAATTGTTCCATTCTGAATTTCCCTCCTTCTTCTTACTCATACAACCCAGAAGAAGAAATGAGGAGCCTGTCAGTAGACACATTTGGATAAGCAAATGCAATACAACAATACAATATAGAAACACATAGAGACATATATGCAACGTATTATTTCAAAATAAAGAAGAAACTAGAAACATTGGCTAGGACCAACACTGATAAAATTTTGAAAGCATTCTAGATGCCATGTTCTGCACTTTTTTTTTTTTACAAAAAACAGTCTATAGTTTTAATTTCCAATGACACTGATTATATTATTTTCAGATCAGAAAGATTTGTTTCTCTCACTTTCCTACATATTCAGCTCTTGGGGTTGAAAAATCAATTAGTAATTAAAAAGTTACATCTTGGGGAATGCTCAGTTCTTTCTGATTACAACAAAAAGTAATCTGTAGGAAAGCAATCTCCTTCATATTTTTGTGTTCATTTTGTACATTTTTTTACTCCCTTCAGACTTTTTTAATCAAGTGCGCTTATTTTCAGTGGAACTCTAATAATTTACATACAAAAGACACACAAATAACATTTCTTCTGTAATCACACTCTAGATACACCACCTCCCAACCAAGGCC
Source organism: Thermophis baileyi (assembly GCA_003457575.1). Classification (NCBI taxonomy): domain Eukaryota; kingdom Metazoa; phylum Chordata; class Lepidosauria; order Squamata; family Dipsadidae; genus Thermophis; species Thermophis baileyi. Next base: position 185,618 of record QLTV01001131.1, read on the forward strand.
TCCCTGACTTAGATTGTTTCTATTTTGTTATTTTCATTTTACAAAAGGAATCTTTAAAAGCCTCTTTGTAATATCCATGTACCAGATCATTTCAACTGTTCAGCTTTCCTTCCAGTCTACTTACAAATTTATGGCCGACTGTCTTGCTGATTTATAGTATAGGTAGAAAAATTAATAATTCCATCTCAATGCAGCCCAGAAAAGGAATGATTACACCACATACACAAATAGTGATAATATACAATTATTATATTGTTATGTTTTATCAGATGACTGAAAACTACTGAAATTTTATTGAACAGGTTTAAGAGAAATAAGGCAAGCTTTTGAGTCCCAGACTCCCAGCTGAGTGTAATGCTAAGTCGTTGTCTCAAACCCTGTTACAATAAAAGTTATTTACAACTGAAAAAACATATGAAAGGCCAATCAGGGTATTCAATTTATGGGACACCAGTAGATCTAGTAGCAATTTTAAAATGTACAAAGTTCTTTCTGTTGACAAATTTAATTGGAATTTTCAGGAGAAAGAACAATAGTCAATATGGCATTATGGTTAAGATGTTGGATGAGCGTAGGAAGGCATAAGTACTAATCTACCCTCAGCCATAGAAGCTCACTCTAACTTTAGCTCAGTCAATCAGTCTACCTTGCAGAATTGGGGGTAAAAATACCCAACTACAAGTAGGTCTGAAGTAATAAAAATGTTTATTTTATAAGAAATCAAGAATGTTTTAAACGTATAGAATATAAAATGTTTATTTTATAAGAAATCAAGAATGTTTTAAACCTACAGAAACGTTTTTACTATAAACTGTGAGACATAATAAAGACCCGTGGTGGCACAGTGGTTAGAATGCAGTATTGCAGGCTAATTCTGCTGACTGCCGACTGCCAGCAGTTTGGCAGTTCGAATCTCACCAGCTCAAGGTTGACTCAGCCTTCCATCCTTCCGAGGTCGGTAAAATGAAGAGCCAGATTGTTGGGTGTAATATGCTGACTCTGTAAATCACTTAGAGAGAGCTGTAAAGCACTCTGAAGCGATATGTAAGTCTAAGTGCTATTGCTATAATAAGGGTGTGTAAATGCTACTGATACTTATTTAATATAATTTACATTAATTAGTATGAGAGTCACCTAAGATTAAATAGGACATATTAAATGTTGTCCAATCAAACCACTATATCATGCACAATTACATGGTTTTTCCTGAGAAGTTCCATGCATAATAGAAAATAAAATACATGAAAATGCAAACAAAATATAATAGCTGGAGCAAAAGTAACCTACAATAAAAACACTCCACTGACATACACATACAGGGGATTGTATCCAGCAGTGAAACTGCCTCGATACAAAAATGAATGTATCTGAAGCTTCAGATCCATTTTTCCCCTCCTTCCTGACAAGCTGTTTTTCAAGGTTGGGGGTTCCCTCTAGCAACAAAACTATAGTCAGAAGGGGGTGAAAAGGATCTGCAAAAAAGTATGTGTATTTTTAAGCTGTTGGGAGCCACAGTATTTCTACTAAGGTTCTAACTTGGTGAAAGATGGATTGGTTTCTTAGGCTAGCATATTACACGTATCTTCCCACTGAAATTCAGAAGATTAACCAGCAAATGATTGTGTTTTGATTGGAATATCTTTCATGTGAGAACTGATCAGGATCATTCAAACATTTGGCATAATAAAATGCCTGTCTTTAATAGCAGCATTTGTTTATGTGCATTCATGAAACTCAGGATAAACATCCCCACAAATCTAAACCAATTTTAATGATTTTTTCTAGCAATTGTTTTATGACTGATAAGTTAGATAAAAGAAAATAAATTATTTTTTCCACAACAGTCATTGTTTTCTGATTTATCTTCTTCTCAGTTATCATTCACTAATGAATACATATAACTATTGGGGTTGGCAGAATAGTGCCCAAGTTAATTTTTTGTTTGTTTGCCTTTCCCAATCCCATGCTTTACCTATGCTATATATGTAAGCATTTTCATGTATGCTTATTTAATTTACTTTTTGCTTGCAAGTGTAGAATTATGTGTAATTTTTTTCAGACATAAACTATATTGATCCTACATCTGTGTTCTTCTTATCTCTCATGTACAATACAAAGCCAATTTATTCTCAAGAAACTATTAAAAATACAGTCTTTCCAGCAAAAATGGTCCTCAAGACATGAGTTTGAAAATCATTACTTAAAAAGCCTTATTAATAACTCTGAAAATGTAAACCATAAAGCCACATAATATACTTTACTTATGTATTTGTTTAGACTTGATTGAGCCATTAAATATAGGCTTTCATTATAAAACCTTGAAATTCTGGAGATTATAAGTAAAACCATCACAAATATCCAAGTAATTATCTGAAAACAATTACCAAAAGAATGATATTGACTTATACAAAAAGCAACTAAAAGATGATTCAGAACAAAAACTAAAACCTTTTTCCTCCCCAATCTGAAAACATCCTGTGGGATATGATATATTTGCTAAGATCATGGACAAGCTTAGAGTAATAAAGTGCTGTGACAAACATATTATAAAGTTTATATTAACAATGTCTTAAATCCAAATGTTCCAGAATAACAGGTCTATGAAATGAAATGTACTTAACTGAGTCATAAGAGTAATTCTGAGAAATCACATGCCGAACATTTTTGGATGAAACTAAAAAAATGCCAGGAAAGAAAAAGTAAATAATAATCTGTATTTAAAAACTGTAGTTGCAAAAAGGAGATTTTGCAGTGAATAAAAAAGAGAGATAACTGAAGATAGTGTTCAAAAAACAACATTGTTAAGTAGACAAAGAGAAAAGATAATATTGAAAACAATTCGTAATTTGGTGCTGAAGCACTTAAAAATTCAGCTAGAATACCAGTGACAAAATATTGAATTCTCAAGCTGTAATTATCACTATCTTTACTTTTTCCCATTAGTGCCAAGTTGTATATGCCCTTTTTACTTTGTGAATAAAGCTTCCACCTATCACAAACCCTGGAGTTTCTTCAGACACTTTTTGGTATCTCCCCAACAAGATTTCACCATGGTCTTGAATAATGCATAGTTATCACCCTCAGACATTTCATAGTTAAACATGGCATCAACAATTGTATACATCCCCCCACACACACACACACCAGTAGCCATAGCAAACTTTTCAAAATAGTCCAGGACGTGGGTCAGGATTCAGACCTCATAATATTCTTTAAATTTTTACCTTTCCACAAGAGCTGCTGAGAATGTTGGATCAGTTGGAAGTAAAAGGTCCTTATCAATTTCCCTCTTTCTAACAGATAATCATACTCTCTCTCTTCATCTCCAACCTTTCAAAATTTCATCTCCATTTCAAGGGGTTTCTCCTTGCTTTAATTCAGTTCTCATCTTAGCCCTGTCACAATTTATACCTTTTTATGATAGAAAGATTAAAAAAATAAAGGGGATAATCTGAACCAAACTCACAGGGTATAAACAAAATGAAACATTGTTTTTAAAATCTAAATAGTGTTAACTTTAAGTATTAAAGCACAAACTTTCAGTGTTAAAAAGATTCAAATGCAGTGCTGATGGCAAGTTCATGGCCAGCCACCTACAAATGAGTTAAATGTTAAAACACAAACTTTCAATATTTGAAAGATTCAAATACAGTCCTGACAAATTCCTGGTCAACTACTTACAGATGAGTTAAATACAGAAAATAAATAAGAAAATAACAGATAGGACGCAAAGAAGCTTGTTTGTCTATAAGTGGAAATTTTCACCATTCTGAGCCTCTCTATGGAGATACTGGAAATATTTTCATATTATTAATACAAGAACATTCTACAGAAATTTTATAAATTTCTGAACAAATCTGTGAATCTGTTCATATGCATACTACTGTATAAATAAATCCAAATAAAATTTGAATAAAAGGCTGAAAATACGTCCAATTCCTTAATTTGTACAGAGAATTTAAACAAAATTATACACCACATACAGTAAACAGAAATATAAAATTCTAATGCAATTTCCTAGCATTTATCTATTTCTTCAAAGATAGGAGGTTTGCTTCTGTTTTATTTCACAGACTTCTTTTTAATTTACACATCTTATTCTAAGAGGAATGATGGAACCCTTCACTTTCTTCTCAACCTCTCTTCCCAGATTTCTCCCATGCCCAAAATTTAAATAAATGAAGAGCTGAGATCCATTTCTAGAGCCTGCTGGAGGTATTGAAGTCCTTCCACAGGGAGCAGAAACAGAGCTTAACATCATGATCCCCACCCCATCACATTCAGAAGGCCTCAGCCAGTTACATGGCCCAGCAGTGTGTGTGAGGAGGCTTCCAAATGATTATAAGAATGGTGCCCACTCGCAGAATGGCATGAGGCAGTCTGTGTTGGAAGGCCACATCTCATATTACCTAAGCAGGCCTGTCAGCAGCTGCAGAGCAATGTAAAAGTAAGTGGAGAAATTTATGTGAGCTTCTGGGCCCTGTGGTTGGCTGAGGCCTCTCAGCTTGTGCTAGATTTCCATGCACTGGTAGGTCCTGTAGCCAGCTGAGGATCCTGGGCAAGGGCGAAAATTGAGGCCAGGGTCTCTTCCCACACTCATCTTAACAACCCACATAATTCTTAACAACCACAACTGGGAGAACCAGGATTGTGGTCATTGAGCAAAGTGGGCATCTCATTTAACAGCTGCTTCACTCAATAACAAAGATTTCAGTCCCAATTATGGTTGTAATTTGAGGACTACATATATTTATTATTGTGATATTTTAAGTAGATAATGTGTGCATATTTGCAGTTGATAAACAGGTCTTGGCTTAAAAACTGCACATAAACAGTTCTATACAGATAGTTCTAAATTTAGGTTTTTAGAGTTTCAGTTCCTCCTAACAAACACAAGTTTTCTCATTCACTTCTGGAAAGAGAGAGAAAAAAGTTTATTTTGTTTTTGGATTTCAGCATATTTGTCAAACTATTCTTGCTGGTCTACATTCTAAAACCTGCAGCCCTCTTCACTGGCCCTTCCATTCAGCAGTTCTCAGGGGTGAAATCCAGCAGGATTTTGGAGAACTGGTAGTGGAAATTTTGAGTAGTTTGGAGAACCGGTAGCGGAAATTTTGAGTAGTTTGGAGAACCAGCAAATACCACCTCTGGCTGGCTCCAGAGTGGGTGGGAATGGAGTTTTTGCAATATCCTTCCCCTGGAGTGGGATGGGAATGGAGATTTTGCAGTATCGTTTCCCTGGAGTGGGGTGGGAATGGAGATTTTGCAGTATCCTTCCCCTGCCACGCCCACCAAGCCACGCCCACCAGGCCACACCATACCCACCAAGCCACACCCACAGAACCAGTAGTAAAAAAATTGGATTTCACCACTGGCAGTTCTTTTCCTGAGGTCCTGTTTACTTCTTCTGAGTCTCCAGCTGCAGATTCCTCCTTCAGCTGCTCCTTCATCCACATAGTACCTGTAGAAAAAAGTACTAAAGGTGTACGAAAGGTACACGCCAAAAGAAAAAAAGCCTCCAGAAGTGTCCAATAACCTCACCACTATGCCTCTACCTTTTATACCTTTTATATTTTACTACCTTTTACTTTTTACATTTTCAGCTATATCCAGGTGTGCCTGCACATAGGTATTTTAGTCAGACACAAAGCACCTTGGTGTCTATGTGTCTGTGAGCTTGGTTTTGACACACACCAAAATAGTGAACTTTGCCACCATGACCTCATCTCATGTTCAACACGGCAAGTCACCCTGCCACAATAGTTAGAAACATATTATTCCTGCATAATGTGGAATAATATGGCTCAGACTAATTAAGTCTGCTCATTTTTTGTATAGATCATACTATTATTTTGTGAATTATTGCCTTGTTTTGTTATTTGCTGGACAAAATTGTAACTGATTGAAGTAGCTTTAAAACATCATAAAATAAATATATACTAAAAGTGTGGTGCTAAGTAAAAAAATAAATGGGATTCTGGAATTTGATATCGCCTCTCAAACCCAATTGTTTTCAACTAAAATATTTACTAAGTCAACATTGGAGTGATTCTGTATAGTATATCACTGAATGATATGATATAAAAGAAAACATATTTATGAAATGAATCAGTCTACTATAATTTGCAAGTTGGAAGCTCGATTACTTCTTTGAAGCATTTTGACACAATTCTGAGATTAATGTTTATTATAGTTTCTGAAAAGTATGGTGCCCATTTTCTGAACAATAACTTAAATAGCTTCCAGTGAGAAAATTCAAGCCTGACTGAAGTTGAACCAAGTCATAAACTCTATTTGATCAACTCCTGTTCTAGCAAAAAACATATTATGCACAATTATTCTTTATTATGTTCTATTTTGTACCTATAGGAAATTTCTACACAGGGAGTGCTACTTTACCATTATTAAAGGAAAGGAACGAGAAATGATAAACCTGATACTTCGAATAACTTTTTAAAAAAACCAAAGTAAAAATGGTAAATATTTAATTTACTATTTATAAACAGCAGCAAGGTGTGTGTGTGTGTGTGTGTGTGTGTGTGTGTGTGTGTGTGTGTGAAAGAGAGAGAAGGAGAGAGAGAGAGAGAGAGAGAGAGAGAGAGAGAGAGTGGGAGAAAGAGATTGTCATCTGTGTTTTGTATATTGCTTACTTCATTGTCAATTGGAATTGAAGCATAGGTTTTAATTCTTGTGAAATAATCCCTTCTAGAAACATTCCATAAATCTAAAGTCAATTTCCATCTTGGCAGTGAATTATTTTAGATGGATATAGTCATTACAGAACATGGATAGGACACTACACTACCTTGTAATAGTGTAATTCTAAAGATGAAATTTTTGACTCATTTGCATGAAAACCATTTTGTATTTGAGACAAGATGAGGAAAACTAAGTACCCAAGCTGCACAACAGGTTTTTTCCTTAGTTTCATTATTCTATAGAAATGTATAATGATCCTCACAAGGAAGGATTTAGCACTGGTAAGGTATGTTTTTGCAACATCATAAAATATTTTTAGTGTTATTCTCCTGTGCTTATCCATAATTTTTTTTTGCAAGATTAAGAGAAAGTTCTTGCATTGCTGTTATCCCCCGCCCCCCAAAAAAAGCTGGCATGTTCAAAGACTTGTACAATTGAGATGCTCTTTTTACTTAATTTCTTATCAGAATAGAAAAATACTAGTTGCAGTTTTTTAGTACTTGTCTTGATTTATACATTATCACTATGTATACAGATAACAGTGGAATATTTCAGAGGTTGCAGTGCAGTATGTGAAATGGGACTAATGAAATTGAGTATTAGTGGATATTCATGTGTTTTTAAGATTTATTGAATTTCAGATTCACCATTTTCTGGGAAATGTATGAAATATGTTTCATTCAGCCACACCAAAGAATGTAATCTATGAATTGCTTCTCTCTGTTAACATGTAAATAGTTGGATGAATCAACAGAGTTGTGCAGATTAGCTCTGTTATTGAGTTTTACTTTTTCTGTCAGATTAACCTTGTGAAAATAGTTCAGGAGAAATGTTGGTCTTCAGGACTTTTCATTTTTTTAATGACTATAATAATGCCACCATAAACAGTTTTTACCTCCTTCTCAATTTTTGTGTTCATCATATTTTCCAAGATAAGCAATATCTGTACTTGAAATAGACATTGTTATAAAGTTAACCTTGAGTTAAACTGATAAAACTAGCTATCAGAGACTCCCTGGAAGTGACATCAAGAGTAACTGGTGTATGTCAAAGCTAGTATGATCCTTTTACTGGAATTTAAAATGAGGAAAAAGGATCTGGTGAAAGGGACAAACTATTCATAAAAGATTTGGTTAATGGGAGTAGAGACTTTTCAAATGAAAATGTGAGATCCTTTTGTATGCTATGATTTTATGATTCATTATATTGCTGAAACAGGCAGTTAGAGGTGATGCTAAAGGAGAAAGCAAAGTCCTATTTTTAAATGCTCATAAGAATTTCAATTGCTGAAATAATTTGCAATGCAAGCAGATAAGGGAGGAATACAGAAACAGTATTGCAAAGAATGAAGTGACAACAGTGACCTCACACTATGTATTAAGAGAATCAACAGGTACAAATACGGGTAATCCTTGACTTATGACAAGTGAGCCCAAAATTTCTGTTGCTAAGGGACACAGTTGTTAAGTGAATCACTGCAGTTGTTAAGTTAGTAAGATGGTTACTAAGTGAATCTGGCTTTCCCATTGACTTTGCTTGTTAGAAGATTGCAAAAGGTGATCACATTACCCCGGGACACTGAAACCATCATAAATATGAACCAATTACCAAGCATCTGAATTTTAATCACATAACATGGGGATGCTGCAAAGGTCGTAAGTGTGAAAAACGGTCACAAGTCACTTTTGCAGTGCTGTTGTAATTTTGAATGGTCACTAAATAAACGGTTGTAAATTGAGGGCTACTGAACTGTCTAAATTCCAAGGTTTTAATATGGATTGATGAGTATGCACCATTCTTTAACCAAGCTATATTTAAACATTAACATATTTGGCATATTTAGAAATGTTAATTTACCATAAATGTGCACTATGTTACACAGAGTGTAGTAGCACAGATATTATAATAATAGTTATTATAATTATATAAAGATTCAATACATAATGTTAAATATTATATAAACATATTAAATATATAAATATTAAATATAAATAATTGTATAACTAATAAGAATGTAGTTCAGACTGTAGTGGCAAACCAAGGGATGTCTGTAGTAAGGAAGCCAGAATAGTTATTGAATCATTTCCATTCCCACATCAGGCACCAGTCTTCTCTGCCTTTTCCTCAGAAAGAAAAAAAGACCTCTAAGTAAAGAACAAGAGGAACTGAAATAAGAGCATCTAAAAAGAAAAAACAACTGAACAATATTGCCTATATTGTAGCTTGTTGCATAGAAACAGCTAGCAGAAGTATTAAAAGATACCAATACTGTAATATCAAATATCTGTTTATTTATTGAATTTGTATGCCACACATCTCACTCTGAAAAGCAATTCTGGGTAGTTTACAATTATAATTTAAAAGATTAAATACAGAGACAAGAAGGAAAAATGCAAGATCAGTTCTCAGTTAAATCACCAGCCACTTCCAACACTGAGCAACCCCATCAAGACCCCAGGCTGACTGGCAGAGCCAGGTTTTAATGCCATTCCAGGAGGCCAAAAGGGTGAAGACAGGCATCAGTTGGCAAGACATTCCAAAAAGTAGGGTTCATGGAGAAAAGGCTCTCCTTCTGATTCTGCCAGTCAAAACTCTTTGACAGAGTTCATCAATCCATCAATAGAGATACTGCAATGAACCAGTCAATGCTTGACAAAGAAAAATCAATGCAGTTCTATGTACAACTATGTGACAACCTCAAAAAAATATAACAAAAATGTAGCTTGGATAAAGTAGGTGGGTAAAAAAAAATGCTGGAGAAAAGGGCAAGGAAATCCAGAATTGTTCAGCACCAGGTAACTGTATGGTGTTTGGGGGGGGGCGTGGGGGGGGAAAATTTGACTAATCTACACCCTACTCAGTTTAACAACATCCTGCAAGGAAGTGAAAGATTGGTTAGCCTCTGTCAAAACCTACCTGATTAATGACAGATCCAACAGGTGGTCAGAACCAAGCAAGTACAGGCCAATTAACTGTTTACTGACAACTTTCAAATTGCTAATTGCTGTGGTAGTTGATGGAGTCCAACAGCATTTAGTTGAAAACAAGCTCTTTCCACCTGAACAGAAAGGAAACTGCCAATACAGTAGAGGAACAAAAGATCAGCTTCTAATTGACAAGATGATTTTGGAAAACTGCAAAAAAAAAAAAAAAAGGAAGACCTACTTAAATGTAGCTTGGATTGATTACAAGGTGGCATTTGACTCCCTGCTACCTGATTGGATAATCAGATGACTAGAAATAACAGGAATCAGTCAAAACCTCAGAGGTTTTATGCAAAGATCAATGACACAATGAAAGACACAGTTACTGGTCAATGATGATAGACATTCAAGGAGACTCACTCTCACCACTACTGTTTGTCATTGCATTGATTCCACTGTCAACAATACTGAAGACGTCAGGCCATCGCTATCAAAAACATCTGCCAGGCTGAAGTAGTGAAAACTGAAGGAATCAAGGTGTCCTATGGAAATAATATCAAGAGTTAACATTATTCCCTTCCCACTTAGTCTTATATTTTATTAAAGCAGTAAATTTAAAATAGATTTAAAACAGTGTTACTTTTAGGTCAAAAATCTGTTAAAAGTTATGACAATGCAGAACCGTGGTGCTGCAGTGGTTAGAATGCAGTATTGCAGGCTAATTCTGATGACTGCCAGGGGTTTGATCCTCACCGGCTCAAGGTTGACTCAGCCTTCTATCCTTCTGAGGTCGGTAAAATGAGGACCCAGATTGTTGGGGGCAATATGCTGACTCTGTAAACTGCTTAGAGAATACTGTAAAGCACTGTGACGCGGTATATAAGGCTAAGTGCTATTGCTGTTCTATATTAATTCTCCCTCAATTTATATTCTAAAGTGTTGCTCTTATCTGAAGCTTTGTCATACATTACTATTTCAAGAAGTCCACCAGAGAAGCAATTGTATTTTAGTGATGTATGGAGTGATTGCTGTCTATATAAAATGTAAGATGATCTGGGATTTGAGAGGTGAAGTGCACAGTATATCTGTAAGGTATTACTTGGGTAATTTCATCACTTTAGACCAGATAAAAAGGCCATAGGCCACATTATAAATCTCTCCTTCAACCAGTTAATCTGGGGAAAAAAATGAAAAAATAAAATAAAACATCAGACAGAAAATATATATCAATATGATATAGAAATAGAGAAATATGGTTTTTGAGTAAAATAGTCAAAGTATCTAGGGAAAAGAGGAAAGTAAAAAAACAAACTCAGTGGTCTTTGGAGCACTGAAAGATAGAATTATGAAAGATAGAAACAATCACAAACTGCCAAACAATAGAATGTTTGGTGTCCATCTCTATCAGTTTTATAATGATTTCAGCTCTTCAATAATTAAACATATTGTTCTAATACGAAAAGAAACATTCACAACATAATCACTAAAATGTGGATAGAAAAAAATAATCCTCTCCAAAGTACCTAAACTTATCAATCATATCTGAATGTACTGTTCTATGTTCTCAGCAGAATTAGAAAATTGCCTCATAATGTGATCTGAAAGCATTCAGTTTCAAGGAAATCATTCACACAGTCAAGTTTGATTATGTGCTGTATGCATAAAGTGGCAAAGAAAGAAATTAAGAACTTTTCTCCTAGATGATGAATTGAAACAATTCTATGAAGTTTTCAATTTTGTGAAATTCCTGAAAACTATACGTTTAACTTGTGCATCTAGCAATTATGGGCAACTTGCTTCTAGGTCATAGAGACAAAATAATAATCTAATGTTTGGTGATGCTTTTTATAGAAGTAGATATAGATCGTTTCCCTGGTTATGGCAGAAAACATTCAATTTATGACCAAATCTAAGATTTGTGTAACCGTTCTATCTCCATAATACATTTACTACGCATACAAAAAGGAGCTCAAGAGGACTTTTGTTGTTGCTAAAATATATTTTTGGTACCTAGGATTGAAAAGGGCTTGAAACTGTAAAAGCTGTATTTTGGTAAATGCTGCCTGGTATTTGTTATATCTTTCAACTTGTTCAACTTATATTATTTATAGCTTATTCAGAAAGAATATGAATCACTGAATTATTGTTTTTATTTTTCCCTTTGGAGTTAATATATAAACATATGAGTAATAATACATTCACAAATAGAACTTACAGCAAAATGATATAATATGCAGGCTTTTGTTCTGGATTCAAATGTACTAGCTATGTTCTTCTTCAAGTTCCATCCCACAACATCTTTGCTTTGATTCTGTCACCTCTGCTGACCCTAAATCCAGATGTGTCCAGTTCCCTTTAGGTTGTGAGAATTGTGGAGTGGTAGGAAAGAGGTGGTCTTTTGTTGTTTCCCACTTTTTTTTTTTTTACAGTCTGGTTTATTTCTCATCCCTTCTTTCTTTGGTGGTCATTTCCAAAATAATCTATTTTCATCCTTCCTTGGCTTTTTCTTACTTCATAGTGATATCTCTACCTCATTTTTGCTCATAATGCCCTTTGCCAAAAATCTTTCTTGCTGGTTCCCTTTTCCACAAATCCAAGAACCCTTTCCTCAAAGGAATATAGGCACTGTTTCCTAAGAAGATACATGTTATAAACTTTAAAGACATTTTCACGGGGAAATGTGCAAAAGATACCACCAAATATAATCAGACAATGAAGAATTGTATGGCTCTTTTAACACAATGGATAGGACAATGAACAGAGATTGATAGTTTCTGATGTCTATGTGAACTGGGGCCTGTTTTACCTAGTGTCAGGGCAGTGATCAGGTATCCAGCAATTGGTTCTTTTTGGATCTAAAGACAAACACATACCAGTAAATAAAGGCATTTTAAGCTTTATTATTAGCCAAAAGAGACAGATTGTAAAGCATAATATAAAAACCATGCATACCAAGAAAGATAATACATCAGGAGCTCCTTAATGACTGTAGAGATACTTCAAGAATAGCCAATTTCTACAGTATCTAACACTAGGTTATGTGCAGAGATTCCCAACAAGCAACAAGAACCCTGCAGTTTTTGTCAAAATCTGTCATCATGACTTCATAGGTCAGAAGACTGCAAGACCTGACCCTGACTGGCACATGACTCTGGGATGGAATCAAAAGTCTGAGACTTTCACAGCTTTGAATCTTCGAAGTAAGGTGAAAATTGCTTCCCCTTTTCTTTTATTCAGTAAACAAGAGTAAAAAATACCAAGCAGGCTAACTCATAATGAGCTCTAAACTTCTAGTTAATAGAAGAAATCAAAATATGCATCTCTTGGTATAACAATGGTTGCTGCTACAGGACCTAGTAGACAGTTGATACTCTCAGAACCTCTACACTGATATTAAATACATTCTGGAAGTCCAAAAATGAAACTGTGCTTAATAATCAATCAATATAATTTATGAACTATTTTTTAAACCAATGGTATGAAAGAATTCAAATAATAAACATATGATAGTTTATGGGAAGAAAGGAACATTTGACATTAATATACATAAATAAGCAGTAATAATCCATGAAAAATTAGCACATTATTCAATTCAATGAGACAAAAATGAATGTAGAGAGTAGTACATTTATTTCAATGAGGGAAAGGCAGGCAATTCAGAGAGAAACAAAATTAATTTAGTAAGATAAAGTGTAGAAAATCTCAGAGATTACCTTGGAGAAGCTATGTAGAGATAACTGCAACAACATGTAAACAATATACTTTAAGCTGAGAAAACAAACAAAAAAAGAATAGGAAGAAAGTTCTGCTCCTGGGATATTAGAGGGAGGAAAAGAAAATACAGTCATGCTTCCAAAATCCTGTTATTATAACTTGTATCAATAAGCTATAGTTCCAGTTAAACTTGGGGAGTCAATTTCAGCCTACCTGAAAGGGCTGAAAAAATACAGACCTTCTATGTTGTGGGTTACTGTACTCTTCCCTGTGGCAAAGAAACAATGCTCAATTTTGATTGCACAACTGAAAGTCAAGTTTGTTGATAATTCAAGTGCAGATTGCAATTATTAATACATCCATTATTAAAAGATAACTTGAATTGAGGAGCAAAGTTCTGGATTCAAAGTGCTAAATCTCTTAGGTATAAAATATGGAGCCATGCTTATTTATTTAATTATTATTTGTGGAAGTTGCCTATCTGATATAATTATCCTATGCAGCTTACAACAATAAATAAAAACAGATATTAAAACAAAATCACCTTTGTCACTAGCACCAGACTAAACAGCTTCCCAGGTCAATCCTTTTGTTATTGTAACTTGTGGTTCTGGTTCCATGCAATGCCCTGAATTGTTGTGGTGGAGAATAAACAAACAATATTTACCTCAAGACAGAGGTAAATATCTTGGGAAATATTTATAAACTACATTTTAAAAAAGAAGGAAGATTTTTCTGCATATTTAAATTTTGCCTCCAAAGCTAACAAGTATAATAGCTGTAATATACTACTAATATTTTCATCTTTTGCCTGCACATCATAGTAGAACCAAGGAACCATACAAATAAGTAGATTAAGGATTGCTGCTGGCGTGTTGCATTTGGCAAGTGGATATACAGAGATAATTGAAGAAATGAGTTGATAAATAGTTTATCATTTTCCATACTAGATTTTGTGCATGCGTATAACCTCAGGAATTAAGATTCTTCTTCTGTGAAATGACTACCAAGCCTTGCAGAACTTATTTTCTGCTAGTAACATTCTCTGACCAGTCACCTTGAACTTTTTTTCTTCAAAAAGTTCTGTAATGGAACTGCAAGACTGAATGCTACACAACCCTTTTCGTTCCAGTGTTATGAACAGTTGTGCTGAACACAGGGTTCAATTCCTTCTCTGTAATCACAGCTATTATGGTGAAGAAAAAAGGCTGGGGGTAGAGGCAAACATAGCTTGTTATTTCAATCGCTATTAATATCACTCCTGACAACTTTAGGCTATAGCTCTAAAGAGGAGCCGGCTGTCTTGCTGACTTGTAAGAATCTGTATCTTGGAGGCCAAGTTGGTATATGTACCCCATGAAAATACCCCTCCCCCTTGAACCTAGTACTGATGGCATAGCAAAATGTGTCTTGGTTCACCAGCTTGTGTGACCTATGTTACCCGTTTTTTATATTGGACTCACCTTCTGGACTCACCTTCATCAGCAGGACACCACTATCAGGAAAACTATAAGCTATTTCAGTTAAAGGATAACTAGCAATAACAGATTGATGGTTGACAGTCAGGGACTTAAACACAGAAATGGCTTAGCAGTGTTGCCTGGAGGAAAGTAGTAGGCAGCATTTGTCTGGATATGAGAGCTTCTTGTTGAAAATTGTGGTTTACATTGGAGACTGCTATAATGTGAAAGAGCCACATTCCATTTTCCAGACACAGATATTAATATCAACCTTGCATGTTGCCCATTGTGAAAAGATTGCTACCTCAGTCAGTCACATGCATGCCTGTGAGTTCATATTGATAATCAAATTGGCTTTGAGCATTTTGATATGTCTAGCCTGTAATACATATTTTGCTTATAACAGTGGCCAGCATGGGGAATTACATCCATTACAGGGCTCTGGCTCACAAGTAATCCTTTGCAGCAGTGGGTGGGTGTGCATGCCTTATTATTCCGAGGCATGGAGCCGAGGTGGCGCAGTGGTTAGAGTGCAGTACTGCAGGCTACTTCAGCTGACTGTTCAGCAGTTCAGCGGTTCAAATCTCACCGGCTCAAGGTTGACTCAGCCTTCCATCCTTCCAAGGTGGGTAAAATGAGGACCCAGATTGTTGGGGGCAATATGCTGACTCTGTGAACCGCTTAGAGAGTGCTGTAAAGCACTGTAAAGCGGTATATAAGTCTAAGTGCTATAAGTCTAAGTGCTATTCTCAAAATCATTGACCCATGGAATATGCTGCATTTCTTGGCAAACCAATGCAGGAATCCAAAATACAGAAATGTTTCACTTGTCTAATGTTTTGTGAAAATTATATTATACCCAAGATATATTTGGTAATTGAGAATGTGTCCATGATTTCAGTCAGTTGCTTGAAGAAATAATACCATTACTGTACTAGGACTATTAATGCATCATCACTTACTTTCATCCCACCTTAGAAATCAATGTTGAGCCATACATATGCCCACATATGTGACAACTGCCACATTTTGATCAAAGTGTCCAGCAGATCTAACTGGAACACTGTTTAAGAGGACCAGAACTTCCCTTATCTGGTGACAATTTATAATTATAAATATTTCATTATTTTGGCAATAGCCAATTATTGTTTAGCAAAAGATGTGTTGTGAGCATGTCCCAAGGTCTATATGGAGCTGCTAGCATAAAGATTAAAAATGCTGTACAAGCTTTAACCCAACTTTATAAAATAATGTTTTATGATAGATCTCATCCTGTGATGCATGACATTCATAAGAGGCATAATTTATAGGCTTTCCTCACTTTCACAACTCCCTTGCCTGTGTATTGTGTTGCTCTATCATGCAGTTAAGAAAAGGAAAAGAAAAATCATGTGTCTAGATGTAAATCACTCATGTACTTTTTAATTGATGGTTCCAATTTTAATGTGTAAATCAGAGTTAAGCACCCTGTTCTGTTTCATGGAGATAGTTGAGAAGTTTATGCAGTATCAGGGTATGGAGAAGTTTTGCTGGTCAAAATATGTCTATTATAATAAGAGTGAAAAATCAGAAAATATGATTTGCTAAGAGTGATGTTGCTTCCCAATCACCATTCCTAGTTTCCTGAATCCCATTTGTTACTCAGTGTGTATGAGTGTATGCAGTAACTCAACTTTTTAGAAGAAGTCTATGGGGCAAATGTACGTAGTTCAGAAGTGGTAAAGATGGTCATGTGATTTACTTTAAAGCATTTTCTTACGATATGAAAAAGCAAAACAAGTATCCTGGCAGACATCAAGGCAAATATGTACAGTGATGAAACTGCCTAGCTCTGCTTTAAAGTTGGTTTAACAAAACAGACAGCAATTAATATTGTAGATATCAGGATGCATTGTTTAGTTGATTTTTATTTTATTTGTACCTTTGAGTCAGTTTTTCATTCTTGACCACTGACTGGTCCCTGCATGGTTTAATAAGATAATCTAAATAACACTTTGAGTCTAGTTAGATAATTTTGAGTAACCATTTCTGTTACACTAGTATCCAAACTACCTTTACCTACCTTTGACTACCACTTGGAATACTGCATCCAGTTTTGGTTATCACAATGTGAAAAAGGTGTTGAGACTCTAGAAAGAGTGCAGAGAAGAGCAACAAAGATGATTAGGGGACTGGAGGCTAAAACCTATAAAGAATGGTTGCTGGAATTGGGTATGTCTAGTTTAATGAAAAGAAGGACTAGGGGTGACATGACAGCAGTGTTCCAATATCTCAGGGGCTGCCACAAAGAAGAGGGAGTCAAGTTATTCTCCAAAGCACTTGAAGGCAGGACAAGAAGCAATGGGTGGAAAGTAATCAAGGAGAGAACCAATCTAGAACTAAGGAGAAATTTCCTGATAGTTAGAACAATTAATCACTGGGACAACTTGCCTCCAGAAGTTGTGAATGCTCCAACACTGGAAGTTTTTAAGAAGAGATTGGACAACCATTTTTCTGAAATAGGATTTCTTGCCTGAGAAGGGGGTTGGACTAGAAGACCTCCAAGGTCCCTTCCAGCTCTGTTATTCTGTTCTATACTGCTTTGCCTAACCTGATTCCCTACAGATGTATAATCTTAGGCCTAGATTACATGTAAAACAGAGCATGACCCTTAAAGGCATGACCCATAATGAGACATGTCCTGGGCTCAGACAACTACAAGGTGAAAATCGGATAGTTCAAAGTCAAAGATTTTTTGAAATTAGAGCAACTATCCAGGCAGAGTGACTCCTAAAGCATGCAGAAGAGCACTGCATGTTGTGATGTCATCTAGAAAGTTATATTGGAAATAGTTTGGAATTCTTCAGAGGAACATCTGCACACATGGACGATACCTGTGAGTGATGAACAGTCAATATTACTAAGCGGTGACTGAGCTTGGGCTTGTTACAGTTTAGAAGTCAGTGGCAAAGACTGGCCTACCTATGCTGTGTGACACAATCGGAAGGGGGAAAGTGGTTAAAAGTGCTTGGCATACCTTGTGATGGGAGGGAAGGCAGCAGCCAAGGTTGTCCCCTAGCATGGTATGAGGTATGGAAGTCCAGAGAGCACCCAGGGATGCAGATGAACCTGAAGTGTCCAAAATCAGGCACCTTCTGTTCCATCGGAGGCTAATTCCATTGGGATGCCAGTTGGGATGCAAGATTGTGTGGGTTTGGCTACCAACACACACCAAGGGGTCTTAGACAACTTCAAGACTTCCAATTCCTTCCCTCTGCCCTCCCCGCAGAGAAAAAGATGAGCCAATCAGAAGGCTGGGTGTGTCCAGAGTCCTTTTCCGCTTCTCTCCATCAGAAGCAGCCGTCTGACTGAAAGGAGAAGCGGAGGGGAAGAAGAAATCAGAACGGAGGAGAGAGCGGCTCTCGTCTCCGACCAAGGCACGCCGCCTCTGTTTGTATACAGTACGCTTTCCAGCCAGCACAGCTTTTTCTTCTAGCCCTCCCTTGCTCTCTCTTCATTGTTCTCTTCCCGGCGGCGGCGGCGGCGGCGGCAGCGGGAGCAGCCAGTCAAGAGGCTGTCACGACAGACGGAAGGGAAAAGAGCGAGGCTCTCCTTCTTTCTCCCTCTCCCACCCGCACACACCTACCAGCACTTGTCTCTGCGAGCGGCGAGTAGGCTCGTGGCGCTTCCGAATGTGAGCTGCGCTTGGGTCTCCCAGATCTCCTCTTTAATGTTAGGCGAGACGCAGAACCTATCAGGAAAGGGGGGAAAAGAGTGATAGAAAGAGGGAAGGAGGAAAAGGAGAGTTTTCTCTTGATCCACAGGGCAGAAAGGTTTTCATTCGACTAAAAATAATTTTAAGAAATAGCTTTTAATCGCCAAGTGGCTAGATAGAAGGGCTCTTCCAGCCTTCCGCCCTCCTTTGCCTGCGCTAAACTCACGCCTCTTTTTTTTCATCTACTTGGGATCGTCCCTTGGGGGATCCAAGGATCATGAGCCGCTGGGTAGCCGCCTGGTTCCTGTTGTGCTTGAGTCTCGAACCCCCTTCGTTCGCCAAAGGTGAGGAGGTGGGGGGCGCTGGTGACTGTGGTGGTGCGGATCGTAGGGACTAGCGTGCTAGATGGTGGGAGAGGGAAGGCGGCGACCAGGGTCAGGGGAAAAGCAGCAGCCAAGTGGAATTTTTTTCCTTCAAAAAAAGTAATCACAAAGTCGACAGGAAAGTAAATTAATGCAGGAATCTTGTGGGGAGGCGAGAGGAGGGTGGAGGGACGTGCTTTGCTACTGAACGCTGAATAATTCAGAGCTGCCTGAACGTGGGTGTTTTCTTGTATGTATTTATTTGCCTTAATCAGATTATGTGTCATCCATCCGCAGACATGTTCCATTTAGCAATGGGAGCTTCAGGAATGCAGGGAAGGGTTCTGTATAATCCAGATAAGCAGACTGACAATATTGATAATGAAGCAGAAATTGTGTGTGTGTGTGTGTGTGTGTGTGTGTGTTAGAGAGAGAGAGAGAGAGAGAGAGAGAGAGAGAGAGCGCAATCAGCCTTTTCTCTAATAACCCTCTAAAAAATAAATCAGACGGACAGTAACTGGGTGCGAAAGATCTGGCGATATACAAATCAGAGGTACAGTTGTAAGCTTCAGTAATTAACACTTTTGCTAATCCACCTCCTGTCTTAAATAGGGCACCCTTAGGTTGTAAGGTGCGGAGATTGAGAAGGGAAAAAACTTCGTAGCCCTCTGAATTTATCAGTTGCACTCTGGAAGATTAAGAGAGATTCGAGTATTAATTTTGTGTCTCCAACGGACCAGCAGATGTATGGGTGGAGAATCACATGAATACAGCAGACCCGCACAGATTAAATATATTTGAATATATACAAAATGCCGAAATAGACGCACTGGATGCACTGGTGGTATTCAGCCGGTTCGGAACGGTTTGGGTGAACCAGTAGCGGTGACTGCGGGTGGGCCCGCCCGGACGTAATGCTGTCCTATTTAGCCACGTTTTTGAGGCCGGGCACACGCGTGAGCAAAGCACATGCACGGAAGGCCGGGCGCATGTGCGTGCGTGCAGCGAACCGGTGGTAAGAATATGTGAAACCCACCGCTGACTGGATGCATGCTAAGGCAAAAAAAAAAAAAAAAGGCTTTGTCTGCCTGGGTGCGCGCGGAAGGATGACTAGCAAGGGGACAGGCAATCGCTGGAGGGGGGCGGGGGAAGGAAAAGCGAAGTACAGATTGGCATAAGTTTGGCCAGCTTTGAAACAACTGCGTGTATCTAGAGGGGTGGGGGAGT
>QLTV01001131.1:205900-218394 GCA_003457575.1 Thermophis baileyi
GTCTCATTGCTCGGCTTCTCCGAAAAGCTCTCTTGGCCTGAGGCAAGATATTTTTCCGTCCCTACCTTTCTCCCTCCCCTTGTTTTCCCAAAGGAGACACTCGTTTTCATAACATCCATTTATTTGGTCCTGCGAGTTTTCTTGGAAAATAGCCAGCACTGAGAAACGACTTTGTTCAGAGGCTGACTCTAAATAGAGAAATCTCAAGTTTCGTTCCTTGGGGCGGAGGACGAATCAGTAACCTCGCTTTCCCAAATTTCGTTGTCCCCCCCCCCCACCCTGCCAATTCTTCACACCGTCCTGCCAAAATGAGGAACACTCCGGAAACGTAGAGAGATGGGTGTGTGTGGGGGGGGGGGAGAGATATAAGGAACGGACTACCGAGCGGGCCCGCGAGGAAAGGCAACCTTGCGGCTAAATTATCAAAAGCCGCCTTTTCGCCTCTTGGGAGAGAGGGAAAGAGTTGCCCTTCGCTCACGTGCTCCGCTCCCTTATGGAGCCTTGTTTGCCTTCACTTTGATCCTCCCCGCGCGCCAAGGCGCTAGGCGGGAGAGGGCAAGGAGGGAGGGGAGAGGACACCTGAGCCCCTGAGATGACGGAAGAAGCGTGCGCCGCTCCAACTAAGCCGGGCAAAGGCGCTCGGAAGAGCCTTGTCCCGATCTCGGGAGGCAGCCGCAGCAAGCCACCGCCCGCCGGCGTTACGCTATTTGTAAAGAGCTCCGTACTGCGGCCGCTCGCAAACATTCCCCGCCTCGGCTGCTGTGGCGGTGAAGGCGGCGGCTTCCCCTGAAGGCGGAATCTCGCGGGCATAGCCAGACGCACGCGCTTTTGGGGAGGTTGGAAGTCCGGCGGAGGAGAACGTCTCCCCTCTGGTTTACTTGGGAGAAAATGCTTATTGAAGGAGCAAAGTCGTCGCGACTGAGCGAACTGATATGAAACTGACGTTGCGAATTAGGGAGGTGAATTTCCGTTAGTGTGTATCTTCAAAGGGAGAAGTGCGCGGGGGGAGACGACGACTTCACTTTGGATGCCCTGTAAATGGTTTTCCTTCCCCGAGGGAGGTTGACGGCCGCAGTCTGCCTTTCTCCGCTAGAGTTTCAGCGCGTTTTCGAAAATTGGTTTGCCATCTGCATATATTCACAATGGGGGAAGGATAACCTTGATTACAAGGCTAAGTTTCGGTGAGGAGGCTAAATCATTTCAGCGTCGTAGTGGGAACTGTGAAAAAGCTTGCCTCAAGACTTTCTCTGTTTTATCTTCATCAATCTGTCATCTGTCCATCCAATATAACTCATGAGTAGGTTGCAAAATACAACAAATAATCAGGAAGTTTCTTTAACCACTATGCTAGGATTCCTTAAAAAAAACAAACTGATAAATAAACCAAGCACATGAAGGTTTGAATTATAATAAATGTGTCTGTGTACCACAAAACTTGTTTTCCTTTGTATGCTTTCTGTAAGAGATTACCAGGATTCTGGAAAACATTCAAAAATAGCTGTAACTAAAATCCTTCAAAGTTGAGGGAACACCTGGGTATTGACAACTTTGTATCTTTAAAGACCATCTTATTCTCAATCAGTTGAATAAGCTAACTCCCAGTTAAAGTATATAAGATTATATTCTTAGCAACAGAAAACTTTATTCTCAGGTACCTACCTACCCATGTGTAGGAGTCCCCACAGTTAATGAATGTAATAATTAATCAGGTTCTGCAAATTCTTTTGAGGAATATTAATAACACTAAAAGTATAATTACAATTGTAAAACAGCAATTTAAATTACAAAAAGTTCCCAATTCTATCTACTCTCAAGATGATGCTAGTCTAGTCCAAACATATGTTAGAAATAATGGTTTAATTAATGTCCTTAATTATACAATCCCTATTCCCCTCTTGAATATTTTGAAGAAAACTACCTTTCTTTTAAAATGTGAATCTTCTTAGTGGAAATTATATAAACAAAGTGTGGATGTAGCTAACTCTGTGAATTCAGGAACTTTTAAGTACTATGCTCTTTACTTAACAACACTAGGCCATTTCAGCATTAATTATTTTACTACAAAATATATATTTTTTTCTGTTTAGTTTCCAAGTCCATATCTGCTTATCTAAAATTTGGATCTACAGTTTTACTAATTTACCTTTAATTTCTTTGAAAATTAAATTAATATATAAATCCAACTTAATAAGTTACTACTTCCTTATTTAGGATTTTTGTTTTATTAGACCTAGCTATTACTACACTTAAATGTAGCAAGCATCTGTTTTTGTGCCTGGACTCTGAACTCTGAAACAAAATGATCTGCGGTGTGAAAAGTAAAATCTGTACCCATATAAAAGGAATAGATGCTTTCTACAGCACCTGATTGTATCAGACTAGATATAGGCAGAAATTCAGATTTAGCTTTCAATGTTTATTTTCAGAAGAGTTTTCATAAACAGTGAAGAAAAATCCAAATATTAGGGGTTTCTTGTGTGAGTGCTTGTGTATTTATACTTGTAAAAATAAAAACAACAATGGTGGCTGTTGGGCAATACACTGCAAGACCTATTGCCAGCAATGTTTTAGTATTCATAATAATTACATCTAATATATAGATACTCAAGAATTGGTATTTTTGATAATTTAAATAATTTAATATTGAAATGAAAATAGTAATGTTGGACATTTATGTTATTAGTATACAAGGTAGAAGTCAAAAGACTATGTATATAATACATACTGTAGAACTTTAAAGAACCTATTGTTATTTCTATGCAAAAGGTAGTAATGTAAAACAAAACAAAAAATCAATTATTTATAAAATCCTAATAATGTACTTACACTAAGTACCCAACAACAGGAAAAAAAATATAAGGTGTGAGTTATTGTTTTGGTTTATACGGTAACATGTGAAATGTACAGTAGTATTAAAAAAAAAGATAAATCGATTTTTAGTGGCAATATACTCATTGATACTATATCATCAGTTACTATGTCATTAGTATCTCCTGGCTAATCCATAGTACAACTTTGTCCCCAAAACATTTAACTTTCAATGCCTACAAAATAAACTTTTTAAAAAACCACGATAACATATTTCTATAACTCCTGCTGCTATAATCAAGGAAATACAATGGTATTATATGGCACAATTATTCATTATCTAATAAATATTGCTAAATGAAATCTGTTTTAGAAAGTTCATTTGCTGGCTGTTAATGTATGGTATATTTTCATAATTATCTGATAGTTTGTCTACAATAACTTTTTTTTCTTCAAAATATCACTTTGTGTCGGATTTACATTTGTTTGTAGTTTTTTTCTAGTGAAAATCACATATCACACAAATAGGTTCAGTATGCATCTTGGTTGATTTTTCTGACCCTTCAGTTGGTCTTGACTGCTAGTGACAACTTGGACAAATTCATGCAATTTTCCTGGCAAATTTTTTGGGGAAATGGTTTGGTATTGTCTTTTTCTAGGTTAAAAGAAAGTGACTGACTCAAAGTTACCCAGATGGCTTCAAGTCTGCTAAGACTAGAACTCACAGTCTCCCAGTTTCTAGCCCAGTGCCTTTAACCACTATGCCCAACTGACCTTCCTGCTTCCTGCTAATAGTAGTTAATTCCAAGTACCTTCTTTAAGCAAAGTGCCAAGCAATGAAAGTGATAATTATTTTATTATATAACATACGTTTGTAGTATCCTGTAGAGTAGACCATATTTTTTTCTTCTTCTCAGGCAGATCAAAGACAAGGTTCCAATCAAGAGGAAGGGCACAGAATTAGATTACCTTCTACATCTGCTGATGTCATTTTTCAATGTCTGAAAATCTCAATCTAAGAAATGCCAGAAGGGTATCTTCCAAATCTATCTTAGTTCTCCATCAGCTTACAAAATGCAGTAGAAATTTGGACGAGTAAGGAAATATAAACTCAATTTCTTTCAGTTTATGTGATACAGAAATATTAATAATTTGAAGAAAAAGAGTAAGCAAATCTAGATGGATGGAGATGCCAACATTTATTTTCATATTCATCTCTGCTCTATACTATAACTAGCAGGGCACTAATTATGTCAGAGTATTTTATACTGAGAATGCTGAGCCCTTAGTGCAGGATTTCTTTAGCATTATAGAATCACAAGATATTGTACATACATTTGATCTCATTAGGCTATATAATATACAAGGAAACAAAGAAAAACTGTGATGTGAGCAAATTAACCAATGTTTAAACTATGAGACTATTTAATTGCAATCTCTATGGAAGACACTGAGATTGTTTCTGGTACAACTAAATCTTAAGAATTGTTAGAATGAGCAAACAAATAGTATTTGATCTCCTATTTATGAAAATATAGAAATCATTTTTGAACCAGAATCATCCAGTTCTATAGGCAAAACATGCTGAGTCAATGGAAAATTGGTACATGGAAATCAGTTCACTTTTAATCTGGAGATAATTTAATAATGGTATATGTTGTATAATGTATAGTTTAGTTTAATATATATACTGTATATTATATACAGTAACCAGAAATACTTTATGTATCATACAACACAGTACATAGAAAAGGAAAAAAAAAAATCTTTCAATCTATTGAGATTACCGGTATCTTTTTATCCTAAACCCAATTAGAAGTTAGGACCCAAATTCCTTCCCTATATAGGAACTTTCTGTATTTTGTCATAAATATTCATGTAAAATATAAATATTAAAGTAAAACTAGGATCTGACTAATCATTTCATTAGTTTTGGTGGTTATATATTTCTAAAATTCTCTGGAGCCTTTTCAGTCAGGATGCAGTCCAGCCTATAGCACTGAGTCAGCATTGGTTGTGCTTGTGGATAACCTGTGGAAAGCTTGGGATGGGTTGTTTGTGCATCCACTCTGATCCTCCTTGATCTCTTAGCAGTGTTTGATACCTTAGACTATTGTATCAAACACTGCTACATCCTACTGTACTCACTCCAAAATCAATTGTACCCATTATTGGATCCATAAGCCTAGTTTATGGTCAGTCATGCTGTGGTCACTCCCTAGTTAGTTTACCACAATGTGCTCAACATGGACTTGCTCTTGAAGACTATCCAAATATTAGTACTGGTCCAGAATACAGTGGCATGCACAATTTTAGGAAATCTATGATTTGTCCATGTTACTCCACTGCTATGGGAGATGCACTGGGTTCTAGTTTTTTCCCCATGTCCAATTCAAGGTGTTATCACCTTTAAAGCCCTAAATGGCATAGGACCACGTTGTTTGCGGCACTGCCTCTCCTTGAGAGTATCTGCCTGCTTTACCAATAGGATGGGCACATCCAGATCCCTTCTCTCAGATGTTGCCATCTGACAAGACCTAGAAAATGCTTCTTAGTAGCTGTCCCTGATCTTTGGCACAACATTCCACCCCTCCCAATCTTCCTGGTCTACTAAAAGGTGTAAAGACCTGGTGTTCCCCACAAGCTTTGGGGTATTACCATATGAGGTTGGAGCTCAGGAAGGTTTACAGTTTGTTTGACCATGTGGGAATGTGTTGTATTTGGTACACTAAGTTGGTTTTTACTGGTTTTATGCTTTTTACTGATTTTATTGTTTGTGAGCCACCCAGGGTTATGCTACAGAACACGGGAAGCTATAAATATATTTAAATAAATAAATAAATTGTTAATTTGAAAGTACCTATGAAACATGATCCTATGTAAGAGCATTTAAAAGAAGATGTTCATTTTAGTTCAAGGGAAGCTACTCCATTGTACATGCACTCAGAAGTGAAGTCTTCAAATTTTTCAAAAGCATTTAATTATAAACCATATGAAGGAAAAATAAGTCAATGTCATTGGGTGCATGTCTTGTGAGAACATAAAATACATTTTAAAAATTGTGTTCTTTTTCCCACCCTATTATAAAGAAGTTGTATAAGAATAACATACATTCATTCAAAATTAAAATATGTATTTTGAAATAAAAAGAATATACTGTAGAATATTGCTGTTACAAGGCATGATAAATAATACATGTATCTGTTAAAATATATTGCAGACTGCTTTTCAAAAATGTAGCAAATCCAGTTCTGCAGACATTAGTGAACTTTGTATAATATGGAATGGAATGGAAAACAGCATTGACAAATGTAAGATCCATTCCAAATTATTTTCACCCCAAAATAAGAACACATTCTCTCTCTCTCTCTCTCTCTCTCTCTCTCTCTCTCTCTCTCTCTCTCTCTCTCTCTCTCTCTCTCTCTCTCCCCCTCTCCCTCCCTCTCCCTCCCTCCCTCTCTCTCCCCCTCTCCCAGAAGAGCAAATATGGGTGGGGAAGAGACACCTCGCTGCATTCCATTCCATTCCATTCCATTCCATTCCTCTCTCTCTCTCTCTCTCTTCTCCCTCTCTCTCTCTCTCTCCCTCTCTCTCTCCCTCTCTCTCTCCCGCTCCCGCGCCCTCTCCCTCTCCCTCTCCCTCCCTCCCTCCCCCCCTTTTCCTCTAAAGATGCTATCTAAAGCAACAGCTGTCTTTGGGTGAAACAATGCATTCAAATTCTTTGTTAACAGTATAAGAATTATACTATTATATATTATTATTTTGTTCAGTAGAATTACACCATGGACTACATAGGGTTATACTTTTTAATTATTTATTTAATCCTATAAATCAACGTATGAAACATTAAAAGATGGTACTGAATATTACATGGAGCACAACCTTTGGCTTGTTCAAAACTAATTTGATACTTGGCTGTATTAGTAATTATAGTGGTTCCACAAAATCCTATGAAGCCATCTATTGGTTCAGAAATATCAGAAATGTTTGGTTCAGAAGGATATTAATTAGATCAAAAATTAAAGAATCAAAATGTTTACATTAATTAAATATAATAGTTTCTAGCATAATTCAAATGGCATATGATCTGTCTGAATTATAGGAAACGTAGGAAAACATTATAAATACTCTACAATTATCTTCACATTTTGTTTTATAATAATGAAGGGAAATACCAATATTTTATTGCAGGAACAGTTATTCTGAAAACAAAGATGATACAAGGAGTAAAAATATACTGAAAGTTCAGGAAAGATCTTCATTATAGCTGTTTATATTAAATATAATCACCTAGTATGTCAAAACAACAACTAATATTTGCAAATCTATTACAGAACAATCAACACTGACAAATACTGTCAGCTATCTTTGTTAATATCACCACAGACTGGATTGCTTAGAATGACAATTATGACAAGAAAGACTATACGTGTGTCATGATGCAAAACCAAGCAATGGGCACATCTCATTAATAGAAACATAGAATTTATACCATATAGCAATAGCATTTAGACTTATATACCACTTCATAGTGCTTTTACAGCCCTCTCTAAGTGGTTTACAGTTTCAGCATATTGCCCCCAATAATCTGGGTCCTCATTTTACCCACCTTGGAAGGATGGTGATATCCGGTAATATTGTACTTTTAACCAGAGCATACAAAACATTTGCTAGACCAATTCTCGAATACAGCTCATCTGTCTGGAACCCACACTACATATCAGACATTAACACAATTGAGAATGTCCAGAGATATTTCACTAGAAGAGTATTACATTCCTCTGTTCGCAACAGAATACCTTATGCTACCAGACTTGAAAGGTTGGGACTAGAAAACTTAGAACTACGCCGCCTTCGATCTGACCTAAGTGTAGCACACAATATTATCTGCTACAATGTCCTACCTGTCAATGACTACTTCAGCTTCAACCGCTACAACACACGAGNNGCCTAACTCTGTGGTTTCTTCCCCAAACCCCCAAAACTTTAGCCTTAGACTGTCTACTGTCGACCTCACCCCATTCCTAAGAGGTCTGTAAGGGGTGTGCATAAGTGCACCAGCGTACCTACCGTCCCTGTCCTAATGTACCCATATATTCATAAAATTTCTTGTACTCATAACCATGCTTGTACTTATATATTCACAAACATGTTTATACTTTGTTTATACTTTGTTCATAATCATATATACGCTTGACAAATAAATAAATATAAATAAATAAATAAATAGATGGAAGGCTGAGTCAACCTTGAGCCGGTGAGATTTGAACTGCCGAACTGCAGCTAAGCAGTCAGCTGAAGTAGCCTAAAATACTGCATTCTAACCACTGCGCATAAAACCACTGCACTATATATAAAAGAATCTCAAACAGACATCAGATCTTAAAATGATAGACTTCAGACTTATGGAGAGTCTGTATATTTATTAGAACTTTGAGATCCATCAATGACAACCTGATACAAAATACCATCTAAATAAATTTTTACTGTTTTACTTAGTTTTACTGAGATAATTTTTATATCAGTAAAAACAAGTATGTTTGACATCCTCTTACAACTTTTGTTTGACATCAATTCAGTGGACAAAAAGGGTGCATTGTAACAAAAATAAGATCGACAAAATCATAGTTATCAGATAAAATCTGGGTGAATAATCATATAAACCATATGCAATCAAAAATATTTCAGTGATTATTTTTGTATATATAAGAGGTTGCATATATGTTTCTTATGTTGACTTCATCATATGTACAGGGAAATATGGCTTTCCATCATTCCTTAGATATAAGAAATTAGGAAAAGGAAAAATAAGTTATTGTACAACAGTGGAATAGGCTTGAAATTAAATTGAGTCAAATTTAATTTGTATATAGTATTTACTGATACAATATAGTATCAGTAAAATAATTTAAAGTTCATAAAATTATATAAATGAACATTTCGACTAGTTTTTGTGAAAATGAAAATTGTATGAGTGTAATACACACTAATCATTTGCACTTCTTCCATTTCAATTTGTACTGCTTACACGGTATTGCTTGTTCTATAGGTCAATCATAGTGTAAATGTTTTGGATGTAAATATTTAGTAAGGAGAATGTCCTTTAGCAAATCAAGAAAATAGCTAGGACCTTGCAGTATAGCTATCAATTAAAATATTTTATTAGGCTATTGTATATAGTGCAATGGGCATTATGTGGTAGCTTTCTCTATATAATACCCAAGACTTAAATACTGTATAATTCATTATGAACAATGTAACAGATGCGTGTTCACTTACATAGAGATTTAATGGTGTCTAGTTTCCATAATCATAACTAGAGATATACCCTATGTGGAGTAATATATCCATATGATAATAAGTATTTAAAAATAAGTACTTTTACTCTTCCATGTTGCCACCCTATGTATTTTGATAGTTCCTGCTGCTTCTCAGTCTGATTCAGCAACTATTCTCATTATTATTGCATTATGAAATGTCTCTTATTGTAGATATAGCTATATTTTTAAGTATTTGATTAGATATTTAGTCAAATTATTTCTCTTCATATTTATGGAATGAATTCTATAACTCTTTTTTCTTTAATAAACTTTTAAAAGACCATAATTTAATAATTAGTATTTAAGTTTTGGGAAATCATTTTTATGTAAAGCTTGGAATACCCTCTATTGATGACCAAAAATGGGAAATAATCTACCACTTCTTTTCTCACTTAGGTTTGTGTAATTCTTTGTAGATGACAGGTTTTAGCTGTTATTTCTTAAGCTGTCATTTTTGTGACTCATGTTTCAACCCAAATATTATTATATAGCATGATGTCCTGGTTATAT
Source organism: Thermophis baileyi (assembly GCA_003457575.1). Lineage (NCBI taxonomy): Eukaryota > Metazoa > Chordata > Lepidosauria > Squamata > Dipsadidae > Thermophis > Thermophis baileyi. Next base: position 215,539 of record QLTV01001131.1, read on the forward strand.
GTGTTCCTTCAGGCTAAATTAATTATTGCTTTTCAGAAAGCTTTGTGTTTCTTAAGTACATTCTCATCTAGCTGTTTGAAAGAATCAAGTATATGTTTCATTACTTTAAAAAACTATTTTCCATTTTACCTACTTACTGGATTGCTATCTTAGCAAAATGTATATAATCAACAGTAAATCTGACTTTCTGAACTAGTACATCACTCTATTTTAAAAGTACATTCAAAATGCTTTAGCTTATTGTAAATGGTGAATAAAGGAATACAAGGGGGAAAATAAAGATTAATTTACAATAATGATAGAATATTGTTTTACAGGAATGTACAAAGACAGACCCCAACATTTCACAATCAATTGAATGCAAGGTCAGGAAACCAGCCATGGCCAAAGGAGACACAAAAACAACAAAAGCTTAATGCAGAAACAATCCAAATGTTAAGTGTTAGAATTGCAAGATAAGAACTTAAATTTAGCCAGGAAAGCATGATCAGTGATGCCAATTTACAGATATTGTTCTTAGTCTGTCTATTAGAAACTGGATCTAGAATCTGAAGCATTGGTGAAAGCCATTTATTTACTGGCAAGCAGGACAACTCGGAGAGAATGAGAAATATTCTCATGTTGAGTAAGCTATTACTGATGAAAACATTTATTTCTCAGTTAAGCATTAATAAACCCTCACTCTTACTATCTGTTCTTCCTTGACTAGATAACTCCCAGACAGATGAAGTTTTAGGTCAGGACACAGATCCTAGCTTGGAACTTCAAGAGTCTTCTAAGGATTCCAGACATTAAAATTGGGCATGCTTCAGATCCCATCAGCTGAAGGATATTGGCTGTCAGAGACTAGAAGACTGGCCTTTTCTGCAATAGACCTTGCTCTGTGGAATGTGCTCTCCCTGGAGATTAACAGTGGCACAACCCTATTGGCCTTTCATAAGGCTTTAAAAACTTAGCTGTGGACACTGAATGTGTTAAGGGCCCCATTTCTTGGCTTTGCTGGCTAACTATCTTGGCTGCTGTGTATATTTATTTTGGATGTCTTTATTCTTTTAAAATGTTTTTATTGTTGCAATTGATTTTAGAGTTTTGGAATTGTAAGCTACCCAGAGCCATTGACTGAGATAGCTAGCTTTAGAAATTGAATTAAAAAATCAATAAATTCAACATTAGATTCAGGGAGTCATAGAACTAGTTGATCTCATTGGGTTTCTGAGTGAAGATTTGAGTTCATTCTCTGATGAAGACTTTTTCAGAAGAGGATAATATAGAAACCAGACTTTGTAATAAAACATACGATGTGTGGTAGATAGGAGGAAGCAGTCAAGGAAGTCTTGCTACCAAGTGCCAAGATGAATTAGCAGTACATTGTAAACTGCACCATCTTCTGTCTTTCACTATTATAATCATGTAGAGTGTTGACAGCTGACTCACCATGTCTAGAAAAAAAAATAAGAACACAGTAAATAATTTAAACATTTTTCTTATAAAAAAAAGCAGTAGAACTGAAGGATACTAAGGTTGCACGGGATTTCTAAGGGTACTTCACTTCAAGAGTGTTTTAACCAAAACATCCCTTCAAAACTTTGTAAAGCTAGAGAAACCCTCCAAAGCGGGGAAACACTTCAGTTTTTGAGATAATTATCACTGGCTTGGGGTGGTCATTCTTATGCAAAAGAATCACCAAGTCACATTTCATCACTAAACAAATGGATAGGACAGCAATAAGAAGTCCAATGTTCTTTCCCAGGAATTTAACAAAGAACATAAGGTTCTTGTATGTGTTAATCATAAATGCATAATGCTTTTGCTCCATTAAACTAAAATGAGTACTTCTCTGGAGATGAAATGAGAAGTCATTGAAATCCATTTTATTATTCTGCATTGCCAACTACACAGAGAAACTCAGAAACACAAAATGTATTTTTGAGTCTTTATACACACCAGAACGTAAATACTCAGCATGAATGTCTTGCCCATAGGCACTCACGGGAATTTTCGGGAGTTGGATCATAACTGCAGTGGTAGATATCACTCTCATTTGTACAGATAATGTATTCTGCTATAACAGACAGATAATTTTTCTTGTATTTGTGATTTTTCTTCTCTTTCTTTAACCATTTGAAAATTTACAGGAATTGTTACCAAAGATGTCATATCTACAAAAGGAGTATAGGAAGCTGCCTTATATAAATTCAGAGACTTACCTGTACTATCATATATTGATTGCTCTCCAGAATTTCAGCTGAAATCTTATTCAGCCTGACTCGGAAAAGCCAAAAGTTGTATTTGAGAGCAAAGCAGAAGCTCTATCACTATGATTCTCTATATTCTGGGAATGCTGATGATCATTACAGAATGTAGAGAATAGCCTCAGAGTCAGTAGGAGAGGTCCTATGTAGTGTGGGCGGGGAATAATGGATACAGTTCATTAGAATGTAATGCCCATTTTAGGAGATAGAATAGAATAGAATAGAATAGAATAGAATAGAATAGAATAGAATAGAATAGAATAGAATAGAATAGAATAGAATAGAATAGAATAGAATAGAATAGAATAGAATAGAATAGAATAGAATAGAATAGAATAGAATAACAGAGTTGGAAGGGACCTTGGAGGTCTTCTAGTCCAACCACCTGCCTAGGCAGGAAATCCTACACCATTTCAGACAAATGGTTATCCAACATCTTCTTAAAAACTTCCAGTGTTGTAGCATTCGCAACTTCTGGAGGCAAGTTGTTCCACTGATTAATATGAAAGTGCATATTTTAGTGAACTTCCATTTTAACTTAAAAACAAAGTAAGGTTCAAAGCCAATTGGCACATCTGAATGGAAGAGAAAGGTTTAAAAAAAG
>QLTV01001131.1:225836-242724 GCA_003457575.1 Thermophis baileyi
AGGAGGGGAGGGGTGTTATGTTCTAACTGTTTCAACTGTGTTGCATGGTTCCAACCAGGTCCAGCGTTTGAGCGGGAAAAAGCTCAAACGCTATTGGCTGGTCTGTCTGACAGCTCCCTATAAAAGGGCAAGCTGTCAGACTGCTCTTTGCTGGTTGCTTACACAAGAGCTGAAATAAAGAGCTGCTTTGGAAGTCTGTCTCCTGTCATCTCTACCCACTATCTAACACCCTGTTTCCCCCAAAATAAGACCTGATAATAAGCCCAATCGGGCTTTTAAGTGCATGGCAATAAGGCCAAGCACTTATTTCAGGGTTCAAAAAAATATAAGACAGGGTCTTATTTTCAGGGAAACATGGTATATATGTATTCATTTGTATATTTTATTTGGTTTTGTTTTTTATTATCTTTTTTAATTTTGCATTTTTATATTCTTGACTTGATATTTTGATTTAACATCCAAATCATTAGAGTTCTGGAATGATCCTATTTAATTTTATCATTTTTCCCCCTAAAGGAGTTCACAGTGGAACACAGAACATAAAAAAACAACCATTAATCAAATAACTAATAAAATAACCAATATAGAAACAACTTGACTAAAAGAAAGTAGCAAAAGTACAATATATATATATATCTGTAGAACAATTAAAGGAAACAATTTAAAAGACAAACTGCATTTATTATTCTGCAAATGCTCAGATACTTCATTGGAATTAGATAATAAGTAAACATGGTAAGTAGAAAAAGGTTGGGTAGTTTTTAGGGTTATAATAATAATCAGTATTGACAAAATATGAGCCGAGGTGGCGCAGTGGTTAGAGTGCAGCACTGCAGGCTACTTCAGGTGACTGCTAGCTGCAGTTCGGCGGTTCAAATCTCACCGGCTCAAGGTTGACTCAGCCTTCCATCCTTCCAAGGTGGGTAAAATGAGGACCCAGATTGTTGGGGGCAATATGCTGACTCTGTGAACCGCTTAGAGAGGGCTGTAAAGCACTATGAAGTGGTATATAAGTCTAAAATGCTAAAATGACCATCAGTCAATTGCAAAAGGCAGTTGGTACTTGGAACAGTTTACATCCTGCGATGATATCTTTAACACCATCAAACAACAACTATCTATCTCAGGTCGTTGGGAAGGGCTCAATAGGTGGATAAAAATCTACCTTTGCCAAATCCAAAATATCTGGCTAATTGTGCGGTTAGCCATAATAATATAATGTATTATAATTTATATCTTAGCTTTATTCCAGGATCTCAAGACAACATATGTAAGGTCCTCCCAAATGATCCAATTTTCTTTATATAAAAACATGTTAAAAATAAGCACTCTTCTTATATATGTGATGGGATATTTAAGAGCCTTTGATTTTGAAAGCTGCTGAGAGATACAGAACAGGGATTTACTGATGAAGCAAGGAACTTAATAGCCCTGGTAATACTGTGGTTAAGGGAGAAAATTAAAATAAAAATAACTTGATGATCATTGGATAGTACAAGGAGGACAGTCATTTTGTAATAATTAATTAAGTTAAATGTTCCCCTTTCTTTACTTCCTAATATGGGTACCTTTATAATGAAACAATAGATCTTAGACAATAATGCAGTAAATGACTATGTTGTTTCAAATAAAAGCACAATTCAATGGATTTGTTGCCTTTTTAGCATCAAAGGAGCACACTCATAAAATGAATTCATGTGGTATAGATTGAAGTTTTTGTGAAGCTGGAAATTTTACTTTTTTTTTTTTTGCACATCTAGTTTTTATGTTTTATTAAGCTCAAGCTTTGTCCGTGTGATTCTGGTAAATAGATCTTGGAAGAAGATTCCAAAATTCATCATTTCATTTCATGTCAATATGTACTTCTTGAGCACCGTAGTAAATGTGGTATTAGATTTAAGTGAACATTTTCATCTGATTATTTTTCATGCCTCACAATAGCTATATTAATTAATTACTGTTGTCATCTTCCTTGATGTGTCATTCCTTTCCTCAAGTAAACAAAATTTCCAATGGTAACATGTTAAACATACTACAATCTAATCTTCATTAATCTCCTCAAACGCTTTCTAAATATGTAATCTTTTTGTATTCTAAAATCGTGTGTTTTTTACTGTATATGTGAAAATTAAAATCTTGTTTTATCTGCTGTGTACATGTCAGTTTTGTCCAAATGCTTAACAGATGCTGGCTGAAGTTAAAAATCCTGCTGCAACAGCATCTGGCCAGCTTGCAAGTATACAACACATGTTCCCCTAGGCTGATGCAATCAAGAAAAGGAGAACTAGGGGTGATATGTTTTTATTTTATTTATTTATTTATTTGTCAAACATGTACAAGAGAGCAGGTATAGGTATATACCTATATATATATATATATATATACACACATATATATATATATATATATATATATATATACACACATATATTATTATATATAAAACAAGGGATGTAACAAGTGTGCCTGGGAGGGAGAAGAGTAGTGATGAGGGGGAGGGGGAGAGAGCTTGGAAAAATGCCTTCAAAGCAATACCTAACAGCTCCGCATCACACACACACACACACACACACACACACACACACACACACACACACGGGAGAGAAGGCCCAAGCAATACACAATAGGGAAGGAGGCAACAGAAACCACAGCTCCATCGGTCAGCATGACTAAGGCAAAAACAACAAAGTTAATTACAGGGGGGAGGCAAGGGTGTGGACCCATCACGCGCGCAATGACTAAATTGATCAGCAACACATAAAAGCAAGCATTTCTTCAATGGTGATTTTACACTCTGACGATGTCAGCAGGGGCTGACGAAAGCTTAGGAAAATAAATTTTTAAAAGTTCCGGACATCGTGATGTCTGTCGTTTTTTATGTATGTTTGTATATGTTTATATTTGTGTGTGTGTGTGTGTGTGTGTGTGTGTGTTTTTCTGTTAAATCACCTGGTATACCCAAATATGGGAGGGAGCATACTGCTTCCTTTTTTTTTTTGCCTTTCGGCCCCTCCAGGGCCATCCAGGCAGTTACTTACAACGATAGTCCGTTTTCAATATGTTATCAGCAAAAATATGTTACATACATACATACATACATACATATATATATATATTGTAATTAATTTAATTTTTTAATTATTTATTTGTATTCCCACTTTTATTATCTTTACAAATAATTCAAGGTAGAAAACATATCCAAACACATCTTCATTCTCCTATTTTCCCCACAACAACAACCCTGTGAGGTGGGTTGGGCTGAGAGAGACTGGTCATCCAGCCAGCCAGCTTTCATGCCTAAACACAGTTTCTCACTTTCTAGTCTGAGTACAGTGGTAGCTTATGAGAAAATATGGAAGGTAGTGATGGTCATTACTGAGCAGATAAAAATATTTTTACTGGCAGATATTGCACTGTAATGCTTCTTGACTATTCAGCAAGTATGACTCCCCCCCCCAAATGGCGCCTGAGCTGCATAATTAAGGAACAAATCTATCCTCCTTTTTTTAACTATTCAGCAGCACTTGTTTATCATGCATTGTACTTCTTATTTGTTCTAAAATATAAAGTCCCTTCCCCCAAATTTTTACAGTATCCAATTATCAAATATTTAATATATGATTAATCCATAAATCTGAATTATGTCATAATGCACTCCCCTTTATTCACAATTATTTTCATATTATCCTAGGAGAAACAATATTCTAAGTTTTATTTAGGCAATGTGCTAAAGAACACTTGACTATCATGTATTTAATAAATATATTCTGGTATTTTGGTCCTGAGTAATATTATTTACCAGACTATATCTGGGTCCACTTCACTTTTTCAATAACCAGCTCTACAAAGATGTCATTACATTTTTCTTCATCTCCAGATTGTATTGTATCCCTGGAAAGAGAACACATGAAGGAGATTAAATAAATGCATATATAGTATAGGTAAAGAAATATGCTTATTTTTGGATGGTTCCAATTTAAATTGTGGTATAGCAATTATTATCATTTGAAAAAGAGCTATGTTTTAAAATATTCTATTTGTTTATTTGGTAAATTTATATAGCTGCCCATCTCATATATATGAATCCGGGCGACATATAAAAGTGTAGCAGCAAAATAGCCAAAAACATATAGCAACCACAAAAATCATTAAAAACAATTTTAAAAACTGTTACAAACCATAAACCCAAAACTTGTGGGAGAGCACACTCGTTTTACTAGCAATATAACCACTTTGTAGCTTCTTGCCACATTTATTGGATTCCCAATTAGGAAGGCAAAGCCATGTTTTCAGGCCCTTCCAGAAGGCCCAAAGATTTGGGGCCAATATGACCTGAGGTGGATGATGTTCCAGAGGGTGGGTGAAGTAGCAGAAAGTCACTCCTTGGTCCTGTCAGATAACACTTCTTTCTAACCTGATGGAACTAGTAAATGTGATTGGAGAAAGGCTGTCCCTCAAATAAATAAGCCTTATGCCATATAGGGCTTTAAAGATCACAAAAATTCTATGCTGTTGTAAATCAAGACTACTTGTATGTATATAGTATGGCTATCTACACTTTTAAGGCCAAGAAAATGAAACTTGGTTAAAATATTTTGTTATGAAGTGAGAAATACTGAATCATGACACTACAGAAGGGATACAGAGAAGTTTCATTGGATTTCTGTTTTATATCGAAAGATTAAGATGATTTAATCATATTCAAGATAATGTGCTTGGTATTTTTTAATAAATATCTTCATATGTATGCCTGTATATAGGTATGTATACAAGTGCACCAGGGGTGGGTTCTAACTTACCTCGCTGCCGGTTCGCTTCCTCCCGCACCGCGTGGCTGTGCCTCGTGGGTGCACACACGCTTCACGCGCGCACGCATGCGGAGTGCCAAAAAAATAAAAAAAATCCCCCCCAAAAAAAGCCAAAAACAAGATGGCAACGCATGCGCAGTGCCGGAAACTCGGCTTCTGCGCATGCGCAGAAGAATTTTTTAAAAAAAATAATCAAAAAAAAATATAGCGGTGCCCACGGACTGGCACTGACCGAACCGGATCCGTGGCGTCACCGTGACATCACCAGAGGGTCACTATCGGTTCGGGCGAACCGGTCCGAACTGGGAGGAACCCACCTCTGAAGTACATATACAACACACAATACCATACATATTGATGCCTTTTGCAACACATTTCATTTTAGTTTACATTTTGGTGCAAGCCTTTGCCAAGATAGGAATCTCTTAAATAATATAAAATAAATGCTGGTCAGTATGAATGCCATCAAATTCCATAATATATTCTTCTAGAAGAGCTCTATTTGATCACAAATTTAATATATTGAGAGGAAAGCTATTGGCTTTTGTCTTCACTAGATGAATTATATCCCCACCTTATATCTTGAAAAGGAAAGGCAGTGTTTTTATGCCTGCTTGTCACATTGGATGGAAGTATTAATTGTGTATGGAGTAATCCATATTTTATTGCATGACATACTGTAGCAGAAATGATTGATGGGATAAAAGCAACCCAGTATATTGGTCTCACATAGCTATGTTAAGTGTTATGTTCTTAACACGCTATGCAATGTGACCTTCTGTATCTCAGTCCTCTCCGGCCTTTGTTCCAGCAAATAGGCAGCTATTTTTGACGCAGTGCAATGGGCTAAGACTACTACACCTCACCTATGCACACTCAGCAAGAGAGGCCTCCTCAAGTAATTATGTAGAAAAAAATGAATATGAACATCCTTCAGTTCAGTAAATGTACTTTATCTACAGACCAATCATCACAGGGGATGGTTTCTTTCTGCAGATTTAAACTCTTTGTTTGCTTGTTGTTTGTTTAAGATGTGCAGTGTGTGGTGATGAGGATGCTGCATAAATCAATACCAAGCTATATATAGAAAACAGAAATGTTGAATGTGGTCATAAAAATCATTTTGGCATCCATATGCCGAAATATTGCTGCTTTTGTGGTTTTATTTAATCAATATCCATATTTATTATTATATCAAAATATCTCTTAAACTCTTGGTTTTGCACCATAGCCATATCTCTTTGTAACCTACTACTTGGTTTTATAGAGATGAGTTCGCTGATTTTTCAAGCAACAACTTTTTTTTGTGAATGCTGATTCATTAGAGGCTTTCTAGTGTCAACTGAAAATGTTTTGCTACCTGGAACAGAGCCATCTTCCAGGGCCATATGTTAAATAGTCATGCTGCACTATTGAGACTCAATTCCTGTCACCATTTATGATGTTTCTTGAAATTGTTTTATTATTCCAGTGCAGGGGTGAGTCACCTGCATCCCTCATCTTTCCCCTTCATTAGCTATGTTGCTAGGTTTAATGGGAGTTCAGTTTAACAACATCTGGAGAACCACATACCATCCATCTTTGCTGATCTCAGAACCTGCTCTGAGCCTATCATTCAAAAATAAGAAGTGTACATCTTTTCTTGATTCAGTATATAGTTTTGTTCTCATAAAAGTTTAGAAAAATACGTCCCTCTAATAACAAGAGGGCGAAGGTTTACTCTGTAATTTCCCTTACAAAAGAAAGAAAGTAAAAAAATAAGGTAAAGAAATATAGACCAAAGAACGGGGTTTGACAAAGTGCAACTATATCAGAAGTAGATTCCTGTAAAAACCATTCTTTCTCGGGCTAAAGTCATGATTGTGTTACAAGTGTCCTTCATATAGGTGGCAGCAATTTTGAGTCTGCTGTTTGTTTACTTGAACACTAAAATGCGTAGCTTGCATTCTTTTTTATAAACAGAGAAAAAGGGGAAAGGGAGAGATCACATTTTTTTTTCACTTGTTCTAGAGCAGGGGTCGGCAACCTTAAACACTCAAAGAGCCACAAAGGTCCTAACCGGAAGCTCCCTGTTAAATTCTGTAGCCAACCGGAAGTCCACTTCCCCGGCCATAGAGTCTTCTCCTAGCGTGGCATCCTTTTTCCTCTGCCAACCGGAAGTCCGGTTCCCCCACCATAGAGTCTCCTCCTAGCGTGGCATCCTTTTTCCTTTACCTGTCCTAACTGAAAGCCCTATCAATTGTGGAGCTGACTGGCAACAGGGAGCCGCAGCAGAGGGATGAAATAGCCACATGCGGCTCCAGAGCCGCAGGTTGCTGATCCCTGTTCTAGAGACATTAAAAACTGCTTTTTTTAACATAATGTCTGTTGTCACTCAGGATGCTGAAACAGTAATTATGATATAATGATCTGTATACGTTGCAGAAATATTTAATCCATACATTTTTATATTATTACAGACTGAAGCTGTGAACATAGTAGAATACTTGCACTGAAACACCAGGAATGAATGGGAATAATTGGACAAAAAGGATAACTTTAATGCATTTAAGGCAGGCATGTCTGACTTGCAGCCACAGGCGACATAGACTTTTAACATTATTATTTTATTTATATACATTAACTATATTATATACTTTATATGTGGCCCACACCAATTACTCTTTACTCAATGAGGTCCAGGCCAAAAAAGTGGACACCCATGATCTAAGGCAGGGGTGTCAAACTTGTGTTGTCACAGTGGCATCACGTGACGTATCACGACTTTCCCCCCTTTGCTAAACCGGGCGTGGGCATGGCCAGCGCATGACACATCTGGCCTGCGGGCCACGAGTTTGACAGCCCTGATCTAAGGGGTTGAGTCACAAGAGAAAAGCTTGGTGTTCTTAGTCATAAGTTATATGAGAGAAAATACAAATAATTGTTTTAATCTCTTTGTTTTGTTTCAATGTATCTTGCTTTTAATGAAAATCAACTGTTTGTACTTTGATGATCATAAATACTTAAATCAACAAGTAGAAACTTACCTGCTGATTTTACAGCTGGCCAAATGCAAAATTCTGCTGCTCTTCTTCCATATTGGTCTTTCTGATGAAAGTGGCTTTTTTAAAGCAGTCAACAGACAGACTGATTAAACTACATTTTCACCATTACTCTTTAGATTCCCCATCATAGACTTCCAATACTGTTTTTTATTTTATTTTTAATGTGTTGAGCAAAAAAGACATATGAAAACAATATATGGTGGGATAGCTAAATACCTTGTGCCATATGTTTTTATGCATGTCTGCGTGTCAGTACACAAGTTGTCTGTATGTCTGCCTGTCTATCAATCACAATGCATGGTTGAATGGCATTACTGACTTTTTGTTCATACTGAACCAGCAATAAGACAATAGAAACAGAAACTTACAATAAATTAAAAAACATACCTGCAAAACTTAATTGTATCTAATTGCAATTTATACAAATTCAAAAACAAACAAATCATGGTGCTTAACTTCAACAAACAAAAACCAGTGCTATTCTGAGATATTTAATTTTATCTTTTTCTATACAATAGAAATCCTTACAACTCCAACTCTGTACTTAAATTGATTTCTACCTAATCACAGGCCCTGGAGCAACATAGGTTTCTAATCTTTCCCCCAGATTTTTTTTTGGGGGGGGCTTGTTTATTTATTTTTGCAATACCAATAGCTCTGATCATTTTGCTGACTCTTTGGCATGGTTTACTGTAATATTGAGACAGAAACAACTAAAAGTTGTAGAATAATCCTTACATAATTTTAACACAAACTAAAAATCCTAATTCCCCCAAATCCAGAAAAACTTTATACAGTCCCTCCCATTTTTCATTACTGTACACCTTTTTTTGATGCTTCGGGCCACCAGAATTGTGGTGCGTTCCTGCTTGAACCCTATCTAAGGAGTCTGTGGAGAAGTTCCATCTCCTCCAAAAGGGGGCCTTTTGTAAAAGCAGGTTAGTAGCTTTCCTGATATTTCCTGATATTTCATGATGTGGAATGCATATAATGAAACCTGTTGACCTCTTTGATAATCCTCAAAGTAGAATTCAGGGGAATGAAATAAGAGTTCATACTGAAATCCAATCAATATGATATGTGTGGGGAAAATGTCCATATATTACTTGTGGTCCTGAACTAAAGGTTCCTAATATTGTTTTCAATTTATAAGCTAACTTTGAAGATTCAATGTTGTTATAAAGACTCTGGTTTTTTTTTATCCTTCCTACTGGAAATGGTGAACCAATTTTTTTTCTTTTTAAAGTTGGACGCAAGGCATCCATGTGAAGCCAAAGTGTCATCAAAATAATGAAACAAACATCACAGTCCCACCATCCCAGCTCCATCCCATGTCTCCATCATTGCAGTACAACTACAAAAGTTGCAGAGTTGGCATTCACACCATTATATGTTTTGTCATTTGCCCCTCTTGAATGGGCAATGAATTTAATAAATCTTTAAGACAGTAATAAAGAAAGTGCAACAATAGTCAAATTATTATTTATATTAATGTATATTAAATTATTAATAATAGTCAAATGCATAAGCGCACCAGCGTGCCTACCATCCCTGTCCAAATGTTCCCTTTTATTTGTACCCATTTTATGTATTCAAATAATGTTATACTTATGTATATTATCAAATACATACTTGACAAAATAAATAAATAAATAAAAATAAATAAATATTATTTTTTCCCAGGAGCCCAAGAAGGGTGAATCAGAATGTAGAAGAAGCACATTAGCATCACATGATCACTGAAACTTATAAGAGTGAGACAAACTTGCCAGTATTCAGCAGCAAAACAATTTTTTATGAATAAAATCCTTATTCGGTTTGACTGAATTGCCACCATCCACCATTTGCAATTGAAATATATACTGCAGGCTCAATTGCTGATCACCAGTTTGCAATTTTTATTTTTTAAAATTGATTAAAAAAAACAAAAATGAAAGAATATTGCAATTAGAAGATAAATTGCATATAAAAGAGCTTATCAAACATATATAGATGTATGTGTATACACACATGAACATATGACTGAATTGTTCTAAGATATATATGACTGAAATTGTTTATATAATAATTTCAATTAAACATAATATTTCATTTTAATTGCTTGTGCATAATTTAAGTATATAGGCCATTCATTCATAGGCTGTAGGTAATGTCAGGTCTTTAATTCACTGGGTAAATTGGGGCCATAAATTTGCCTTTTTAATGTTGAAGAACTAATCTCTTGGGAATAAAAAGGGCAATGAGACTCCATTTCCATTGTCCTGCTATCAGTTGTTAAAGCCATGTGTGCATCTAAATATATTTCATTAGTATATACTTAATGTAATTACTTCCTCCCAAAACATGGTAACTTTAGGACATTGCAAAAACATATTTTAATGAAGTATTAATTTGGCTATATCTATATGAAGTTTTACTCATTCCTTTTTTTTTTTTTTTTTTTTTTAAATTTCTTTTGGGTTTTTTTAGTTTTTTTTTTTTTTTTTTTTTTTTTCTAGTATTTATGAACCAAATACCTTGGGAGGAAACACAGCTTTGAAGGGGGAAAAGAAAGGTCCAGTAAGTTTGAAATAGTTTGTGGTGATGGTAACTGCGTAATCTGTGCTATAATCTGAGATATAGTGAGAAAAAGTACTAACTTCAGTACTTTTTGGTACTGAAGTTAGAATATTTTCCATTATTTAGGCAAAATGGGGATTTCCAATTCCTATTTCTATTCAGTCTTTGAAGTCTGTGCATTAAAGTTACACTGATTTATTTTTAACAGGTATTTATAAAGACTCTTGACCAAATTCTAGTGATCTATTGGTCCACATCAAGTTGTCAATAAATGTTTTAATTATAAATGTTACTGATGGGTGGCAAATCTATTATATCTTGAATCCAAAACAGTCCAGTTAGCTTCAACTCTTACATAGGAATACTTTGAAATGTCCCATAATGGGGAATTTGCACTAAATGAAGATGTCAAAAATTTGGTACAGGTCAAAAGATATGCATACTGATAGAATCCAAGACTCAGAAACTGAAAGTTTTCTTTCTTAACTGTCTATATAATTATTTTAATTTATCTTTGACAGTCTTCATTTTTATTACCCACTAAAGGTATACTATTTTAGGATGGTGCAAAATTAAGCATTTGCAAGGGCATATTTTCTTTGTCAGTACATTTTTTTGCTGAAACCTTGTTGATAATATTTACAGTATGTACAGTATTTATTTGTTTATTTATTTATCAATCAAATTTGTATAGCTGCCCATCTCACATGAAAGTGGTTCTGGGTGGTATACACCATATAATTAAGAAAAAAATTAAAAAATCACTACAAAAAGGCACATAATTGGTGCATACAGCAACAGCTCCATTGTTTCATGAAACCCAGTACCATTTTCCCTTGAAGGATAACCGCTGCCTGTGATTAAGCATAAGGTTTTTCATTTCAAAAGTTTTTCTGAAAATATTCACTAGTATTATTAGCAGTTCAATGATATTAGGGATTCATTTTCGGAATGCCTACTTTTTAATGGATGGTGGTGATAAATGAAAGAAATCTGTTTTATTTAGGTTTATTTCATATATTTTCAAAAGCACATTCTTGCTACCTGAAGGTTATAGCTTTTGTTTATCTGGTGCAGCCTTAGAATATTCAACTAATCATTTCCTGCATTACATAGTAGAGAGAAAATAAAGGTTCTTCAAAAAAAGGAAACAAACAGCTTCCTCCTTCTTGCATAACCTAGTTTTCAAGATCTGTTTTTAATTCTACCACTTGTATTCTATTGTTACGTTAGTGCTAAATCATGAATCTAGCATCATCTACAATCCCAATGCAAAAAGCAACATACATTAGCATTCCCCTGATCACCTGTCTCTTCTGTAGAGTCTGCATATTGTACGCTATGATGCTGGATCATGATTAGTACATCTATAAGATTACAAATAAAATCTTGTTTGCCCTGAACCAGAAATGTTTTGCATCTATTAAGAGTTGAATGATGCACTATTTATCATACTAAGATAATATATGACTTATTATACACACCTACAGATACATTACATTCAGTCACACAATCTGTCAGTTGTTCTACTGGTGCTGGATAACAACTTCAGAGTTATGCTAAGAATATTTATCTCTCAGACACATGCACTCTCTCTCTTAATTATTTAGATGTTTCTGCATCTCTTAATGAATGAACTGTAGAATGGGAACTAATAAATAATGCTTTACAAAGTTTATCATGTTTTCATAAAATAATGTTTATTCTATATATTACTTCATATCCAGGGACTTGTCTGTTTTCTTTTCTTTTTTTAAACGTCCAAGAATGGGTTTTCAAACTAAATTGCTTTTTAATAATAAATATTGTTTGGGAGATCATGTTGTAACTTAGTTACATTGGTACAAACACTAATATTTTGTAATACTAGTACCGTAGTTCCAAAACATTCTTATTCCTAAGCAGTTTTATGACTAGAAATTATATTTAGAAATCTGGATTCATGAAACTCATAGCAATATACATAATCTGGATAATTCGTTTATTCTCCACATTTTTTAAAAAACCCACATTTATTGGGTCCAAGAATATGAAAGTATAGAAGAGAGAAAACTTGCCGATCTACAGTAGATGATCATTTGAAACCAATAACAGATAGAGTTTCCTTCCCTTTGAAGGAACCTAGGTTTGGCATTAACGTTGAGGCACAGGTGACATTAGTTGCCAATATTAGTTTTGGCAACTTCTCCTGACCTGCAGCTGTATTCTTTATAATTCATATTTGGGTTACATCCTGACTACAGTCATCCAACCAGTTACTGATGTATTTATTGGGTGTTACGTTAAGCACCAAGTAACACTTTTAAAGCAACACAGAGCTATGGGCTAGTTTGTTTAAAATTCCAGTATGCAAATCTTGCTTATCTGCCTGCTGCACAGACATGTTAAGTTGGTTAGTACTTAGTGCAAGTTATTTTCTTTAAAAGTCTATGTTTTTAAAATTCATTTTCTCTAATTATTTTGAATGAGGATTACCTGAATGTTACCAATATACTTTTAAAATATTTTAAAAGATTGGATGACTATTTGATTTACAATGTATCTATATCCAGTCCTACAAAAATGGAGGTATAGAAAGAAATGTAAAATATGTGAGGTTTTTCTATCATCACCAACATATGTACATATTTACCACGCTTATTCTCTGGAATTTGAATTATTCAGAATCACAAAATAGTCTATACTCTCTTTCAATCTCTCTCTACATATACCTGTACTTATACCTGTACCTATACACAGACAAATACAAACATATACACATAGATATACACAAACACATGTATACATATACAAGCATTCCTTGCTTAAGGAAGATGGGATGAGGTTGGCAGACAGGGCACTAGTGCAAATAGGATATAATCTTTTTTTAAGTTTTAGTTCTGCCCCAAGGAGACTGTATCTAGTTGATAAGGGCCAACCAAAGTATTGAATAAAGCAATTACTGTTACTTCAAAACCTCATGCTATCATTAGTACAAATAATTGTTTGGATTGGATGTTTTCTTACAACTCTAAGAAATAGAAGCAATGAGAACCACTCCAAAGTTTGTGTCAGGCCTGATTTGCTCATCTGGATCTGGTGGCAGTGAGGTGTGTCCATCTACACACACACATATATATATATCAAGTTCAACTAGACACATGTGTGAATTTTGTATGACTTGCAAAGGAATCCAAGAAAGATTCCAACATGGCTTGCTTTAAGCAGAACCTTTTTGTTCTGGTGTTATCCATGAACTATCAAGTTCTTTCAAGGGCTGTTTCTAATCCAACACACTCTTTCTGGATTACATCAGGAGGATCTTTATTCTGTGAATTATCAGAAAATCCAAAATGTACATACTGCAAGCTATGTCATAATCCAGACATGCTTTTTACTAATACTTAAA
Organism: Thermophis baileyi; assembly: GCA_003457575.1. Lineage (NCBI taxonomy): Eukaryota > Metazoa > Chordata > Lepidosauria > Squamata > Dipsadidae > Thermophis > Thermophis baileyi. Next base: position 239,636 of record QLTV01001131.1, read on the forward strand.
TTCTGTATGTGCAAGCTTTAAGAAGAAATACTCGGCTGCAGTACTCCAGAGCTAAAGATGTCTTCTTTATTTTTTGTGCAGAGAAAATAAAGCTTGTACTTCTGATCCGCAGAATAAATAAGAGCAATGCTTTTTCTATAATTGGAAATTGCTCAGGCTGGCACTTCCCTACATTTTTATTACTGCTGAAGGGGATGGCAAATAAGTTCATGTAATTAGCAGGAAAATATTAAAGTGTTTTAAGAATACTTGAGATTAAGAATTTATCTCAAGCTCCTGAGAATTCATAAGTGCAATCAATATTAATATGAGAAGAGATGCCAGTTTCAAGAATATCAGAACTGCTTAGGCATTGCTATCTCTTACCTGTCTTCATTTGCTTTCCATAATAAGTGGGATTTCTTCGGTGTTTATGGTATTCTCAGTGATTATGTAGCTATTTTAAGGATATAAATCTTGAACTGGTGGGTTTCTTCTGTGTAACCCTTGACTTTTTTTCAGCAAGATGCAATCTGCTGTATATTATTTTACACACACACACACACATGCCCCACTCATCTTTACTCAACAAAGTCACTGAATATTTGTTCATAATTGCAAACTCTACAACAACAGAGAACAGCACCAAATGTTGTGGCAGTTTGTATGAATAAGAATTGATAATGGTTTGCAATTATTCTTCTCACTGTACATCTGTCCTTTCTCTATCCAAATACCAAATACAGTAATTAATAGTTTTACCTATGAACAACATCTTTGAATCTGAAGTATTAAAGGAATTCCCAATTTCCAGGAGGAAAGTATTTTATTATCCTCCAATGACTAATTTCTCCCAAGGGTAGGAAATGGGGGAAAAACATACTTTCTTTGGTTTCATGATTTCCAGAAATATTATTCCATAGCAAGACATATTGTATGTAATGATAGGGAATGAGGAATGGATTCAAAAGCCATAAATTGAGTTTTGAGATTAGATATGAGCCTCAAACAGATCTCTCTATACAGAACTGTGGGAAAGGGTACATCATAAAAATGATTAAAAGAATTCAATTGTACCTGTTATAATAATTTCAGGTTTAATGGTAGTTTCTTTCTCATTTTTTCATAAACATAAACAAGAAAGCTTTCTAACACTGATGAAGGTTGAACAACTCAAAATGTAGTTTCTCATGAAGATACTCATCCTGTGTTTACATAATTAGTTCTTATCTGTCTTTCCTATCTCCATAAAATGGCCAACCTCAGTTATGAATCTAAAAAGGCAAATTATTTCATAGACACCCATAGAAAGCTTGCTTATGTAGGAACCATGGTGGCACAGTATTGCAGGCTGACTCTGCCCACTGCCAGGAATTCAATCCTGACCAGCTCAAGATCGACTCAGCCTTGTATCCTTCCGAAGTCAGTAAAATGAGGACCCAGATTGTTGGAGGCAATATGCTAAATCACTTAGAGAGTGCTGTAAAGCACTATGAAGCGGCATATACTGTAAGTCTAAGCGCTATTGCTATTGTATGTAACCTCAAATCCCAAAGGAGATAATACCACATTATAGGTTGTCATCTTACAGATCTTCTTGAAAATGGGTGCCAATTGTGAATGGAAAGGTTCAAAAAGACACATCAGATTGTGCTCTGAATATTTATGCTCAAATTATGCAAATGGAACACTAAGAGGACTACTATACCAAAGGCTCAATTAATGCAGTCTCATAGATTGTGAGACTATATATCAAATCTATTGTCAGTGTTCAGAGTACCTTATAATTTTGTTTTCAAATTTCAAATAAACCAAACAAGTATCTTACATATTTGGATCTGAAAGTCTTGAGATAAAGCTTTCCACAAAGCTATACTAATTATTTATTAGCACTAAAATATGTATTGGCTGTTATTTATTTAAAGCAAGTCAGTGCTGACTGCTGTTGAAAACATTGCCTATGTATCTTTAAACACTGAATTATTTAAGTCAGACTATATTGCTTTGTTGGCAATAAATACAGAAATGTAACACTTTTATCTACTGAGTGACATGGTCCTGTTGAAAATAATGCTTGATTGTAGCCTGAATAAATTACAATTTCTCCAAGTTTATACTCTCTCTTACTTTCTTTGTTTGGGGTCCTGGGAAAGAAATTAATCCGCAATATCTTGTCTGATAGAATTGCCACCAATTGCAATTTGAAATGCTGAGGAGATTAAAGAAGGAGAAGCTATCACCAGTTAAGTGTCTCATTCAAGGTACTCAGTCCAAAGAAAAGGGTTTAAGATTTTCGATTTTCCCTGGTGGGAAGATTTCAGAGTTGATGCTAGTGAATTATAGCTCCTGCTGATCAGAAATTATCCTATCAGACAGCCCCAGGTTGCAGGGCTCCATATTCTCACGTATTGTATATATGAACCTGCACTTCTGCCCTCTGGAACAGAATCCGTCCTAAATTTTCATGGCATCAAAAGCTTGGGCCAGGAGTGTTTTCTGAGATGGCTTAGCAAGGTGATATTTTAATGGGTTTTGTATGTTTTGTGTTTTCTAACACAAGCTTTTAGTTTCACGGTTTCCCTTGTTGTTTTAATGATTTATTTTGTGATGCATTATTAATTCTCTATATGTCACTTTGAGTTGAGTCAACCTTGAGTGCATCAGGATTGAACTACTGGCAGTGGGCAGAGTTAGCCTGCAATACTGCATTGTAACCACTGCGCCACCATGGCACTGAAAGAAGGGAGGGGAAAGAAAGAGAAGGGAACAGTGTCCAGGAGCAGCAGGAGGGAATCTTGATTGATCCCTTATTACTGGCCTCAGCAGAGCAAGATATACTAGCAAAACCTCCCATTTCTGGGGAGGAAAAATGGACTTACTTTTGCATAGCTTTGTTGTCTTTGTCATTATGCCCTCTAAGGTATCAAGAGGGCTAACATAGATGTTCGACAAGCTTGGTCTCTCTGGAGATTGAATCCCTCATCACTGATTAGATTTGGTTATATCAAGGTTATAGTTTTCTGCCCATACTTTGTGTTAGGAAAGGCAACAGAAGCTGGATAGAATGTGGGTATTGCCTCCTAAAGACTATGTCGACTGTCCATCCTTGG
>QLTV01001131.1:249292-260770 GCA_003457575.1 Thermophis baileyi
TTATTATTATTATTATTATTATTATTATTATTATTATTATTATTATTCTATTTTGTCATTAATATAATATATAGATGATAGGTTAATAATCTGCAAATAGATTTAATAGTTGAAAAATTTGGAGGGGCCTGTTTTGCAAGGGGTGGGAAACTAATATTGTAGCAATGTATTAATCAGTAATCAACTGAGGAGACAATATGTGTATATGTGTTAGGGTTTTTTTTCTTTTTTTAAATGCATTTTCTTAATGTCTTGTTTGTTTTGTGCTTTTTCTTCATTTGTTTAGTATTTTAACTTTTTTTGAATAAAATAAAAATATAACAAAAAAAATAGCAGAGAAAGTAACTATAAATTGATGCTCTTAATTTTAAGCATAACTGAATATTTATTGAAAAAAGAGTTTAATAAACACAGAGTAATAAAAATAAAATATAATGGCAGGAGAAGGTAAACTAAAAGAAGCCTAAGATACAGTAGGTGGGAGTTCTTAAAGAAGGTTATGCTAAAATTGCAAACAATTCTAATAAAAAGTGTAGGATGGGAAAGAAAGCCTACAGTACATGGCTACACAAATATTTACAGAATGTCTGAAAACAAAGAAACAAAAATGGGTATTTGTTTGTTTATTTTGTAACACTTATCTGCTGCCTCCATCCAAAGAGACTCTAGGCAGGATTTAATAAAGCCTAAAGAAATGAGACAGATGACACAGGCAGACCAGCGGTGGGTTGCTCCCGGTTCGGACCGGTTCTTAGAACCGGTAGTGGCGGCGGCGGGAGGCCCCGCCCACCCACCCGGGACACTTCTGCGCATGCACAGAAGCATCGCGTGCGCACATAAGCACGCGCACGAACCGGTAGTAAAGGGTTTTAGAACCCACTACTGAGGCAGACATATAACATAAAACTACATAAACTATCTGCCTGGGGAAGTTTAATTTGGATTTATGAACTGAAGAGAGGCTTGGGTTACATGACCTAAATGACTCCATCCCCTGAAAGCCAACTGAAATAATCTAAATATCATTAGAATGTTAGACTCATCACTAAATAGGATAAACGTGCAAATCCAATGTAGAAATTGGTCACTAGGTTTTCTCTTATATAAAGAGAGATGAAAGGCATATATATTTGATAAACAAACAAACAAACACACACACAAATTCAATTTTCCTGCACCCTCAATTGGAACATAAATTTTCATTAGCAGATTCATGGTCCCATGTACAGTAGCTTAAACTCCATATATCTATCTTCTCTCCCCCTTGCCTTTTTTTATACCCTTAAAGCTTTAGTCCAATCTATGTTTTCCTAGTTTTAATGACACTGTTGATCTCATCTTACATTTATCTCCTATTTGCAAATTCTATCAATTTTATTTCCCTTTAATGTCAACTAATGATGACAAATAATAATTCCCATCAAGGTCTGGGTTATTTACTTAATTAATTCCAAGTAGCACTAAAAGCATTTTCGCTAAAACATGAATCTTTAGAATTTGTACAGTCCCTTTATCTATTTCTAATTTTCTTAGTCAAAATCTTGTTAAGCTATTTGTTGTTTTAAAGTCTTAAAAAATATTATTTCCTCTTTGCTTTAGTTTCTGTAAATTGGAGAGAAGGCACCAAGAAGTATTTTTCTTTATCCCACTGTTTTCAAATACCTCTTTTCAACTGTAAATTTAAATCAAATTTAAATGTAAATTTTTCTTAAGTTTAGTGTCCTTTATAAGGCTGCACTAGTCTGTGCAAGTATATTGTTTCTCCCTCAACCCCCAGCTGCTCTTCTCAAGAGGAAACCACAGGACTTCCATCCCACTGTCTCTTCAAAAGGAACAGCAGTCTGGGGTAGGCAATCTCTTGCTCTTTCCTTATTGTTAAGGAATTGTGCAGAGTAACCTCTGGGCCCTGAAGGTTTGCACAGTTCACCGTAATGTTGCAGTAGATATGAGTAGTGATTCAGTCAATACACAGATACGTTAAAGTGTATAAAAGTAGTTTACTTAAAGAGATAGCACAGTCCAAATAACAGTCCGAATCATACACGTTCTATCCGTCAGTATTCAGAAGTACAGCAGTCTTCTTACCAGCCTTTCTTTGTCTTAATCAGCAAACAAAGATTCTCTACTATCACAGATAGCTAGCTACACACAGAGCTTACTTTTAGACACGAAGTCACTCAGCAATGAATCAGCAAAAGAGAGAGAACTAACCATGTTCTCTAGCTCCCTCTTATGGCCGTTACTGCCAGTCAGAATGCAACAATGCATTTAAAGCAATATTACATATATACATTAAACAGTGATTTGTGGCTTGTTTATATTAACCAACCCAACCGTTTGGACATAGTCCTAACACTTATTCAGAGAGACTTCCTGGCCGCTGTTCAGTGCCCCAGAACCATCTCTGCTTCTTCAGAGATGTCTAGTCCTCCATAGAACTTCATTTAGAAGCTGGGACTGCAAGACATTCCAACATGTAAAAAAGCAAATGTAACCTCTTAAGTAGCTGATCTTTTCATATTCAGTGTTAACATCAAGATATGTATTCAGGTCTTTAATTCTTTAGCCTTTCAAATTCTGAACTCGAACAAAGCTTATGCTGCATTTTGAATAAATCACTAGTTCTGGACGTTAAGTGTAAAAGAGTCACTGGTGTCAGAATCATAATGGCACTTTTGTTAGCTTACTTATGCAAATAACCTCATTACAAGAAGGCTAGAAACCTGAGGACATGCGAGTATGAACTTCATCAGCTCCAGTATCACAGGGAACTGGCTAAAATGGATAGGGAGTGGGAGGGGGACAATGACAAGCTAACTAAGTATGCCACTTAACATTTAAAAAATGACAAAACCTTTGTCTCCAGTGTTATTAAAAAAACAACAACTGGACAAAACAATGAAAAAGATCATTTTCTTCTCTTAATTAGTCATTTGATTATCCCATCTGTCATTCTGATATCTGCTTACCAGAGGTGGGTTCCTCCTGCTTCAGACCGGTTTTATAGAACTGGTAGTAACTTGATGGCCTGGGTCGCTAGAACCGGCAGCGACCCAGACCTGCCACGCCCCCGAACCGGTTCTTTCGGCAGTGCCGTAGGTGCCACCATCTTGTTTTTTGCTTCTGCGCATGCGCAGAAGCTTTTTTAAGCACTGTGCATGCGCAAAGTGTGCCCGTGCGGCGCGACACTGAGCGAACTGGCAGTGAAGAAAACCAGAACCCACCCCTGCTGCTTACCTAGTATGTGAATGTGTTTATGATTTGGTCATTAGTTGCTTGTGATTCTTTGTGCCCCATGAACATAATTTCTCCTCGACTATCTGTCACTAACTTAGTCTTTGAACTCAAAGAATATATACAACCGTATAAAATCTTATATTGACAAATGTATCCCTAATTTGTTATATATACAGTAGCTTTATTTCCTTGCTCAAGTTTTAGGGATGAATAATAATTAAACTGACTCCCACAACAACATATCTTAAAGCAACCCAAATATAGTCCAAAATATTATAATAGTTTAATTGTACAGTACAATATGGATATGACATAGCTTTATGACAACAGTACAAAACATAGAAATAGGTGATTTTAGTACACCTGTCACTTAAGAAAACGTCTGGATAGCATCAAACAAGGGAGTCCGGCAGTTTTTTCCATTTATGAAGAGTGCCTAGAAAAACATGTTATGGGGTTTAGGTTTAGGCATAAGAGCATTGCCTAAGTGGTATAGACTTTCTTTTGTATCTGCCATCCATAACCTAGAAAAAGGCCATTGGTAATGGGTAAAGGATAACTAATAGTGTGCAGGTTTGGTTGTCTGGATTCTCTGAAGAGATGGTTTAACTCTTGAGCTGCTGCTAAATTATGCTAATGTTCAATTTCTTCTAATCTTTGTTCAACAAGCTCCAATTTAGAACCCAGATTTAAAAAGAAATCAGGGACATGCCAAGGTGAAGCAGTTTTTTTAGTTAATGTATACCATATACCATCTACATCTAAATTATAAGATACTAACTGAGACAGAAATCCTATGGGAAATAGATTCTAAGCCAATAAAACATTTTTAACTGCCAAGCTGTTGTTTCTATGCTAATTAGTTCACCTAGTCTAAGTACAGCACTGGAGACATTTTCAGGTATAGAAAATATGGCTCTGAAAACTATGATTTTATTCTTCCATGTGGATGTAATTTTATGCTAGGAGGCAATTGCACACCATAAAAAAAGCAGTGCTACTGATTTTGAAACTAATAATCTAGGATTCAGGTATATAATATCCATTCTGGCTCCTAAAAATCTACAGTGGTCACCATATTTCTCTGAGTTGCTGTGGTGGCATTTTTGATATGTGCCATTTTATGTCTAGAGGCGTAAAACAATATACCCATATATTTAAAACAACTAGCCTGTGTGTTGTGTATCTATGAAGCACTTGTTCTTTTTGGAGAATATAATTATTTTGTTTTGAGGTTTTGTTTTTGGATAACTAATAACCAAACTGCTCTTTCATACAAAATTGGCTCCATTCTGAGGGCCTATCTAAGGCCAGCTTGAGTCATGAAAAGAATTATGACACCATCTGAATATAGGCAGGTTTTGCCCACTAATTTGAAATATGGGACCTGCTATATAATTCCTGTTAACATCACATGCCTGCTGCTTGTGTTAAGTTTATGTACAGGTGATACAGACATGACTAGTATATCTAAAATAATGTAGTCAGGAACAACGAAACTTGATTTCAATAAAACCAGTGGGACATTTCCAATTGTACTTGAAAGTCAGTATTTCCCAGCCTGGTGCTTTCAGGTGCATAGCATAGCAACCTGTCATCATTTACAAGAGGAGAAGTGTTAACAGCTAGAATTAATAGAACAAATGAGAAGGAAATAGGAGCCAAAAATGGTGGCAATGCAGACCACTGAGACAAAGAACTGAAGCAATGGAAGAACTGTTTCTATATTCTTAATTATTCACAAGGTACATGTGAATTACTTTGAAATTAAGTTAATGTGATCATTTATGCTTTCTGTTCACCAAGGACTTTGAGGAAACATTAAATGCCGAGGACGATTAAAGTTTAACGTTAGCACAGTCATCAGGAATATATTAGTGCTGGAAAAAAAATCCATGGAGTCTGATCACTTGAATAGATCCTATTCATTCTAGTATCAGAAATTGGTGCTAATTATTTCTGGCCAGTGAATCCATGATAAATAAAAAATATTGATTTCTGTATTCCCCAAGCAGAATGTTTGGAGTTTTGTTTTTGTGCTGAACACACAATCTGAAAGTTGAAGAGTTATCCTCAGTTTTCTCTAGATTTGATTACAATCATATAGTTATCAATATGATTAAATTGTACATTAATATATTAAGATAAATATAGTATACAAATATAAAGGAAAGATATACACATAATATAAATTTGGGAAGGTTCAATTGATTTTCCCCCTAGATTTTCATGTGAACCAACAAATGTTTATCTTTGCCTTGTTCATGCTGTCTGAATTGAGGCAATCTACAATAGTGTAAAATAACATAACATAGCAAACATATATTTTCAATATTCAAATCAGGGGTGGGCTCCTCCCGGTTCGGACTGGATCGCCTGAACCGTTAGCGACCCGCTGGTGATGTCACGGATCCGGTTCAGTTGGTGCCGGTCCAAGGGTGCCGCCATCTTTTTTTTTTGGAATTTTTTGGAATTTTTTTTCTTCTGTGCATGCGCAGAAGCCGAGTTTCCAGCACTGCACATGCGTCGCCATCTTGTTTTTGGCTTTTTGGGGGCTTTTAAAAAAATTTCCCCGGGTTTATACTGACCTTTATTCCTTCGCCCGAAGCACAGCTGATCAGCTCCTCAGCTGTGTTTTGGGCTGATTGCAGCTACTAAGCATGTGCAGAAGCAAAATTGTGTGATGCGAACCGGTGGGGAAGGTAAGTGGAACCCACCCCTGATTCAAATGTATGCATAATGCAATCAATGACTATTACTTCTTTTTCTTTTTTACCTGAAATGGTTTAGGACCAGAATATAGAGCCGAGGTGGCGCAGTGGTTAGAGTGCAGTACTGCAGGCTACTTCAGCTGACTGCTAGCTGCAGTTCGGTGGTTCAAATCTCACCAGCTCAAGGTTGACTCAGCCTTCCATCCTTCCGAGGTGGGTAAAATGAGGACCCAGATTGTTGGGGGCAATATGCTGACTCTGTGAACTGCTTAGAGAGGGCTGTAAAGCACTGTAAAGTGGTATATAAGTCTAAGTGCTATTGCTATATAGAGTCCCACAATGATACTTTCACAATTCACCAGAGTTTTTCCCTTGAGAAATCCTCATCATCTGGTAATTTATTTAGGTGATTATACTTTGGTATCAATCTAACAATTCCCACAAGCATTTGAAATTTATATCTACTTTATGATACTTTCACAATTCACCATAGTTTTTCCCTTGAGAATTACAGAGAAAAAAAGTAGCTTATCAAAATTAATATCTGTGCTACTAGATTTATTTAATTATGTTCCTTTTAATCAGATATCCTTTTTCACCAGCCACACTTTCTTATTTGTAATATTTAGAAGTGTTATTTTGTTCTATGTGTGGATTTTGTTGAGAATTGCATATTTCTCACTTAAGCAGTTTCAGACATAACATTTTATTTTTTGGCTGGCTGAGAAGAAATCTCCCATACAAGAATCTGGAGGATTCAAACTCTTTTGTGTAAGTTTATACTGAAGGGTGGCTAAAAAAGAAACCTTGTTCTCCCACCATCATGCTCACCACCCCAGCCTGTTCTTAGTTAGAAGCCTTCCTTTCCTTTAGGTAGATTTTCAACTATTCAGACTAAGTAATAAAAAAAATCTCTGGCAGAAGCAAAGGGTTGTGGTTTGGTTTTTTTTTTTTTTTTTTTTTTTTTTTTTTTTTTTTTTTTTTTTTTTTTTTTTTTTTTTTTTTTTTTTTGCTTTTTGGAACCAATATTGCTGCTGGAGTGGATCTGTGTGTATGTGTGCGTGTGTGCATTTGAAGATTACAGTTTTACCAGAAGCAAGGAAGAAAAGAGACAGAATTATGGGGAAAAGACATCTCAGAATACTGAAAAGCAGTAGTTGCGACATAATGAGATCAAGAAGTCAAGCAAAGAAAACCAACAACAGCCTGATAAAAAGGAAAAGCAGTCTTGCAACAACTACCTAAATAAAAGTCTGAAAGAGAGAGGTGAAACAGATTATCATGTGACTCATCCAGTCTGAAAAGGAAGCTCTGAGAGACAGAATTAGACTAGTGATGAAGAGCAGGTAGGATAAATGTGTGAAAAGTGAAAGTGAAACAAGTGAGGGTAGCTGAACAGCACCACATAAAGAAACAGTCCTGAATATTAGGAAGAAGTGCAAAAGTGTGTGATTCAGTACGTAAAGTTTAAGAAGCTTACTTAAGGACTTTGGAAATAAGTCAGACGACCATTGTTTCTCAAGCTTGGAAACTTTAACCTGTCTGAACTTCAGTTCCCAGGTTTCCCTAATCAGCAGAAACACTGCAGTAGACTAATGACAAAAGAGGTAGCTAGGAATGGAGTGTAGGTAGTGGAATTATTTAATAAGAAATAGCTAAGTGTAAATAAAAGTCTACTTATGTATCTGCTAAGCAATAAATAAAAACTTTGTACAGTAATGCTAAAACATATCCCTATTCGTCCTGTTTGTGTTTACATCATCCAAAATAAAACTGACATAAAATATTATCTAGCAGTCAAAATGTGGTTACTTAGATGGTCTTCCAGATTTGTTTGTTTGCCAGTGTTGCTGATTGTTTGTAAATAACATTATTTACAGGGAGAAATCAATTTCTGTTTTGTTTACTGTAAGTACCCACTTACCTAATCCATGGGCACAAAAAGAGAAAAACTTAATTTTTCTCTCTTCCCCTTCCTTGGGAAAAAAATAATTCACCATTCTAGACATGAGTGCAGAGATATATATTTTTTTAAAGAAATCAACATTTCTACATTTATGTCTTACCATAATAGTCATGTAATGGATGAAAGTTAACAGCTGCATTTGAACATAAAGCTAAATCATTATTTCGCATTATGAGAATAAGTCTCAGTTAACTTCAGATTTATGTACTCAATGTTTCTGACTCTCCAAACATAGTTAATAAAAACTTGTAAGGTTCTGAACACTTTCTGAAGTAATGAAGCCAGTTACAAAGTATCCCAGGACAATCTTATTTCTTTCTTTAAAGATGATATTAATATCGTTATAAAATAGAATCAGCCATAATCATAATCACAATACTCTTCAGAAAATACATTGAATTTCCACTTTGATACGGTTTTTCTATGGTTGTCCCTATTCTGAGATAGGGTAAAGATAGCCTATAGTAAGATTTTAGTAGAAAAATACAAATATAGTATAGTATCAAGATTTTATATAGGAATACAAATCATTGCTTAGTCTGTAAGATTTCTATTCATTCCCGGACCTAGCAGGGAAAAGTGATTCATGTCAGCCAAGGAAAGTTTCCATCAATGAATGATATAATGAATAGTATGTGGTGCTAACATGGCAAGGGCCAACACCTATATTAGTCTGAATATATTCCTTAAAACACCTTTCCTCACATAGGTGCAATCCAAATGTGTAGATGTTGGCCCCCACAATACCTTAGTCAGTGGCCATTATTCAGAATATTAGAACTTTTACAGATGTCTGAAGTAGGCCCAGTTTGGGAGAGCTACCCTTATGGTTTATGGCTTTAAAGAGTAAGATCTTAATAGATGTTTTCCTATAAAAGTATTAAGATCAGTGTAATACTATTGGTCTAGAAAATCACTCTTATTTTTAGGCCAGATATATATGTAAAATATATAAGACCTGGCTTTTCCGGCAGGCCTGGGGCCAATAATTGACTGATTGGCCCATATTTGTTTGTGTGAATGTTTTATTTTAATATTGATGTATTTTTAAATTGTTTTATATATATATATATATGTTTCTATTGTTGTCTTTTTATATATACTGTGAGCTGCCCAGAGTCCTTTGGGAGTTGGGCGGCATACAAATTTTGCAAAATAAAATAAATAAAATAAATATGTATGTATGTAAAAGGGACGCGGTGGCTCAGTGGCTAAGACGCTGAGCTTGTTGATCAGAAAGGTCAGCAGTTCAGCGGTTCGAATCCCTAGTGCCGCGTAACAGAGTGAGCTCCTGTTACTTGTCCCAGCTTCTGCCAACCTAGCAGTTCGAAAGCATGTAAACATGCAAGTAGAAAAATAGGGACCACTTTGGTGGGAAGGTAACAGCATTCCGTGTGCCTTCGGCATTTAGTAATGCTGGCCACATGACCACAGAGACATCTTCGGACAGCGCTGGCTCTTCGGTTTTGAAACGGAGATGAGCACCACCCCCTAGAGTCAGGAACGACTAGCACATATGTGCAATGGGAACCTTTACCTTTTATGTATGTAAATGACCTTGAGAGATAGGAAGAACAGCTACAGCCTTGTCTGATAAATGAAATTTAAGTCTGGATGAAGAGGAGTAAAGTGACTTAGAAGGGATCCTCCCTAGTTTTCAGGAGAATAAATGTGAGGGATTGCAGGGATACTTTCAGGCTTGCAAGTTTATGTTAATATAACCGTACAATAAAAGCACAGCTAGTATTTATTGTCATGCTTCCTCTCTTGATTACCTTGCAGAGCTAACAGCTGATGACCTGGCAAGGTCTGAAAGATGCATCAAACTCTTCAGATTCCTTTAACATAAACAAGTTCCAGAGTACTGGCCATCTTGGCCTTTTGATTCCCAAACAGTTTTGTGGGATAATCAGTCTATTAGCACATTTGCTTCTGTAGACTGCAGTCCACAGTGGGTTGGGGGTTTTTTTGGGAGTGGGGTGCTATTACTGTGAGTCATCAAGGTCAATAAATCATACTAGACTTGAAAATGGCATTTGCCTCTGACAATATTAAATCCATTGCATTTTTATTACTGGGATGACATGCTGGGATGACCTTAGCATCATCTGGATGGGAGCCAGGTGGAACGTACCTATAAATCTTTTGGCACTCTTTGGATGAAGAGAAGGACATTCCAGATAACTTCTTGTTAGCTCTTAGCATTCTCAAGGATCAGATGATGATTCAGCAGAGCAACTAGCACTGAGTGCTACCATGAATCTTGAAATCACCTTTGAAAACTTTCATAGAATCCCAATGAAGAATCATTCTGAAGAATCTCAGAAATGTTGGTGTATTTTTGTCCACTGTTTCTACAATACTAGTCTTCGGTTAGGAGCTCACCAACTAGGGAAATGTCCTTTAAACAATCCTTTGGTAAGGGCCATTTCAAATCTAGTGTGGGTTATGCAACCTAGCGATGTCACAAACAAATTTTGGTTTGCTCACAAAAGTGTTCAAACTCAGCGTGCAGAGTGTTGCATACATTACAGGGGAATGAGAAATTGTAGTTTCAAATCTGAAAATAGTTCTCTAAATTATTCCAAAATGATAGAATGAATGTTTTGCTTATGCCTTTTTGAGAGCTCTACAAATGCCAATCCTGTATTGTTAATATATGAAATGAGGTCACATTTTTAATCCAATGATTTCTAATAAACTGTTTTAGCAGACTTATCTGAAAATGGTCCAGTGAAAGACAAACATCACTACCCTATGATTACTCCATTAAACCACTATATTTTCATTTAGCAATGTATTTCTATTAAAATCATGAAAGAGAAAAGAATTTAATACCAAGCAAAAATATTTCAAATGAATTCAATTTTAGATTAAGCATTACATCTTTGACATTTCAATCATAATCATTTACTCTTTAAAGCAGTATTATTTTTAGTAACACATTTAAATAGATGGTTGAAATATGAAATATAAATAAATCAGATAAATAAATACTCTCCTTCAAGTAGATTATTGAAATAATCCTTGTTCAAAATAATTCTACTTCTAACTTTAAATATGGAAGAAAAAGCTATGTTTAGTGACTCTATTCCTGTCCAGTCACTTACTGCTTAGTAACCCTAATCCTGCCCAGTCAGCGCAACATATCAAGTTTAGGGTGAGAAGAGAGTGTGAATTGCTGTATCCATCTTCCTACTGGCAGTGTTTGCACAACGTGCTTAACCACCTCAACTGCAATCCTAACTGCTGCAATAACATTGTTTGTTAACATTAACCTTATTAGCATTAATATTGGTTAGTTTTATATAGCATAGTGTTATATGTTATGTTAGTTGGTTAGTTGCTGGAATTGGGTATATCTAGTTCAGGGGTCTGCAACCTTAAACACTCAAAGAGCCATTTGGGCCCGTTTCCCACAGAAAACAAAACACTTGGAGCCACAAAACCTGGGTGGGCATGGCCAACTCGACGTCACTCACTCCCACCCAGTCACATGACCCCCCTAGCCACACCTACCCTCTCTCTCTGGCTCCCCGCGTTCTGTTTTCTATGGGAAATAGG
>QLTV01001131.1:260823-277842 GCA_003457575.1 Thermophis baileyi
CTCTCTCTCTCTCTCTCTCTCTCTCTCTGTCTCTGTCTCTGTCTCTGTGTCTCTTCTCACTCTCTCAGAAAGCCCTGCATGCTCTCTTTGGGGCTTTTCGCTACCCGGTTTTCTTTCTTCCTTTTGGAAATCCGGGCTGGTGGAGGAATGAGCACAACCTGCAGCGGAGACTTCCCTCCTCCTCCCCCTCCTCCCCCTCCTCCTCTTGTGACCCCCTGGCCGGGAGGGTGCGCATGAGAGGAGAAGGAGGGGGAGGGGGAAGAGGAGGAGGGAAGCCTCCACCACTCATTCCTCCGCCAGCCCAGATTTCCAAAAGGAAGAAAGAAAAACGGATAGCGAAAAGCCCCAAGGTAGGAGAGCACACAGGGCTGCAGGGCTTTCCGAGAGAGTGAGAAGAGACAGAGAGTGGGGTAGGGAATGGGCTCCAGGAGGAGGAGAAGATCCAGTCTCCCCCATTGTGAAGTGCAAGGCACTGTGAGAGCAGCGGGCAGGCCATGGAGGGGATATTAGGTCTTCCCCCCCCCTGGGCTGTTGTGCTCAGCACTCGGCGGGGGAGGGGAGAGCTTCCCCACGCTGCCCCCTTCTTTCTCTTGGCCCTGCTGACAAGGGAGGAGAAAAGCCAGGCTTGGGGATGGCCCCCACCCCACAAGATCCGCCCCCGCCGTTCTCTCCCAGCAGTCTTTTCTGGCGGCAACAGCAAATGTACCGGGCGGAATGCTGTTGCCACACAAAGGCAAGTGCAGGGGTGCTTTGCTCCCGCACTAAGTCTCCGACCATGCCACTGCCGCAACAGGACGAGGGCTCTTTCACCCCTCTGCTGTGACAGGGTGACAGGGAGCCGTGGCAGAGGGCCCAAAGAGCCGCATGCGGCTCCGGAGCTGCAGGTTTCTGACCCCCGGTCTAGTTTAATGAAAAGAAAGACTAGGGATGACATGATAGCAGTGTTTCAATACACTGTATCAGGGGTTGCCACAGAAAAGAGGAAGTCAAGCTATTCTCCAAAACACCTGAGGGCAGGAAAAGAAGCAATGGATGGAAGCTAATCAAGGATAGAAGCAACCTAGAACTACGAAGAAATTTCCTGATAGTTAGAACAATTAATTAGAGGAACAACTTGCCTCCAGAAGTTGTGAATGCTCCAACACTGAAAGTTTTTAAGAAGAGATTGGAGAACCATTTGTCTGAAATGGTATAGGGTTTTCTGCCTGAGCAGGGGGTTGAATTAGAAGAGGTCCAAGGTCCTTTCCAACTCCATTATTCTATTCTATTCTATTCTATTCTATTCTATTCTATTCTATTCTATTCTATTCTATTCTATTCTATTCTATTTTGTGATTCAACATGTGCAAACCAAAAACATGCCAATTCAATAATCATGTTAAGCATGTTGTATGGCATATGTTGTATGCATAACACGCATGTGCACTTGCAGCCACAAAATGCATGTATTCAGTGAAGTTGCCTTCACTGAAGTATGATGTTCTTTTGTCATTAGATACGTGTTTAGTAATTATTCGAAGTAAGAAATGCTACCTTCCTGTGACCCTCACCATTCACTATTTCACTTAGTCCTGACTTGATTGATTCTGAAAATTAGTTTCCTTTGTTATGCTTATCATTAATTTTGTTTTCTTATGACTTAATTTGGGATGTTTTTTGAGTCTTTATTAGCAACCTGAAGCCCTAAAGCAGAAAATCAGCATAAATCTCACTTAGTAAAACAAAATGAAACAAATGTCCCACATTCTCTTGGCTTGGCTACTGATTTAATGTCATGTGGAATATGTTGACCCTCAAGCGGTTCTGGCTATTTATTTATTTATTTATTTATGAGATTTAACTTTATTAACTATATCTGATTCTTAAGTAGTTTACAAGCTAATAATTTACATAATGAAATCTGTAATACAACAGATCTACAATACTAAATTAATAAGTCATCATGTAAAGTTAATTCATAGTATTGCATATTTATTCAGAATGTAATCCTTAGAGGTCTTCTGCAGTTGCTGGGATTTTAACCAGTCTTTTAAATATCATAAGGGAAAGGGACACTTCTGCCTTTAGGGGCAAGGTATCCCATAGTCAGGAAGCCCCCCACCCTGCCCCAGAATATCTCTGCTCTCTTACACCAGATATCCTGACAAATAGGGACCATTAGGCCCTCCTTGAATGTACTGGATGGGCATATCCAAAAAAGGAAGTGTTGATAATGTGAGCTATACTGGAGGAGGTTTATTCACAAAGAAAGAATGCAGGGACATGGTATATAAATAGCACACACATGCTATTCTGTTGGAATTTTAAATTCTCTGAATAGGCCTCTTTCACATATGATAGATATGCAAGGGAGCATATCTGCTGTACAAATAACAATGGGTCCTGGGGACATTGGCTGTTGTTCTATGCACCTGTATGGAACAAAAGCCAGCTCCATGGTAAAAGTGGCACAACTCCAGCAATGGGGATAATAGCACAAAGCAGAAAAGTGGTGCCAAGCACATTATGGGGGACGCCAGGGAGGGTATGAAAGTTCTAATGCTCAAGGTAGTTAACAGAACAGGTATAAGTTTAAAAGAAGGCACACTTCAAGGTATTCTGGTTATGCTGAATTCATAACATTAAAAAGAAAGTGAAACTACAATATATCTACATGAAAATGGATGAAAAATAAATTGCATAATGCTAAAATAAAAAGGTTAAATTTTTGGCAGAAATGCTATCGATTACATGTGGTGCAGACCAGAGGTGGGTTCCTGCTGGTTTGGACCGGTACTATAGAACCCGTAGTAAAAATAGGGACTGGTTTTCTGAACCGGCAGCAATGGCAGCCTGGCCACGCCCCCGAGCTGGTTCTTTCGGCGGCGCCATAGGCGGCGCCATCTTGTTTTTCACTTCCGCACATGCGCAGAAGCTTTGTTTTAGCACTGCACATGCGCGAAGCATGCGCACGACCGTGCGCCGCGCCACTGAGTGAACCAGCAGCGACGAAAACCAGAACCCACCTCTGGTGCAGACATTCCATTGCAGTGCCGTTCAAAATATAATTGACATAATTTTCTACTTGAAAATGCCAGATGCAGGAATATCTTGTACTTCTATAGTTACAGAACAACTTGGCAATCTCCTTTCTTTGCTTGAAAATGGAATAGTAAGGTCATGTCTTTTGTGATTATTATGCCCACTATGGTTTCAGATTTGTCAGCTTGTGGAATAAAAAGCATATGCATAGGTCTAAACTAAAAGTGGATGTTATACAGCATACATTCTTCTCAAAGCCCTCTAGTCCTGCCAAAAATTGTAACAGAACTCTAATGGGAGTTTTTACTTTGAACTGATCGTAAAGTAAAATTACCAGAGAGGATGTTGTATAGTATAGATTCTAAACAGGATACTTTTGGAAATGAGGTTTGAATACTATGCAAGTTTTATCAATTTCAAATCAATAATTAGAGCAAAAAGCATTTGGAACTGTCTGATTTATTCTCAGTTGCTATGGCCACAGCTGGCTAGCCCTATAAGTGAGTGCTTTGCTGGGTATTGACTGTTTAGATTGGAAAAGTCTTCACAGTTTAACTCAAGTAGGCATTAGAGAAGGATTCTTCTTACATATGAGGGCTTTTTAGGACCCCTGATATGCTATCTACTATGGAATCTTTCCAAAGAATCATCTTTCTTTCATGCATGTAATGCAGAGGTGGGTTCCTCCCAGTTCGGACCGCTTCTCCCAAACTGGTAGTGACCGACTGGTGATGTCACAATGATGGCACGGATCCGGTTTGGTCAGTGCCGGTCCATGGACGCCGCCATCTTTTTTTGGAATGTTTTTGGCTTTTTTTGGGGGGGAAGGAGATTTTTTTAATTTTTTTGCACCGCGCATGCGCGTGCACGCAAAGCCCACAAGGCGCACCCACGTGGGGCGGGAGGAAGCGAACCGGCAGTGAGGTAAGTTAGAACCCACCCCTGATGTAATGCTCATACTATATTCACATATGGTCTCTCCCTCTCTTCTATTAAACTCTTTTGCAATCATTGTAAGAGGCCTCTGCTGTTTCTGGGAATCTTCTGAATTCTGGAAATCAGGTACATCTAGAAATCTGGTGTTTTGTTGATTGGCTATTTATCAAAGTCACACACTTGTACAAAACAAGCAATCTGTCTAGTTTCTGCTAGATTCTTCTCATTAGTTCTCTGAAACTTATAGTTCTTATTTCTTGTCTTTCATTTTTCAAACCAGTCAAAACAGTTTCTGATACTGTGATCTTGTCTTTACTCTTGCAGACCTTAGCTTGCTGTAAACAGTTAGGAAATATTATGAGCTTCACAATGCCCTCTCCAGGCAATCAATGGAGAGGTACAAAAGTAATAATTAATTTAATACTTTGCCTTTTAAGACAGCTGCTGGCAGAATATCCTTCATGATTGGGCCTATCCACAGAAAAAGAAGAAAAATCACAGGAACACATGCTCCTAACATCTAATCCCTGTGAACAGCCCAGAAGGATACCATGATTGAAGTTGCTTAGGATTGCTAAGAGACTAAGTAGAGTAAGGATGCATTTTAAAAGGTTAAAGCATGGCAACTGGATCAAAATTTATTAAAACTAAGCCATTTTGTTACTCAACCAAGTAACTTCTTCAGTCAAATGAAAATTTTAGATAAGCAGAGTCAGAGAGTCGTTAGCAAGATGATGATACTATTACTCTCTGCCTATCCACATTTTTCATTTGACTGTAGAAGTTACTTGGATGAGTAATGAAACATTTCAGTTTTAATAAACTTTGGTCCAGTTGCCTTGATTTAACATTTTCAGATACTTTTGGCCTGGATGATTGAATCTTAATTTACATATTGTAGGGCGTGTCAAATTTTTCAACTTTCAATTTCCAAACATTAGGGGTGCTCAAAAGTCGTGACATGCCTTGGGGATTGTAAAGATATTTTGATTATTTTAATATAATTTAGATGTGCTTGATAAGTAACTACATAGATGTCATAACTTTTTAACATTTTGTTTGTTTCATTTAAGGATGGTTGCACTTTGCTTGTCTCAGTTATACCAAATGTCATCAGCAAACACAACTGATGCTATGTTGGTACCAGGAAGACTGGACAAAAATTGTACAAAACAGGAATTTAGAGCGGCAATCTCAAGGAAGTGCAGGTAGTCCTCAACTTCTGGTCACAATTCAGCCCCCAATTTCTGATGCTAAGTGAGACAGTTGTTAAGTGAGTTTTGCCCCATTTTATAATGTTTCTTACCATAGTTGTTAAGTGAATAACTGCAGTTCTTGAGTTAATAACATGGTTGTTAAATGAATCTGGCTTCCCTATTTTCTTTGCTTGTCAGAAGTTCGCAAAATGTGATCACATGAGCCCAGAAGTCTTCAAATATCATAAATATGTGTCAATTGCAAGCATATGAATTTTGATCACCTGACCATGGGATGCTGCAATGGTTGTAAGTGTGTAAAATGGTCATGAATTACTTTTTTCAGTGCTGTTAAATTTTGAATTGTCACTAAATGAACAGTTGTAAGTCAAAGACTACCTATAAAGCCTTTCCTTATCTTTTTATCTGGTGTAATACATTTTCCTTTATATAAATAACATCAAGTAACTGCTAATTAATGTAGAATAAATTAATGAGTCCTATTGTTTCAGTTTGTCTGAAACATAGCTGTCCAAAGAAACAAAATATTCTTGTTCAATTCCAATTTGTGAAGACCCTAATAGATTCCATGTTAAGGAAAATAATATGTACACCATTCTTGAAACTGAAAACTCAGTCATTCATCGCTTTTTTGATATTAAAATGATCCTGTATGAGGTTTTCCCATTCCTGACTTCAGCTAAAAAGTACTGCAATAGATATATTCTTGTAGGGAAGTTATAATAATCATCCTCATGAGTAAACTTATAAGAGCTTTTAAGGACATATGAATGCAGTGTGAAAGCCTCTGTTATTATTCATTTCAGTTCTTTTTTGAGGAATGTTTATGCAAAGGCCATAAATTTGAACTTTCAAATCTCATCTATACGCATCTGCCAGAAAATGTAAGGAGGGCAAACAATTGCAGGTGCTGTTGTGGCCCGCCAGTGGCCAGCAGAGTCGGACAGTGAGGAGTTTGGGGAGGAACATGGGCCAGTCCTGGAGTCTGGGGAAGGCTTGGACGAGGGCTCTGTGTTGGAGGCAGAGAGGGGGCCAAGGCCATCTGGCAGTTATCAGCTGCCTCCGGAGTCAGACATCAGTGAGGCAGAGGAACAGCTGGAGCCTGTTCCCAGTGTGCGCATGCGCAGAGCTGCCAGAAGACAAGAACAACTTAGAAAGCAGGGTTGACTTGGGAGTAAAGCCACACCTTGGAGATGATTGGCCCCTTCCATAGGAAAGAAAAAAGGAACAAACGGGGCGTGGCCATTTGCAGGAAACAATTAGTCCCTTCGGTCATTTCAAGAGTGGAAAATGCTGTTTGTGAATCTAATAGACTCTGTGCCAAGTTTTGCCTTGCCTGCGTTTGGAAACTAGTTCTCTGGCAGCGTTCCAAGTGAGATAAGGTGTGTGTTTATAAATATTCCTCTGAAAGACTGTTTGCCAAGCCTTGCAGACTGTGAATGAAAGGAAGTCACAGTCATGTAAATAAAAGAGGTTTTACCGGGACTAAGACTCTGCTTCATGCTTTCTAAGGAAGCCTAAGTCAGAACAGGTGCATTATGACATCCTCACACTATATGTGTTAGGGTTCCTACCGATGCCCTAATTAAATCATGAGCCTTGAGCCACGCTTCAAAAGATCTCCAGTTATTTATTAGGAGCTTCACATCGGCACGTTCCAAGTGAAGCCAACTCTGATCCCACATAATTTACGGGCCAGGCTTGCCCCTGTTTCTCCCCTCCCCCCAGGGTGTGTCATCAATCACATTTGCCAATGAAGCAATTTTGCGGGTTGTAGAGATCACTCCCCTCCGGCCACTGTGGGTAACCCTGGGAGACGGCCTTGACAGAGATATGTCTGGAATGTGCTTTTGTTTTTTGCTGCCGTGCTGCTTGACCGTAGCTGCAAGTTCGTTTTCCTATCCCCCTTGCCTATGGCAACTCGAGAGCAGGCTAGGGATACCTTGCGAGTTGACAATATGTATGATGACATCATGATGTACAGATTATTTTGAACTTAACAATAGCTTCTAAATGGACACTTATGATCCCATAAATATGGCTAAAATGACAAATAGCATGGAGCTATGTGAGTTAGTCTCTATAATTATATCAGAAAACATAATAGTTGTGCTATCATCTGTGTTCTGCAGTCATAAATTGAAATGTATTCAGACTATTTTCCATAGTGGTGGATATAGCATCCAGGAATGGGTTAACTCCATCTGAATCTGTCAAAGCTGTTTAGGTCCCGCCTCTGCTGCCCTCCTTGGCAGATTTTTGACTCAGTCTCTCAGCGTGGACAGGCGTGCCATCCATTCCTCCATTGTGACAGGCTGAGTTATTCCTGAATGCTATATTCCTAAAATCTCCTAATCATGAGTTTTTGTGCCTAGCTGACTCCCAGATCACCGGTTGAGTCGCTGGGCTGAGTTTCAGCAGCCGAGCTTCGGCTCACGCTGCTTACAGCAGAGCTCCAGCTCAATTACCATTCAAGCCTGACAAGGAATTCCTTTTAGACCCCAGCTACACTCTGATCCAATCGATCATGCTTTTGGGCTCACATTAACATCTCAAAGAGCCAGGACAGAGAACTTTATAGCTGGTGAGCCCTCTCCATTCAGCTACCTCAAGTTCCCTGGCAGCCGGTGCTCTCTTGAAGCTTCTTGCTTCCTGCGCTCAGCAACAGCCATTGCGGTGGCCATTTTTACAGCGCACCGAAACGGAACAGCTGCCTTTCAAACGGGGCAATTTTGCTTTGATTAATTGGCTCGGTTACCTACTGGACGGCTCGTTTCAGAAGAGAACTGAAACATAATCCCTCCTGACAATATTTCCCTTTGGGCTGCTTCTAATCGAAAGGAGCCAGGGCTGCCTGGGGAGAAGGTCTCATTCCTCCCCCTGCCATAGGGATCGGAGTGTCCTGCTTTAGCCGAGAGGGAGACAGGTCGCGTTGTAGCGCCTCTCCTAATTTCGCTGCTCCAAGGGTTGTTAATTGCCTCACCCTTGCTGAAAGTGGACAATTCTCAGGCACCTAATAGGAGCTTTGTACTTCTACTTGCCTTAGTGGCTTGAAGCCACGCCCCACAAGGGCAGGGATGAGGCTTGATCTCGGAGGGTCATTCCTGAGCGTTGTTAGTGGAGCTCTCGCGCTCCCAATTATTACAGCCTCCTATCCTCGGCAGTGGCAGTACCATCAAACTATTCTAAGCCTTGCAGCCTTAATATTGATACCCCTTGCAGGCAGGTGCCCTCTTAATCAATAATGGCATCCAGGGCTACAAATCTACTAAGTCTGCCTCGGGTTCGGGGTGCAAGAGCGACAAACAGGAAGGAGGATCCAAGCGGACCTCCAAATATTCCTCTCACGAGGCTTTGTCCTCTAGAGGGTCTAAGGTGGCTAGCAAGGATGAAAAACATCGCCACAAGGTGCTTAGCAAGCTCTGCGACAAAGCAGCCAGCAGGCAGGATTCCCTGCAAGCTCTTCCTGCAGATCTTAATGCTTTACATGCTCCTCTGGGGCTTTAACCACTAGGGCACCGGAGGCCAATGTCCCTTCTCTGGATAACGTCATGCCCAATTCAGATGCAGAGCTTTGGGGTACAACATCTGATCGACATGTCACCACAGAACCTCTTCAACCACCGCCTAGCAGGAACAGGACTGCCCCTGAACAGGGCACGTTCCAAGTGAAGCCAACTCTGATCCCACGTAATTTACGGCCCAGGCTTGCCCCTGTTTCCCCCCTCCCCCCAGGGTGTGTCATCAGTCACATTTGCCAACGAAGCAATTTTGCGGGTTGTAGAGATCTCTCCCTCCGGCCACTGTGGGTAACCCCGGGAGATGGCCTTGACAGAGATATGTCTGGAATGTGCTTTTGTTTTTTGCTGCCATGTTGCTTCACCGTAGCTGCAAGTTCGTTTTCCCATCCCCCTTGCCTATGGCAACTCAAGAGCAGGCTAGGGATGCTTTGCGAGTTGACAATATGTATGATGACATCATGATGTACAGATTATTTTGAACTTAACAATAGCTTCTAAATGGACACTTATGATCCCATAAATATGGCTAAAATGACAAATAGCATGGAGCTATGTGAGTTAGTCTCTATAATTATATCAGAAAACATAATAGTTGTGCTATCATCTGTGTTCTGCAGTCATAAATTGAAATGTATTCAGACTAATCCTGAATGACAAATATAATAATTTCACATTTCATGGCACACTTGGCCTGAGGGATATATCCTACCACAAACAGTGATCTGATAAAGTATTGTTGCAGGAAATAATAGTTGTGAGCTATCATTAGATCTAACACTACAGTATTTTCTATGGCAACAGCTAAAATAAAACTTTTTTCGGGGGGGAAAGGGGGAGTTCTACCTTGAAAACTGGACTTTGCCTTCCTGAAAATTGCTTCTCACTATCTGACCCAAAGTTATTTATCTTCAAATTTAGTAACTAAAACTAATTTTCCATCTGGACATAGAGTAGGAGTTCTTCTCCAAACTTTTATTGCCTCGTTTCTCTCTCTTCTCCTCTTTGCCATTTTTGTGCATGTACACATCTTTTTTCCCTACCTCTTGAGCAACAGTTCTGTACAAGTATACACCACAAGAAAAATAATAATCAGAAGCAGCTTTGGCTATTTTTAATTGACAGGACTACACTACAGAGAAGAAAAATAATCACATACACACAAACACACACAAACACAATCAGTTAAGGACCAACTATAACAGTGATGGTGAACCTTTTCGGCACCGAGTGCCCAAACCGGAATGCGCCGGAGCCCCGGAAACTCAAAGACCAGCTGGCCGGTGTGCATGCGTGCATCAGCCAGCTGCTTTTCTGGTTTCCGGTGCGTGCATGCGCACTGGCCAGCTGGTCTTCGGGTTTCCGGGGCTCCAGCACGCACGAATATCAGCTGGCCAGCACACATGCGCACATCAGAAACCAGAAGAGCAGCTGGTGATGGCGCACGTGCCCACAGAGAGGGCTCTGCATGCCACCTCTGGCACATGTGCCATAGGTTCGCCATCAAGGAACTATAAAGTACAAACAAGTTGATTTTTATATGCCTTTTCTGATTTAGATCACACCTGCAATGAAGGATCACATTATATCTTATCTATCTATCTATCTATCTATCTATCTATCTATCTTGGAATAAGCTTCCTGTAACCTCAACTAAAATATTCACCTTTTGGCAAAATTATCAGTCTGCAGAGTGGGGCCAGGACAAGTTCTATTAGTGGATCAGATCCTTGTTAAACTGATAAAAAGGGCACTGAGGGTTCCCCCCCCCACCTCCATTTCATGGTAAATCAGCTTCAGCAAACATTATGTTGTTGATGTTGAACTGTAGTGGCGCAGTGGTTAGAATGCAGTATTGCAGGCTAATTTTGCCGACTGTTCAATTCTCACTGGCTCAAGGTTGACTCATCCTTCCATCCTTCCGAGGTCAGTAAAATGAGGGCCCAGATGGCTGGGGGAAATATGCTGACTCTATAAACTGCTTAGAGAGAGCTATAAAGCACTGTGAAGTGGTATATACTGTAAGTCTATGTGCTATTGCTATTGTTATTATGAACTTTATTTGCAGCCATATTCATTTCCAACAACTCTGAGTGGATATTCTCCTTACAGGGAAGGTAATTGGGTCCTCATATACTCTCTTGGAAGTTTAGTAGTCCAATAAAGTATTGTATAAATAACTCAACTGTGCAAAATCCAGAATCTATGGATAACTTTTCGTATTAAGTTTTTCTCAACTCAATGGAGGAATTGCACTATTAATATGTAATGTGGCAGTCTCAAATATTCTTATTTTAAAATGAATTCATAGTAATAAATGTAGGTATATAAAAGTATTTACATCTACAACTTCTCAAATTCATAGGTAAATTGGGAGGTCATCATGTTATATATTGAGAGAGATAGTGTGCATCCAACAGCAAGATTTATTTGGAAAGACAGTAGTGTTTGAAGAAAGCTTTCCTACAATATGTTTGGAAAATATGGCAGGGGGAGAGAGAAACAGAATGGTGTGTTGCCATAATGACTCTCTGGACTGTTATTAATAGCTCAATTTAATAAGAAATATGTTGGAAATCCTGGCTCTACTTTATCCCTTCCCCATATCCAGTGATTACTTTAGCTCTTTGTTTGTTAAACTGGCATGTGCTCCTCTATCGAGACTATGTTAATGTGTTTACATAGTTGCAATAACTCTTTTCTATTTCCAGACAGTGTATGATGAAGGTTCTCTAATCACCTGTTTGCTCTATAACTACTGTATTCTATTAGCCCCAGCTGATTTTGCTAAATGACAGCAATAAAGACCCAAACTTTAGCACGTTGAATAAAGGAAAAGTAAATAGGATCCCAAATGAAGAAAAAGAATGAAGAAATAAACCAGAGAAACATTTTAATAGATTGTCCAAAGTGCAATATCTTAGGGCAGAGGTTCCTCAAAAATTTTCACCATATTTCCCTTTAGTATAATCTTAATGTACACACCTCCTGAAAAAAATGAAAGAAGCAAAATAAACACAAATGAACAATTAAACTCTCGGCCCATGTTGCAAGAGCCCCTCTAGTTCTTCTATTGTAGCACCTTATAATAGGAAAGAAAGGGAACTACAGATTTTTTGTGGGTATATATTTGAATTCCTTCCTCTCTTGCTCATAATGTCAACCCTACCATATCTGCGATTTCATACATCATTCTTTATGATTTAACTTCTGTAAATCCATCTAATTGTGTATTGATTCATTCTTTTAGATTTTTATACCACCATAATACTTACAACTCTTAGTTGTTGTAGAAAGGAGACAGAAATGTAGTTGCCGTAATCTTCTTAATACATTTTACTAATCATAAACCAGAGATTTCTTAAGATTAACTGCTTCCAATCTAGGCAGTTACCATCAACTGGAACTTATGTCTGATATTTTCATGCTTGGAGGACATTTCCAAAGGTTGTCCATGCCAATTCTCCCGAGGATCTCATTTGGGAGAAGGGGACTAGTACTACTTTCTTTAGATTGGTCTTTGCTAATATACGGTATGTATTCCAGGCTCCTTCAATAAATAGGAGTTTGTTTAATCTATGTATTGTTGGCCTTTCCTTCTATTACAATGCTTATTATATAGTCTGTTTTGTCCCAGATTATTCAGTTAAATTCCTGATGTTATTTGAAATACAGAGTTTGCAATAGAATCTTACTTGAATAAAATATTTTAAAAAGACAAATAAAGCCAAAAATACTTTTTAATCTATTGCATAGGGCCATCATTTTATGAAGATTAGTTTCACAACATAAATGTATTAGAAATATATAAAATGTATAGGTTTCATAGCATTTTAAAAATATTTAGTTTGCCAACATTAACATATACATGCTACCTGAGGCATACAGAACAGCAAGGCACACATTAAAATAAAAAAAATATTTTTTACCCAAAGCTGTCTAAATGACTGGCACAGGAGCCATTAAATATTAAAATAAGCCATCTTAAGTGGCTTAAATAAATCGACTTGCTATTCAAACTCTTCCTTTGTCTGACTTTCCACCTACTGAAATGCTGAAACTGGCCTGGAGAGATAATTGATCTAAATAACTGATTGTGTTGGTGCTTTTCTGTCAATTGGCTTTATATCTTATTTTAACAGAAAAGGATTTAAATATAAAAATTTTATAGGACAGGTTTCAAAAAAAGTGCAGTGCATATATAATATATATTCTGTATGTGTAATATAATATATGTGTAAATGTGTAATATATATTTAACTTTCAAATAGGAATATGTTTTCCAATAGGAATATGTATAAGTAAATGAAGAGGCTACCTAAATATTAGGGCTGTGCAATGTTTTGAAGCCCATGGGACTGCACATGTAAAATTTATCTGCAATTTTTGAAATCAAATGTGCATTTCCTAGGATCACACTATATTTATCTGATTGCAAGAAAAGACTCTATTGCTTTAAGGAACTGCAGATTGTTCCTCTAAAACAGGGGTGTCAAACTCACATCATCACGGCATTGTCACATGATGTATCTGGACTTTTCTCCCCTTCGCTAAACTTGGCGTGGGCATGGCCAGCGTGGCCACGGGACGGGAGTTTGACAGCCCTGCTCTAAAATAAAAAGGAAGCATAGGTTCACCTTTCAAATCCAAGCGCCATCCAAATTGGATCATATACCTTGTGTTCTCCCACAGAAAGTCTATATTGTAGTGGCATGAAATGGTTTTAATATACCAAAAATAATATAATAATAATAAGACTCTGCCTTGATGATTATGGATTGATATAAGGAGATATGATAATATCTTTTAAAGGAAAAAAGATTGAAAAAGAATGACAAAAGGTTTTGGGGAAATGCTAGCTTATCAATGACAGTAATGTTGTGGCATTTTCACGGAATATAACTTGACATCTTCTGGGTCTGTCAATGAAAGTCTACACCAAACAGAGATAAGTGTTAACAGAGACTATTAAACACAAAAACAGGTGGAAAAGAGACTGAAGTATGATTTGATGAATGGGATTGAGATGCCAAGTGAAAGATTTCTGGACGAGCTACATACACTAAATTTGAATCAGGAAGTTTTAGCATCTGGGAAATGTGTTCTCAACCTTGGTATAATGAAAAAGTTCAAAAGATAGACTTTGCCAATATGAATTTGGCAGTTTTACTTGGAAGGAGCTACTGTGTAATGTACAATCCATTTTAAATTGGAATGTTTGGTCTTTTTATGAGCTGGAACAAAGACTTTTCAGCATTTTGATTTGCTGCAACATTTTAAGCCTTTAATCATAATTATCTAGGGTGCTGTCAATTTTTCCACTATCAGTGTGCTTTTGTTTGATTTGCATTTATCTTATATTTTAATATTGTAAATCACCTTTAAGACTTATACTGGAAAGATATGTGATACAAATAATTGACATCTGCAAAAATCAAAGTCTTAGTTATTATAAGTACAGTTGGCATTAAATAGCAATGTAACAAAATTAATATAAATGCTAATATGTTCAGTTCAACAAACGAATTTGTTTTTAATGATTTCCTATAATGTAAAAGTATGGAATTTTCCCCCGCCTTAAATATTTCTGTAGAAGAGCAGGCTTCTTACCAAATACCGAAGAAACTAAAAATCACAATAGGGTTTATGAGAAGAGAATACCATGATTTAGGAACTGCAAAGTAAAAAGGGGAGTGAGCAGTATTTGTTATTTTGAGCCCGTCGAAAAGCATATTGATTTAAATGTTAAAATTTCTTGGTGCAATGATGACAATAGAACATTAATTTAGAGATATAAAGAACATTTTTCTCTATAGCTAATCTTCAATCCTTTTTTCTTTTAGTGTTCAGATTCAGAACTGAAGAGATTGATTAGCACACACAGTTGGTTTCTGTTCCATATAACTCGTTCCTCAATTACCCCAGCAAATTTTATTTCTACAGGCAACTGAGGCCCTTTTGCTAAGAGCAGATATTCTATAACCACTTAATCACAAGCTAATATTATATGCTTGTGTGTAATAATTCAAATCTGAATCTACTTCAGATGACCAATACTCATAATTTTTTAAAGTCAATAATTTAAAGTAAGCTCCAATTCATGTCAAACATGTAAAATTAGAATTTTTTGTTTTTAAAAAGCAGATATTGGAGTTCTATTTTTTAGTAGGATTGAAGTAAATGGGTAAAATCCAGAGGTGGGTTCTTACCGGTTCTATCCAGTTCTTTAGAACCGTTAGTAACTCGGCGATGACGTCACGGAGCCGGTTCTGTCGGTGTCTCCGTGAGCGCCGCCATCTTGGATTTTGCTTCTGCACATGCGCAGAAGCTATTTTTTAATTGCTGCGCGCACGCGTGTGCGTGCAAAGCGTGTGCGTGTGCAAAGCGCACATGCACGCACGGCGCGACCCTGAGTGAACCGGCAGCAAAAGGATCCAGAACCCACCCCTGGTAAAATCCCTACCCTACCCTTTCCTAACTCTAATCCTAAATCTTAGTCCTTTTCTATAGCTCTAGCCCTTAATAAAAACATCCTTCTCAGTCATTGCTTAGAGAAAGTGTCTGAAAGTTGGAGCCTGCAACTCAACCTTCTGACTTTCTGAATAGCTTTAGGATGCCATTCACTGGTTCCTGAAAGTAATGTGGTTGAAAATTTTTAAGCCATATTTTGGTCTTGTGTAGCAAGATTAGAGATGCGAATCTTAACTTAAACCATTACTTTCCTGAACAAAAAATCACTGAGGTTCAAATTTGAGAAACACAATCTCAGCATGTTCTGTAGTGTGGATGCAGTCTGAGACCATAGGTGGTCCATGGGCTGTGGATTATCCAAGCCTCAGAACTGTGAAGCATTTTTATTTAGAAACAATGGGAAAATATTTTCTTAGGATTGTGACTGAGAAGAAAATGATGAAACTCCATTCATATTTTGAAGACAGCCCATCCTCACTTACTATGAATTCAAAAGAATTTGACCAATTTCTTTATGTATGCTGAGTATCACATCTATTTAGACTTTTTGAGATAGATTTTCTTAGATAATCTGCCAAATTTATAAGAAGAAAACATTGAACCACAACTTTTCAGAGAATTCAGTTATTAAATAACTAAAATGACATATGGAAAATATTTACAAAAATTGAAGGATTAAATCCCAAACACCTGATAATTGTATCCTACACAACTTGAGGGTACCAGTTTTTAAAAATTCTCCTTCTTAGATTAGTAATTTATATTTGAAAAACTCAAGCTTGCATTAGAACTTTTCCAATACTTTAAAATGAACTAATTTATCATGATTGTTTGTATTTAAGAAAACTTCAAAAATGTGTGTGACAATCACTGCACTATTTGACCTAAAAATTCTGAGGAAACAATTAAAGCATGGTCTGTGTAGTTGAAACAATGTTATATTATAAAGAAATGTTTAATATATGCATTTATACACAATAATATTTGCCCTACATTATTTAAACTGAAAATTGTACTTAGAATTTATTAATGTACTAAAAAGATAGAGAATCCAAAGAACTATACATTGATAAACATACATCTATTTCACAGTTTAACTCTGTTACACTGAATACAATTTCACTGTTATTACTAATTATTAATTAGAATGGATGGTTTTTTTTCAAATGGATGCATTTGGAAAAAAAAAATTCAAATGGATGCATTTGAACTAGAACTGTCAGCCTTCCATCCTTTCGAGGTCAGTAAAATGAGGACCGAGATTGTTGGAGGCAATATGCTGACTCTGTAAACTGCTTAGAGCAGGCTATAAAGCACTATAAAGTGATATATAAGTCTAAGTGCTATTGCTATTCTAAAATTAAATATGCCAATTTAAAGTGAAAGTAGTTTAACAAAAATGTTTCAAAACATATCCAATGAAACTGAAGTTCTTATTCAGATTCTGTTCCTCCAATCCTGGGTTATCAACTTGGCAACTTTAAGATATGAAGACCTCAATTCCCAAAATTCCCCAGGCAGCATAGAGAAATTGTCAAGTTTGAGAAACACTGATCTAATCTAAAGATCTGTGTTTGTGTGAACCTCTCCGAAGCTGTCATCATCCAACACTGTTGGGATACAGCTCTGAAATCCATACCAGGATAGGCTAAGAAGTTGTAGTGTCAGCACATCTGTGATCAAAAAGTTGATGTACCTAACAATTGTTGGAAGAATAAAGTTTGGCTTCAAAAAATAGACGAATTCTAGAAATAGAATAGAATAGAATAGAATAGAATAGAATAGAATAGAATAGAATAGAATAGAATAGAATAGAATAGAATAGAATAGAATAGAATAGAATAGAATAGAATAGA
>QLTV01001131.1:278164-289389 GCA_003457575.1 Thermophis baileyi
TGTCTTGTTGGGTTGCAGAACCAAACCAGACAGTTATAGAGGTGCAGATGACAGACTCAATAATTCCTCTGTAGAACTGTATCAGCAGCTCCTTGGGCAGTTTGAGCTTTCTGAGTTGGCGCAGAAAGAACATTCTTTGTTGGGCTTTTTTAATGACGTTTTTGATGTTAGGTGTCCATTTTAGATCTTGCAATATGGTGGAACCTAGAAATTTGAAGGTCTCTACTGTTGATACTGTGTTGTCTAGTATTGTAAGAGGTGGAAGTATGGGCGGGTTTCTCCTAAAGTCTACCACCATTTCTCAGAAATGATACAATTTAAAATGCATACATAGGATATATGTATAAACTGTTATTCAAATATGATATAGAGATAAAACAGAAACAAACTGTATAATAAAATGTATGCAAGACTTAAAAAAACAGTCATAATACAATAATGGGAAGAACTATGGAACAAATTTATCAAAGTTACAAAAGTTATAATTTAACACAAAACTGGTACAAAATAAATATTCTATGGATGACATACAATTCCATCAAAAATTGCCAAGATATGCAAATCATATAGTAATAGGTAGAAATTGCAAGAGACAGGGGCAACATTTTATCCTTTGTTGTGGACATGTAAAAAAATGTAAAGATACTGGAAAGGCATACACAGCACTATTTAAAAAAAATTAGAAATCAAATGATATCACATTTTACTAAGATAAATGTTTAGGGTCACAAGGATAAACTTAGTACAATTCTGGAAAAGAAATATCTTACCAGTGTTATAAGACTGGAAACTTATGCAGTCACAACAAAATTAACAGCATATCTATTCATAACAGAAGTTGGACCAAATGTAAACATTCTGGATATTAAAATTTACCCATGTCAAACTTGTCAAGTTTGAAAAACACTAATTTAGGGCATAGTTTTTAAAGGGTAAAAAGAATCTCAATAAGAAATACATGAATAATTATAAATACTATATATTAATCAGAGAACAACACAGGCGAAGTAAATATTTACTTTTTTAAAAAAACTGGGAGGAGCATGTCTGCTACCGAAATACAATTATAAATCCAAAAATCAGCAGCATCTGGTGTCAAATAATTTGCAACTCTCTTACGAACTTGCAGGAGCCATTTGCATTTTGAAACGTATCAATCATTAGCCCACAGAACAGTTTATTTGTTCATTAGAAGAATAACAAAGCACATTTGTTCTCCTGTTTATCAGTCAGTGCCTTGTACCTTAAACTAGATTTATAGCTGTGTTTCTGCTTCATTTGTGGCTTGGTTTCTATTGTGGATAAACAGATCTGAACTTTGACAGTTTACAAATTGTTCTGTGCATCAAAACAGCCTATTAAATGGCTTTGAACAGAGTCACTGTTTGTTGTCAGCTGTTATTTTGTCTCAATATTATCCAAAGGAAGAAATAAAAAAGACTAACACTGAGTGGCCATAAAAAAAATGATGCTGCCTGCTACAAAGTATTATTTATTGTTTCATCCTCCTCTCTATCTTTTAACCATCTATATGGAGGTGAATTCATTCTTAGAATGACAATCCTTGTGTAATCACATAATATTATATGAATACAGGTAGTCCGCACTAACTGCTTTGTTTAGTGATTGTTCAGAGTTACAACAGTGTTAAAACAGTAGTTCTGCAACATATCCTGTAATTTATGAGATCATAGTGTGTTATGGTCACATGATCACCATTTCTCTTTTCCACAACTAGTTTGCAACAAGCAGAGTTACTGTAAATAAAGAAGACAGACGTAAAATCATAAATCATGGTCATGTGATACTTCATTTAACAACCATAGTACTTCACTACCAAATGGGAATAGATTATAAACCCATTGGAGTCAAGTGGTTTTCTGTTTAGTGCCCGCAGTAGTTAAGGATAGAATTTCCAGTCCCAATTGCGGTTACTATGCAAGCAAGGACTATCTGTAGTAGGTAGGAAAGGATCTCAAGATTTTTAGAAGAATGATAATCCCATTACAAAGAAATGTGGGAAGGACAGCTAAACCTGGATTAAAACAGCAGAAATGGCCTGGATTATTGGCTGAGAATTTTTAACACAGCATAATCCTGATATAATTAGGCTGAGTAAGACAGTAGTTTACATCTCAGTTCATTTATTTATCACTAGGAATTTTAGCAAACATCCATAAAAAAATTACAACAATCCGATTCTGGTCAATCCATTTTCTCCTACAATTAACAGTATTATCTATCAGCATCTGCCTACATATTTTCCTTGCAGCCATTGCAAACATGTTTGCAATGTTTGTTACATGTTTGTCTACATCAGTCAGCAGGAAATGATTTTTTTCTTCTATGCTGGACTGATTCATCTTGTTTAACAAAGTCATAATAAATCTAACTGTACATTTCTGATACAACTTGGGATATGAGAGAATATAAATAAAAAGACATTATTTACATTATCCATCTTTCAGATATTGGTACCACTTCTCTAATTTAAGCTTTTGTAAATTATCTTTACCTTGTCCAAATCTTTAAAAATATGTAGAGGCATGGATTTTCAGAAGTGGTTTGCCATTGCCTCTTTCTTAGGACTCCGAGAAAGTGACTTGCCCAAGGTCTCCCAGCTGGCTTCATGCCCAAGGCAGGACTAGAACTCATGATCTCATTTAAAAAAATAGCCTTTAAGTTCAATATTTCCAAATCTGGGCCAATTCTAGCACTGAAATTCCCACAAATAATTAAACCTGCATGTGAGAAATAATATAATACATCATCTAATGTCTGCTCCAGGTTATTCCAATATACCTGTTTTCTGAGTGGCACATTGATGTTAATGCATGTTAATATTTTCTCTTTAGATTTCAACCTTAGTCCTTGAATTTTGTCTATATTATATCTTCCAAATTTAATTTCGTGTCCAGATGTATTGCAATTAAGCTTATTGAGCCTCATTAGTGCACACACCCATTTTTATCCCTCTTGGCCAATTTATAGAAACACATATAACTAGTTAATGCTGTCACATTCTTTCTATCAACCATATTTCCTGAAGGAAAATCATATCATAATTTTGTAGAAAATGAAAAAGTGCTATCTTATTGATCTCCAGGATACAATTTAATTGTGGATATATTCCTGTTCATTTTTTGTCATCTCTGTTGATTAACTTCAACTTGAATCTGGGTTCTGATTACTTTTTTGTCTTAGAAGTTGTGTTGAAGTTTGATATGTGTGCTGGCCTCTAGCCTTTTCTTCTTTTGAAGTATTTGAATCAACCTTTGGCCATTTCACTTCTTCTATTAAATTTAAAATTCCTTGAATGTCTTTGTAAACACAATGATTTTTAACTCCAGGGATATCTGGTGTAAACTTATATGTTGCATCCTGGGTGTCCTTGAGGGATCTAGAGTTCGATTTTTAGTCTATTTGCTTTGTTATGTGTAAATCTGCAGTAGTTTTATGAACTCCTGGCTATTCATCTTTGTTGTCTTATCCATCTCAGCTAGCAATAGATCTTGAGGCACTGCATGAATCACTGTCTGTTCCAGATTATATCCATTTATATAACTCCCTCCATGATTGTTAACAGTGTTTACTGAATGTTGTTTTGGTTGAGCTGTTTCTTTTGAGCTGCATATACTGTATTTTTGGAATGTTTACTTCTGCGCTTGTTTGAATTTTCCCTAGTCCTCTTCTTTCTATTAATAAACTATATTTAGTGGGGCTGTTCTCTAAGGATACTTTATGGATATACCCTCCACTTGCAACATATATGGAATTTTAATCTTTCCAGTTTTAACTGGCTCACGTTAGCTTTATAAAATTTATAGCATATAGTTTTGGCTGAATTACATTACTCTGTAGAGAAGGAACTTAACAAACTCTCTACACCACCAAACTAATTGTGACTATAGATTCAAATGTCCCAATTGTTTTGCAATGTATGTATCTATTTATAAAACAGACACTCACCTTTGTCTGTATCTTTCATTGAGAAGTCAGATTAGGGACAGATGGTGATGTAGAAGATCTATGTGGTCACTAGGGTTTGAACATGACTTGATGGCACAAATAATCAAAAAATCTTTGGTCTTCTTGCTAAATTATTCAAAGACTTTCCTGATCATTTCCCCTTTTTGCATTCAGTTTCCATAATATGAAGCAAATTGTTTGGCTTGAATTTCCTTTTTTATCTGAAAAATTCATTTTTAAAAATATTTTTTTTTAACTTATCCTATTTTGAATTCCTTTTCTGTTAACCATCTTTCTTAGTTTAATGCCTTTTAAAAAATATTTTGTTTTCTGCTTTCCTGATTTTAATTCTATTTTCTCTCCTTCTGGGTATAGAATGTAACTTTTTTTAGCTGATGGGTGTTACACTGGAGCTTGTGTCTTGTGATTTATGTTCGTTCCCATTTAATGTTTTGTGCAACAGTTCCATCACTATTTGTAGTATTTTTGATAATCTGCTAAGAAAGATTTCATCATGGAGATTTCCTGTGCCTAAGTGGAAACAATGTTATTTAAATCCTGTTGTGGTTTGCTAATTCTATTCATTAACATTAGAAAATGTAATCTAAATTATTCATTAGAACAGTAATTTCCCATTGTTAAGCATGAAATTGGAGGATCATTTATATTCTCAGTCTTCACACCTCCCAGAATAGTCTGGTTCTCCTCTGTAACAGGGTCATTTGATGCCAGGATATAAGTCTGGTTCTCTTCTGTAACAGGGTCATTTGATGCCAGGATATAAGATAGTTGATCCATGAAGGCAACCTCCTTGGCTAAATCTACTCCCTCAGTGACTGGCTCTGTTGTAAACTTACTGTTGGACTAGTCATGGGAAGATAGAATCATAGAGTCCTCAATTGAGACTCATGAGTCACTGTCTAAAGGAGAGTTAGATAAGTGTCTTGTTTGAGGGAAAGAACCCTGTAATCTTGGCTTGGCTTCCTCCTTCTTTATCATCCTCTATTATTCCAGGCTCTGGTTTTAATCCTTGTTAATGATAACTTTTGAGTCTTTAAATAATAATAACTCTCCTTTTCATTACTATATTGTTTTCAATCATTCTTCCATCTATCTGCAGTAAATGCTCCAAGGTTTATTAACTGGCTGCCTGTATTATTGTTAGAAGAGCTAAAATAAGTTTTCATGAGATAAAACACTTTTTATTATTTAACATATGATGAGAGCATGACAAAGGGAAATGAACATATACACATAATCCTTGTGTATAATAAATAATACAAAACTTATATGGGGTATAGCAGTGGCCTCATAACTGGTAAGACACTGGATGTCTTGGCAAGGACAACTGATGCCCCTTCTTTTTTGTTCCCCTCTGGGTTGTTTCTTCTGTTTCTTTGTAGAGACAAGATTTGCTTTCTGTTGCTGTCTTCTCAATCCTGGCTTTATATGCAGTTGTTTTTAAGGCTTTATATGCATGTTTTTATAACTCCTCAGTCTTTTCAAATTTCCTGCTCTTAACTATTGCCAGGTCTTGTTATCTGTTCTCCCTACTTTATTTATTTTTTTAATGTAGAGGGACACGGTGGCTCAGTGGCTAAGACGCTAAGCTTGTTGATCAGAAAGGTCGGCAGTTCGGCGGTTCGAATCCCTAGCGCCACGTAACGGAGTGAGCTCCCATTACTTGTCCCAGCTTCTGCCAACCTAGCAGTTCGAAAGCATGTAAAAATGCAAGTAGAAAAATAGGGACCACCTTTGGTGGGAAGGTAACAGCGTTCCGTGCACCTTTGGCATTTAGTCATGTCGGCCACATGACCACGGAGACATCTTCGGACAGCGCTGGCTCTTTGGCTTAGAAATGGAGATGAGCACCGCCCCCTACAGTCGGGAACGACTAGCACATATGTGCGAGGGGAACTTTTACCTTTTTAATGTACTGGCCATGTAATATTTTGCCTTGCCATGTCTCTTTTCTATACCTCATTTGATCCTTCTTGTAGACCAGCTTGGTCTCTTCAGTGTTCAGTCAGCCCTCATGTATTAGCTTCGCTTCATCTTCTTTACTATCCTTCAGATATTCTTACAGTGCCCATTTTTCTTCTTCAACTGTCTGGCATATTTGCAGCATTCCATGCCTACCTAGGCTCCTTGGTAAATATAGTCTGTCAATAGCAATAGCAATAGCACTTAGACTTATATACCGCTTCATAGTGCTTTACAGCCCTCTCTAAGCGGTTCACAGAATCAGCATATTGCCCCCAACAATCTGGGTCCTCATTTTACCCACCTCAGAAGGATGGAAGGCTGAGTCAACCTTGAGCCAGTGAGATTTGAACCGCCGAACTGCAGCTAGCAGTCAGCTGAAGTAGCCTGCAGTGCTGCACTCTAACCACTGCATCACCTCGGCTCATGATTCATTTTCATAATTTTTATAATTTTTCTATGCAGTTCAATTCTTAAAGATATGCTGTAGATGTAGACAATGGATAAAAGAAGAAGAGAAAAAGAATCTCCAGTGAATTCTACAATTTAAATTTGAACAAAATGTATCTTTGTATTTAAATTCACAATGAATCTAAATGTATTGAATTTTTCAGAAATGAAAAGATTTTTTTTTCTTTTTTGAACCTTTTAAGACAATGTTGTATAATCATGCAGATTATACATTTCAAATAGAAATATTATCCTTTTGAAAATGTGCATTGAAAAGCACATTTAGATTCCTAGCATCTAAGCTTTTAAATTTTGACAAAGTTCAATGATTTTTTTTCTAGGACTCAGGTTTCTTTATATCATTCCATTATTAAGTAATTGTTACGATTATGAATCATGCCAATTTGAGAATTTGGAAGTAATTATGATTATGAAACTGCATAGCAATAACAACAAAAGAAATGCAATCTAAGTACTACAGTGAAAACATATGATCTTTTGGACTCTTGCGATTGAAACTAGAATCTTTCATTATATAATTCATTCTTAATTTTTACAATTGCATACTTATACATGAATACCGTCACTTTTTTTTAAAGATGAGAGATGTTTATATGTGCACATTCAAATTAGTGAAAGAGTCTTAAAATGTGAATGACTGCTGGTAAAATTGCACAGAACAAAATAAACGCTTCTCTCAATTTACATCTGTGTCTCTTGAGGGTTAATTTATTTTGAGATTTTGAAGCCTAATTCATTCTGCCTTTTACTTGGTTTAATAAATCAACTTTCATTTTTAAAGACTTCACTCTTAAAGGGTTTTCCTGGTTTTTACCAGGGTGACTGATGATGGGATTTCTTAGTATAAAATAAAGGTAGTTCTTGACTTACAACCTTTTATTTAGTGACCCTTTGAAGTTACAACAGCACTGAAAAAGTCACTGTTTTTCATGACTGCTGCAGCATTCCCATGGGCATGTGATCAAAATTCAGACACTTGGTAACTGTCATGTATTTATGATGGTTGCAATGTCCCAAGGTCATCTGATCACCTTTTGCGACCTTCCAACAAGCAAAGTCAATGGAGAAGCCAGATTCATTTAACAACCATGTTACTAACTAAACAAATGCAGTGACTTACTTAATGTCTGGGGCAAGAAAGGTCATAAAATGGGATATAACTCATTTAACAATTGTCTTAGCAATCGAAATTTTGGGCTCAGTTGTGATCGTAAGTCAAGGACTGACTACATGTAATACAAAATGTTGCATTTCATTGGAAGTTTAATATGGAATAATGGTTTAACACGTTAGTTTCCTATTGAGATGAATTTAAAAATAATTATGTTCTCTACAAGGAATGGTAATTATAAAATATGTGGTGTATGTCTATCTGTGTGCCAATTTTGTGGACTCTTTAAGTGTGGACTTTCACATGAATCTTATTGTCAAGATACTTTTTTTCAGTGCAACATTAAAACTGGATAATATGTCCAATGTGGTCATGGTTTAAATCATTTTTTAAAACAAAGGTAGTTTAGTTTTATACATATACAAATATTGTTGTATCTTATTTAGTCTGTCCTTGCTTGCTTGCTTGCTTGCTTTCTTGCCCCCCCCACTAATTATATGTTCTGAGTTGAGAGTGTGTTTGCATTAAAGCAATAACATAATTAAAATGAAATTTTTGTCAACAATTTGATAGCAAATTGCATTAAGGACTTTCCAGATTCAGTCAGACGTGAATATTCAATTATTGAATAATCACAACAGTGGTTTTTTTTTTTTACGAGACAGTATGGAATAAATTATGAGCAATGATCCAGCATCCTTATGAATGCAGGGAGTTTCAGATCCAGATACTCAGAGATACAAGACTGGTCAGCATTTTTCTACCCAGTTAGCCCTTGATTATTCTAGCTGATGCTTAGTGGAAGAAGAGCAGTGGTGGGATTCAAAACTTTTTACTACCGGTTCTGTGGCTTGGTGGGCGTGGCAGGGGAAGGATACTGTAAAATCTCCATTCCCTCCCCACTCCAGGGGAAGGTTACTGCAAAATCCCCATTTCCTCCCGATCAGCTGGGACTCGGGAGGCAGAGAATAGAGGGGGTGGGGCCAGTCAGAGGTGGTATTTACCGGTTTTCCGAACTACTCAAAATTTCCGCTACCGGTTCTCCAGAACTGGTCAGAACCTGCTGAATACCACCTCTGAAGAAGAGAAATATAAAAGCATTTACTTGTGAGCAGACCAATACAGAATAATGTTTGTTTAACTGATTTGTTGCTGATCTGAATCGCTTGACTCACTTTTTCGACCACTTGTACTATCTGTATGATCTTGATGTTTATCCAATAGGTAAATCCAAGTTTATATTTTGTTTGTGAATATCTAGCCTAGGAATAACTAATCTGTCTTATGTGAGTCAATTAAAAAAATTATGTCCAAATAGGCTGTTGCAATAAAAAAGTCAACAAGAAGCCCTTTTTAAAGCTGGATTACTATCATGGATGTAGTTTGGGAACAGAATGCAGAGTTTTGCTGAAGCAAGTGCCAAGTTAAATATCAAGGTAACTTTGGTGAAGCATCTGCATACTATTCTGCTGGAATGGTACCAACCTGTGTTGACAATTCTTGACGAACTGGGTTATTGTATGAATTAATATAAAATTAATATAAGACAATTTCTTGATTTCTTATGAAGCAGCTACTACATGATTGTGCTGGCCCATGAAGGGGAAAACATAGTGGGCTGTATTTTTGAGTTCTTCAGAACTGATAATTAAACAGGATGGCACAACTTTAAGAAAAAATTCCAAGTGTTAGGCCACATATTTAAGACATTAGAAATGATAGTAAATGATATTTTTGCACGGTATCCCAAGTATTTTAATTGGGATGGCTTCTGAAGTCTTTTCATGTTGATTTGTCAATGACTTGTACTGAAAATTTGTGTTTATTTTGTCATTTTATATAGTAATAAAACTGAATGTAATTCCAGTCTAGGTGCTGTATGCTAATTTGACTATGAATTAAGATGAACAAAGCATTAATTTTCCAGCAATCTCAAAAACCATTACTGTAGAATACTTTTTGTAAATTATCCCAATCACTATATTACCTCCCTTGCACTATAATGCTGTACTTTGCCTAACAGCAAAAAGTAACTTAAAAACAGCAGTTCAGCTATTCTATATAAATAATGCAGCTCATCAAGTTAATAAAAGCCCATCAATCCATGACAGGAATATAAACTTGCTTTTATAATATTGTGAGAGAACAGCAAAGTGGGATGCATTGTTAAAATAGAAAAGCAGGAGAAGAAGTATATTTAATGATTATATTAACATGTTCTAATTGCAAAACTTAAGATATATTAAAACTCAAAGGCTCTATAATTTAAACAAGGGATAAAGCCTATGCTGAAAAATTATACATCAAGTTAGTATTTGGAAAAAAAATTACCAGGAAATATGAGGCTATAGGCTATTGAAAAACTGAAAAACATCCTAGAAGGTTAAGAGGAAAATGAAGTGTTGCCAAAAAAGCTAATAGACATGTCTTTAGGAAGTCAAAATGAATTTGACTTGAAGAAAAAAATTGACTTTAGAGTTATTTAGGAATTTGTACTATAGGTTGGTCAGCTTTTAAGACTAAATATAATAAATATTTTTTAAAACCACAAATAACACTATAATTTAACTCTGAAAACAAACCATTATGTTTGCACAGTACACTGATTTGATTTTCTAGGTTTCTTATATAAGCAATTATATAAGCACATATATAAGCACATAAGCTGGTTTTGTTGAATTCTAGACAAAAATAGGGTCGGCTTTTTTGTGGTTTAAAATATTATTGGCTAATTTGTGTATTAAGTCCATCCCAGCAGAATGTCTTAGATTGCTACAGCAACATTTCAAAAATATGGAATATTAAAACCTCAAGCTTAATGAGGAGTAAAATCCAAATAAGCATAATACATTCCAACTGTTGTTCCATTCCTTTTTCCTTTCTCTCTAGCCGTCTACTGGGAGTTGTACTGAAATTAGTTAGCAAATAACAAGACTGAATATATGGATGTCAGACATCAAAGTGCAATGAGGGATGATGCATGTTCCCTCCTTTATACTCTGTATTTTTAAATTGAAATACATTAATTTATATTCTGTTCAGTGAAAATCGTAACTCACATTAAAAGGAATAAAAAGAATGAAAC
This sequence comes from Thermophis baileyi, assembly GCA_003457575.1. Taxonomy (NCBI): domain Eukaryota; kingdom Metazoa; phylum Chordata; class Lepidosauria; order Squamata; family Dipsadidae; genus Thermophis; species Thermophis baileyi. The sequence continues at coordinate 288,784 of QLTV01001131.1, forward strand.
CCCAAATTATTGTAGAAAGGGTAGTTTCAACTTTTATCTTCATTTGTTTGTAATGCTGGATGCCCTTGATATCTAATGACTAAAACATCAAGGCCAATTTTGCAAGCATTAATAAAATGATTTGCAGTGTACACCCGTATAAACACAAGTTTATTCTTTTGTTTTCTTGTTCTCCTTTAAGCATCAATTACTTTGCCGCAATCTATTGTTTCATAATGATAACAGTGAATGTTATGATAGCAAACTTAAACCTAGGAAATATTTGGCAAGAAACTAGGTAAAGGTAAGAATGCATGGATCTTCAAAAATCCACTCCTTTGGCAAATTAGATGGAGTAGACAGAGATTGTTTGTTTATATAAGTGTATATTTTAACTTTTCTCTTAATTCTTTTTTTAATCTATTTTATTTCAATCTATCTATCTATTCAATCTATCTATTTCAATCTTTTTTCAATCTACTCATGTGTTTATATTGTTTTATTATGTTGTAAACTGTCCAGAGTCATTTAAGTGAGATAGATGGGTAGTATAGAAATTTAATAGGTAGGTAGGTGAGTAGATAGATAGATAGATAGATAGATAGATAGATAGATAGATAGATAGAT
>QLTV01001131.1:289771-303661 GCA_003457575.1 Thermophis baileyi
CGGGCTGGGGGAGTGCAAAATCTGTGTTTTTCCTTACTTACCTCTTCGAAATCTTGGTGGGTGTTATACACCGGTGCGTCTTATAGTCCGAAAAATACGGTATATCTGTGGGTATGTGTCTCTCTCTGTGTGTGTTTCATTTAAATGTAAACGAAAACACACATGCAAATACATATTCATATACATAAAAGAAGAATCTAAATGAGCTTTTTTATTTGGTTTAATTTTATACTTACCAGCAGGTTGAGTTTCCCCCCCCCCCACTGAGCTGTCTTCCATTGTTAGGGCTTTCTGGCAAACTTTGTCATGGAGTTACATGGTCCTCCCAGGATATATGGTTATTCCAGGAAACATTGAAAATGGAATAATTTGCAAAGATCCCGTACTGTTATAATAATGCTAAGCATTTAAAAGATCAGACCTTTAAGAAGACCACTGGTTAGCTTGTACATTTTTTTAAAAAAAATAAGTGAGTTCCCCACAAATTTCTATGACTTTTTTTTTAGGCAGCATTCTTTTATATCTCTGTTGATAGCTATGGCTTTATATAGTTAAATATTCAAGCACAACAACTACAGTACATTTGACACACTATGGGAATATTCCTGTCTTAATGCCTCCCCTCTTTAAAAGTTCCTATGAAGCACCCTCCATGAGGGAAAGTCAACCATGCTTGCTCATTCATTTTTACCATACTGTATATATTGGCAAAACTTGATATGCATATTGAAATGAGTTGATAGGATATTTCACATACTGACATTGTCATGTTTTCCTTAATTTTGCACATTTCAGTGCTGGAAAGCATAACTATAGGACAATGTCATATTAGCAATGGCAAGTAATAGATGCAGTTAAAGGTTAATTTAAAAACAACAACAAAAAATCCCTGTCATATACCAGTGGGGTCTCTCAGATTGAAGAATTAATTAAATGCTCTGTGTGCTAGTAGCCTAGGAACTAGGTGGAGTTAAGAAAGTTACTGGCAGGATTCTTTATATTCTGCTTTCATTCTGAAAAAACTCTTATCCTAATACTCCAGGCTTCTAGAAGACTTTTGTTTAACTTTTACACCATAAAAAGTTTACCACATTCTTGACTCAATGCACTAAGTAGGCCTATAACTCTGTTAGTGTATAGATGAGGGGAATAGTAACAGACTGTCTCCAGAAATTGTGGGTGTTCCAATACTGGAGAATTTTAAGAAGAAATTTAACCATTTGAAAAATGGGCAACCATTTTTCTGAATTAGTATTGGTTTTTCTCCCTGAGTAGGGGGTTGGACTAGGTTAGGAGTCGGCAACCTTAAACACTCAAAGAGCCATTTGGACCCGTTTCCCAAGAAAAGAAAACACCAGGAGCCACAAAATCCTTTTGACATCTAAAGTGCAGATAACGCTGCATATATATTAATAGCAATAGCACTTAGACTTATATACCGCTTTACAGTGCTTTACAGCACTCTCTAAGCGGTTCACAGAGTCAGCATATTGCCCCCAACAATCTGGGTCCTCATTTTACCCACCTCGGAAGGATGGAAGGCTGAGTCAACCTTGAGCCGGTGAGATTTGAACCGCTGAACTGCTGAACAGTCAGCTGAAGTAGCCTGCAGTACTGCACTCTAACCACTGCGCCACCTCGGCTCTTAAAAAAATATTGTTTTTTTTATCTTTAACTTTTCTTTTCTTGGATTTTTCCATGGTTGCCCTACCGGGTGTTGAAAAGCTCAATAAATCACATGCTGGCGGGTGTCGCAGATTGGCGGTTGTGACACATATTTTGAGCGACAAGGAGCCAGAGCAGAGGGATGAAAGAGCCACATGCGGCTCCAGAGCCGCGAGTTGCCGACCTCTGGACTAGGTCCCTTCCAACTCTGTTATTCCGTTATGTCCCCCACAGTTATGAGATCACATTTTGGATACTTGGCAACAGGCTCCACTTTCCTGCTATTTGCAGAGTTCTGTAATCAAATGGTTGTGATTTTTGATATCTTTTGCTAATTTACTTCCAGTTTCAGGCAAAAAACACTCTTTGATATAATGGATTTGCTTAACAACCGCTGCAAAAAATGTCACAAAAAGAGTAACATGGTGATCCACTTAATGACTGTAATGACTTAATAATGTAATTCGGGGCACAATTACAGTCATAAACTGAGGACTATCTATATGGAGCAGACTACAACATAAGGTTCACTTCACTGCACTTGCATATTTGTTTGCTTGTTGACTTTCTAGGTTGCTTAATTACCAAACAACTCTAAGCAGCTTCCCAAACTAAAAGCACAATAAAATACAGGGTGGGGAGGGGAACTACCAACATTCAGCATACAGTGAAACACAACCAGCATATGGTGAGAAACCACAAAGTACTCAACATATCTGTATTTCATTAACACTAAAAGGGGAAATTACCCATATGTATGCTGCTTTCATTTGAAATCTGATCTCAGATTAGGTATGCAATTAGTATCAGGCTCTCTGTGTGAGCTTCCAGTGCATTTTTAAAAAAAAAAAAATAACCCTCACTAAAATATTCTAAAAACTGTATATAATGCAAATCTGGCATAAAATGAGAACACGCTTTTCAGAAATAAGAAATCTGATGTTCATGCACCTTCATATCCACCAAGATTACTTTGCTGCTGCCTAACACAGATCTAATGTATAAATGAGCAATATGAATTCAGTAGCATCCTCTAATGCCCAACTTTCCTAATTTAATTTTAATGAAATTTTCCATATGGGTTTTCACAAGCAGTATCTTCTTTGACAGATTAATTATTAACACTGCTAGGAACATGCTGTAAGTCCCCAGCATCCTATAACTATATTGGTAATAACTGGTTCCACAACATCTTTCCTCCCTCTAAAGGAGTACCAAATTGATCCTTAAAGACTGCCCTCTAGCCACCTTTATACTGCAAAGGATGCCGTGAACAACGTGAATCCTGCCCAGAGAACATTAAAATACAACAAAAAAAGCAAATGTTTTCAAGTATGGAAAGGCAGGTCATTGTTTCTCTGCTTGAACCAATACATAGCTTGCTCCGATGCTTAATCGGCAAAATAGGATACACAACAAGCAAGAAGCAAAGCGACCCATGTCAGTTTTCAAAGTGACCTATTTCCCCTAACATCTGGCAAAGTGAATATGAATTTCTTCTCCTTCCCACTCATTTGAGAAAGTGTTGGCTTCGTCGCAAGCTCTCTTGATGCTGAAATTGTTACAATAGAATTGTTTCTTTGTAAATAGATGTACTGATGCTTTGATTTGTTTCGGCTCCTTCAGCTGAAATATTTTATCAAAGCTCTCTGCAGAGCCAACCAATTGTGATTGTTTGATTGATTTATTATGGCCATCACATCAGTATTAACTAGAGATTCAGAGTGGAAATCTGTCCCATATCCACTCTGAATCAAGTTCATCTACATTATTACTGATTGTCCTTTTCTTCCCCTTCCTTCCACCTGTTTCAAGCATTATCTTTTTTCCCCCTTTTCTTCCATTTTATTTATATATAAAATTCAATTGAGCATGAAGGACCATAATCTCATATCCACTTATCAGGAAGTGAGTGTCATTTTTCTCAATAAGATGACTCTTGAGTTGACATGTATATATATTAGGGCTGAACCTGGTTAGAAATCCAGAAATATCAAGGTTATAAACTAGACTGGAAATCAAATGCATCCCAGAAACTTATTGTAGCAAATCATTTTGAGGAGAATGACTTTCTGGATTTCTAACTAGGTTCAGCCCTAATTAATGTTTTAAATTCAGCCAAGATTGGCTAGATGCACTCAGCTAGACTGACATATATAGAGATTTAATATAAATAAATTTGTGAGCCTGTACAGACATACACACAGCACATGAAAAGAATGCCTGATTCTGTGCTGAGAGATAACCACAATGTTGCCTGTTCTTCATTATAATAATTGTATAGTGGTTTGCTTGAAAGTTGACTTATTTTCCTTTGTTTTGATCTTTAATTGTTTGAATAAGGCAATTGTCTTATTCTGAGCAAAACTCCAGAAGTAGATAAACCCAGCTGCAGAAGTTAATGAGCTTTGCTTGTGATTCAGTCTTGATGATTGGTTTCTAGTAGCTTCAATGCCACTTGTTTGAAGAACATGTTCAGCTCCCTCTAGATGAGCCCAAACTGTTCTGATAACATGGTTCCTTGTAGAAACTTTTATATAAAAGGGAATGATGTGGATTTTTCATTCCATGCAAAGATAGTATCACATCTTAAACAAACAAACAAAACAAGTATTTATTTATTTTCTTTCTTTATTTTAGTTTCTAAACTTTTCTTTTTATGATGTCTTCAGTTGTCTTTATTCGGAAAGGCTAAGAAAGTTAAGGATAGAGTCTGTGTTGTAGTTTCTGGATAACCATCTGGCTCAATAGTAGTAACTGTGAGAGAGATCTTGGGTTCCTCGTGGACATCACTTAAATATGAGCCAACAGTGTGCTGCAGCTGCCAAAAAAAGCCAACACAGTTTTAGGCTGCGTTAACTGAGGGCTAGAATCAAGATCACATGAAGGGTTAATACCACTTTATAATGTCTTGGTAAGACCACACTTGGAATACTGCATCCAGTTTTGGTCGCCACAATGTAAAAAAGATGTTGAGATTCTAGAAAGAGTGCAGAGAAGAGCAACAAAGATGATTAGAGGACTGGAGGCTAAAACATAAAAAACAGTTGCTGGAATTGGGTATCTCTAGTTTAATGAAAAGAAGGACTAGGGTGACATGATAGCAGTGTTCCAATATCTCAGGGGTTGCCACAAGGAAGAGGGAGTCAACCTATTCTCCAAGGCAGGACAAAAAGCAATGGATGGAAACTAATCAAGGAGAGGAGCAACCTAGAACTAAAGAGAAATTTCCTGACAGTTAGAACAATTATTCAGTGGAACAACTTGCCTCCAGAAATTGTGAATGCTCCAACACTGGAAGTTTTTAAGATGAGATTGGACAACCATTTGTCTGAAATGGTATATGGTCTCCTGCCTGAGCAGGGGGTTGAACTAAAAGACCTCCAAGGTCCATTCCAACTCTGTTATTCTGTTATCATTTGATAAACCAATTGTTTGCTGTTAGAACTAGAATATATTTTCTCATTGGGGTGACATATATTCCTGCATGAATATTTAACTACCTGCATGTTTGAAATCATAGATGTGTAGTCTGAGATAAAAGCAGTTTAGTGTCTGAATTTGAGAAAAAAGAGGAAGAAGCAAAGAGTTTGAATGTATCTGGACCTGGTGTAAGTTGTGTTGGAAGTTAAGGAGATACATCATGTTATATTGAGATCCATATTGTTGCTTTGAAAATCCATTTCTTCTGTATTTTGATGTTATTTTTACTAGGCTCTGCTTATATCTTGGCAATTCAAATCATTTTTCAGAGAAGCCATGTATTTCTGATGCACTTTCATCAGAAGAAACCAAATTCCTTATATCTGTATATTTCATAGCAGTCAGACAAATGAGGGACCAATGAGTTAGATACGTACTTGTTTCTGTTCTAAATAAGAAGAAATTTTTAAACTGACAAAGATTAATAGCATGTGATAGATGCATATATGAAAAGAGAGATTTAGTTGACATACTGCATGAGCTGATTCCATTATTATTAGAATATTATGAAATATAGTGAACAGGTATGACAGAAAGAAAACTATTAATCAGATGGCTCTCTTAAACCCAAGTGCTTAATCAAACCCCAGTGAAATCAAATGGATTATATTCAAATAGGTATTTTTTTAGATCATACTCTGCTTGACAACTCTGCAGTTTGAAATGCTATAATCCGTTGAGTATATGCTGAAGTTATATATCATATTCTAGACAAATATACTACACTTTGTAACAAATCAATTTGTCAATATGCAGTCCAGCAGATGAGAGGCTACAAAATTTGACTTTTAGGTTACAATACGTCCCATTCTTTATACTTAAAAAACATATTTTTGGATAAATTTAAAAAAATCCAATCCTGTGTCCATAAAATGATGAGCATAAAAGGTGGGAATTTTGCAAATTGCTATTCAATATATATGGAGAACACCATATAGGGGAAGGCTACAATAGGCCCTATTTCCTAAGTATACATACGTCTTCTAAATGCTTACAAACATATATTCATAGTATTGTTTACCATGCAATTGAGCAACTCTTTCTTTAATTTTCAGGAGATGCATGTGACTCTAATCCTTGTGAAAATGGAGGCATCTGTGTGTCTGGTTTGGATGGTTTCTATACTTGCGAATGTCCTGATGGCATCACAGATTCCAATTGTTCTAGTGTTATGGAGGTTGGTAAGTGCAAATAAACAAAACAGCAAAAATGTTAATATGCATTGTTATTTTCTAAAATATGAAAGTGCAAAGTTTCCTAATCCTTGTGATAATCAAGCCATGATCTTCACTCCAAATGGTTTAATGTTAATCTTTGTTTACTGACTTCATATTTTCCTACACTGGCTGTCTTACTGGTTTGATAATAGGGTGCATCATTTTAACAAATCTTATAACAATTTGAAATAATCAGGATATGGATCTTATTAATATGACTTGAATAGATAGCATGGGAGACATAGCAATAGCACTTAGACTTATATACCGCTTTACAGTGGTTTACAGCCCTCTCTAAGCAGTTTACAGAGTCAGTATATTGCCCCCAACAATCTGGGTCCTCATTTTACCCACCTCGGAAGCAGGGGTGGGTTCCAGATTTTCCTACTGCCAGTTCACTCAGGGCCGCGCCGCGTGCATGTGCAGTACAAAAAAAAGCTTCTGCGCATGCGCAGAAGCAAAAAACAAGATGCTGTGCTGGATCAGATTCTGTAATTTCAATATAAGCACAAGAACAATGAAGTCAATGTCAATCAGTGAACACTATCTCCATAGGCATGAGCACATAAACAAATAAAGCACTTGTCATATAATTCTAGACCTGAGAATCAGATAATTATCAACATTTGTTAAAATGGGATTCTGATCACAAAGCTATCAACAGTTAACAAAACTAGGGCAGAAGTGCTTTTTTGGAAGAGGGGAAGTAGTCTGATTAGTCATTGCTCATGTTTCTATTTTATTTTGGAGTTTGATTTTTTTTTTTTTTGTCATCTACTTAACATAAGCACTCTAACTAGAGAAACATTTGGCTGAACAAGATTGGTGTTGCAGATAAAGAAGCAGATATCATCAGGCCCATTTGATTCATTCAAAAATGGCTAAATAGATTGCAATTTAACATGAGAGCCCCAATGCTTTCAAAACAAGGCATTTAATTTTAGCTCCTATTTTTGCTGGGACAAAAAAAGAAATAAGTATCAGCAGCTGCAGTGACTCATTGACACACTGGTTTAGATCGTAACAAGTGAAAAGTATGGGATCTGTCTTGCTTTAACCAGTGACATATTTTAGTCTAATATAAATTAATAATGTGAGTAAATATAAATGAGTTTTGGAAAATGATTGTGGGTAATTTCCAGTTAAATTTGTAGCCGGCACATTCAATTAATGCATATATTCAGACCTGAACATGCACACACACCACTTATTTCAGTCAGCAAAAATATAGAGCTTGATATTTATCACACATCACACACATTTTTAAAAAAAAAAAAAAATTAGCCGGCAAAATAAAACAAGAGTCAGATGAAAGCAGAAAATATATGAACAGGCAAAAGTGCACAGTATCTAAATATCAAGTCACAGAGATTTCCAGAGTCACTAAAACAAATGCTGTTGGGTAATTACTATGGACAGTCCCAAAGAAACCATGACTGTTTTTATTTCTAGGGAGGCTTTTATTAACTTTAACGAATCTATAGTCATAACGTCTACCATATCACTTATTACTAAGCCTGTACTAAGCCTGTACCGGACCATCAAATAGTTATACTAACATATATGTCTATGCCTGTATGGATATCTTATTCCTAAACAGTCAATAACAAGTCTATTTCTGTTGCCTAAGTTTACTCCAATGTTTTCAGCCACCATTTAGCCACCTCCAAGTTGGTTTCCATTGCTGTCAATTGGTTTTGAAGCATTGGTTTAGCTGCAGTTTTGCAGTCTGCACTGAGGTAACAAAAGGAAGGTGATGGCTGGCTGTAGCTTCTCAGCATATCTGCCGAGTGGTGAATCTGCTGGACTCTTCTCCTTTCACCTTGTCTGGTGCTGGTTTGCTGAAGTCAAAACCTGCTCCTCCTTTACCATTAGTTGCCTGTTGAGCTGATAGTTAAAGAGGCCTCTTTTCTTCTCACCTACATGACACAAATCTTCCTCCTAACACCCGCACTCTGATGCCAACTGTATTTTTCTTTTTATAATTGGGAACCAGGTGTGGTGCAATGCTCCTCAGGCTGCCTTAAGTCCCCTAGGAGAAAACAAAAGAGAAAGAAGAGCTCATGCTAGCCACTGCAAGGCTTTTGTTCCACAAGGTAATTTGAAATTGACCTGAAAGGTCCTGACATTTAGAGACAATTTCCCCCAGAAAACCTCTTCTGGCTGGCTTCCTTGAGATTTGGTTGAAGCTGTAAGAATAAAAGACTTTATTAAGCCAAGCTGCTTTCCCACACAGAGTGGGAAAGCTATTCCTGAATGACCTCTTCTTTCTTCTTCTCACATAGGTAGACATGCATTTCGCTTCGCAGACTGAAGTCTATTGCAGATCTTTAGGAATTAACATGGCATGAAAAGACTAAAGATTATTACACAGTACTAGGAAGCTTGGAAAGTAGGTTAGAGTTTCATTAAGCCTCTTGGAGCATAAGGTCTCCAGTTGTCAGGGCTAAATGTTAATACAATTTATATGATTGTTTAATGCTGGGAAGCCTCTGACCTATTTACACAGGAGTGAAATATCCAGAGTCCAGCGTAGTAAGAGGAGTCTCGGTTTCCTATTGTTCATTTTAATGTGCTGTGACCACACCAGCCTTTTGACCTCTTTGGACATTTTTTCCCCACTGACCAGGCAAAAACCTGTCACTGAGATTTAATGCATTAACAGAAAAGCTTATTAGACTAAGCAGTCTAGAAGAATGCCGTATTGATATATTACAGATCATGATGCAATTATCACCTCTGTCAAATGTTTCCAGGCTTACAAGCAGTGATCACAGAAAAAAAAGGGAGTTTGATGAATTAATTAAAAACAATATCAATCAAGCCCAAACATATATTTTTCTTACTCCCTAAAACTTTTGTTGGCTGGAGAACACATTTCACTTTTTATAGGGAATAAAAGCTGCAGCGGGTGGGGTGGTGATTCAAACTGGCCACAGCTAATTTCATGCACAAGGAACTACCAGAGTTTTCCATTTGTTCCCATCAGTTTGGTAGGGGAGCTAAAGGTTATTTGTTTGTTAATTTTTTTTAAAAAAATGTGTAATTGTGTGTGTGTGTGTGTGTGTGTGTGTGTGTGTGTTCCTCTTCTTTACAATGTCTTGTCTCAGATATAAAACCTGAATTGGCAATTGCATTGTCAGTCCAGGTAATTTCCTAAAAGAAATGATTGGATTGGCCAACGATGGATGGATACTTAGATATTTTGACCCTAAAATGCACAAGAATTTTAGGGCAAAGGGCAAATAAAATCTCTGCAGTCTTATGCCAAATATTCAGTCCCAGCGAGCCAGCAAGTAGAGGCAAGATCCCTGCTCCACAACATCTAACTCTTCCTCTCCGTAATTCTTGAAATGATTAGATTGCTTCAGATTATAGCTATTTAAATTTTTTGCCAAAGGCTACTAAAGAATGTAGAAATGAAAATTAATGTGTCAGTCATGGTTTTCAGTGCCTTCTGATGAACTGCATTAGAATCTAATAGATAATCTTGTAATGCATTTTTACTCTACTTTAGACATCAATTTTGATCCCAGGATTGTATCTAAGTGCTAGCAGAAAGTTATTTCACTCACCAACTGAGTGAAACACCAGCAAAACACCAACTTTTTCTATTGATTTTCTTTTATTTTTATATCCTATCCATTTCCAAAACATTCTCTTAATTCACAGAATTTACATTTGGACAAAGTTATAGGAGCTGCAGTTGATGTGTTTGATCGGAAAGATGGAAATTTTTGTTTTAAGCTAGAGCAAACTGCTGTTAGATACATTGTAATTTTCTATTCCTGAATCCTGTGGTTCAGCATTGAACTATCCATTATAAAAGTATAAGGATCCATAAATTAATTCATAAATATATATTCTGACACAGTACAATGTTCTCTTTCCCTCCCCTATTGGTATGCAAAATATAACCACAACTCCTTACCAACTCATAGTACTATTCTCGCTAACTACAGGGAACATGAAAATGGGATGTGGTTTTATAGTCAGGCTTCTTTTTCTTTTTAAAAACATTTCTCTTTATTTAGTGTTAGTAAGGAAGAAGCGCTATATATTTACAGATTCTAATGATGTGATAATGTAAGAAAAATATATCCATGGTGAATATGTGTGTACTGTACATACAAGTCATATTTTAATGAAAAGATACATAACCCTTTCAGGTTCAAAATAGACTATAAAATGAAGTAATGAATCTTCCTGATGAAAATGTCATAATCTCACAATTTTATGTCTGCATCATAAATATATTTCATGTTTAGTTATCAGAGTATTTTGATGTATTATTCTCTGAAAATACAAGTAATTAACAGATTCCTGAAATGTAGAAGCTACAGTATATTACCATTTAATATTCAACAAAATCAATTAACTCAAATAATTTTCATAGGTATATACACAAGATGCTTGCACAAGTGTTCTTGAAATTAATATTATTATTGTAAAACATTTTTAGGGAAAGGCACTCATAATTATTAATTGGATTCTTAAGCAGCAACCTTAACTTGGCAAAGTATCTGTTCTGTCCAACATCTTCTGCAGTTGAAATAAGCTTCTTTTTTTTAAAAAAAAAATCCATTTGCCTTTTTGGCACACCATGGCGTAGTAACTTAGAATACTAAACTTCTGAAGCTGTATTCTGGAAATAGTTAGAATCTGGCAGTGATCTTCCTTAGGTGACAAAAAATACTGCTAGTGCCTTCAGGATGTAGCTACCACTAACAGCAGAAGGTACACAATTAGGTTTCCAAGGGTTGGGGATGAGTGGGGAGTAGTAGGATCCAAAGTGCTATAAGCAGGAGCATCTATGGGGAGGGAGGAGGTCATGATGAAGACCACAGTTGCTCATAGTCCTGACCTTCAGATGCCCCTGGTTGTATGTCAGGTTGACTGAAGTCATGGTAGCTCTTACCTCAGGAATCCCTGGAATTTGGTTACTCATTGTTATCAAAGAGAGGGTAATTCAGGAAATGTCCATTGCATAGGGTGCAGATAGAGACATTGCTTCTTACTTAGCTTTACCAAACAAGGCTTCAAATGGGGCAATGCATCCATTACACTGCACATATACACACTAGACCAAGGGTGTCAAACTCAAGGCCCGGGGCCCGGATCCGGCCCACAGGGTACTTAGATCTGGCCCGCGGGGCTGCCCTGGAAACAGCAAAGGACCGGCCGGCGGTGCTTCTGCCAGTGAAAACAAGCTCCCGAGCTCCATTTTCGGCTGCCATGGCCTCCTGCAACCCTCTGCCAGTGAAAACAGAGCTCACAGGCACTCCCAACAGGAGTGACGTTGAGTTGGTCACACCCACCCTGGCCCCTCCATCCTGGCCCCCCGAGGTCAAACACCACTCTGATGCGGCCCTCAATGAAATCGAGTTTGACACCCCTACACTAGACACACAAGTCTAATAAAATATATATATGGAAGATGCCAAGAAGAATTGAAGCTGGATTTCACTGAGAAGTGAGATATCTATTTGGAAAGCTGATTAGCAGTTGCAAATAGTTTATATAGTAACCTACTGTAAATTAACTGTTTTATTAAATAGAAATCAGAACATGTAAAGAATAATGGTATGATTGGAATTGGACAACATATTTTTTGTAGTAAATCACCACAGACATTTGGGAAGCAGTTGCTTGGAAATAATCTCTAGTTAGGTGAAAGGATGATAAATAGAAACAAACCTTAGGCTGATAAATGTCTAGGATAATATAAGAGATTTATGGATGAATGTTATAGATAATTCAGCTTCAGACACCTTCAGAAATTGATCTACTTTTCTGAAAAATTGCACCTATTTCTTTTCAGATATCCCATTTGATAACAATATGATTGTTGTAGTTGTTTTAAAAAGCTTAGCAAAAGAATCAAATTGCTTCGGTTTCAATGAAGATACTCTAGTCCGAAATGTTAGTTGAAGAAAATAGTTCCTCAGTATAAGAAGATATTTCGAGTGCTGAGAAAATTCACTTAAAAGATGATGTGTCTCAACTCATGAAGCTGCATAGGCATATAACACCCAGGGGTGTCTCCAAGGAGATCCAAAATGCCAAGATAGTGGCCATGACTATGTGATCAAAGCCCTGCCTCTTTATTACACATATTAAAAGTGGGCAAATCTTCTACTATACAGCTGTAACAGCCCTCTTGACTTTTGTGATTCCCCTGATCACAGCAGAGTTCTTTAATTGGGTTTTCTTCTTGTCTAACAATAGGTCATGATCTTTTTCACACAATAAATTATCCACAGAAACTAATACTGTCCTATTTGTTCCCTAACACTTTGCTTTAATGAAACTACATTACAGTACATAGTGAACATTGAGGAAAAGTGTTGGAACACATTCTAAACCTACGTGTTAAATAAATTTGATTTTATGAAGTATGGCTAAAGAGGTGGACTTGCAAGCTTAACTGAGAGAGATTTCCTGACATTTAATAGAAAAAGAGAGTTCAGTGCAGTTTAGAGCTTCCATGTCCATGGTCTGAAATGACGTGTCAAAATCTTAGCTTTCTTCCCTCCAGGTATAATGGGGAACATTATATTCTTGAACTGAGGACCAGTTTCAAAAGGGGAAACTGTTTAGTAGTTAAGTTAAAGTCAGAGTGGGCATCTTCTGTCCCTTAATATGCTTGCATGCCTTTACCAAACTCACAATCTTTTCACATTCTCGTACAATAAACATCTGCAAGATGGGAAAAGAAAGGCCAGTTGTCTCTTTCAGATAAGCCACAAACTTTCTAGAAGCCATCAGGAAACAAAATTATAGTTATATAGAAATTTTCTTTACTAAATCTTTCTGTTCTTTCTTCTCTGTCTTTTTAGACAGTGAATGTATAGACATAAAGCTGTCTGGAGAAGGAAGACCTTTCTTATTTCCTTTCTTCGGTGGGAAGTATCTGTGGTTTTTCACATAAATATGACTGGGAAAATGTTTATAACATTTTCTCACTACAATCTTACTATTTTTTTCTAAGTTTCAAAGCATTTAAAAAAAATTGTGCCCTTGCAGCAGATAAAGTCTGATCTATACATGGATAGACATCATAATACAGACACATGGTTGAAAGACTATGAGTTATGCCTATCCTGAAAAATAGATATTATATCCATGAATGGCAGGAACAAAGATGTATGACAATCATACAAAGTACACCAATGTTATTATCCAGGCTCCCAGTGTGTTGGATATTTCTAAGAGATTATCATGGGGAAAGTCAATTGTAAAGCGAATGCAATTTATTAAATTCTGGGAGCTTTGTGATCTCTACTGCACATTTTCCTTTCTCTTACCACAGGCCTTTGTGCTGAGCCAGTTTGGCATGTGGCTGCTTGGAAATTAACATTTTCTCATATGCTGTAGTAATAAGCATAACATCTTCTATGAGTCACACTTGGCTTTTGGACATGTTCATAAGGTTTGGCCAGCAAATGTATTGGATTGACACTTTTGGTTTGGTTTGGTTTGGTTTGGTTTGGTTTGGTTTGGTTTGGTTTGGTTTGGTTTGGTT
>QLTV01001131.1:303845-314957 GCA_003457575.1 Thermophis baileyi
AACCATATGCGATTGGATGTTTGGATTCTTGTTTTTCATTATAAAGCAGAGTCATCTGCAAGAGATTTCCTGCCTAGAAATAACATTTTTTTTAAACATCTGTTGCAGGGACTGTTAGGACTCTGTCCAAACGGTTGGGTTGGTTAATATAAACAAGCCACAAATCAGTTTATATGTATATATGTAATATGGCTTTAAATGCATTGGTGCATTCTGACTGGCAGTAACGGCCATAAGAGGGAGCTAGAGAACATGGTTAGTTCTCTCTCTCTTTTGCTGATTCATTGCTGAAGTGACTTCGTGTCTGAGAGTAAGCTCTGTGTGTAGCTAGCTATCTGTGATAGTTGAATTCTTTGTTTGCTGATTAAGACAAAGAAAGGCTGGTAAGAAGACTGCTGTACTTCTGAATACTGACTGACTAAATGTGTATGATTTGGACTGTTATTTGGACTGTGCTATTTCTTTAAGTAAACTACTTTTATACACTTTAACGTATCTGTTTATTGACTGAATCATTACTGATATCTAATGCAACATTACGGTGAACTGTGCAAACCTTCAGGGCCCAGAGGTTACTCTGCACAATTCCTTAACAGTCCTGATTAGCTTTTCATGATCAGCTGAGCAATAAAGCTGGGTTTACTGCATTTTACTACTACAAGTGTTCTATAGAGAAGGTATCTGAGTCTTTTGGGGTGCTTTTAGAGAGGCTAGAGTACCACTTAAACATAAATGTCTAGTCTAGGGGAAAAAGTACTAGGAGTGACATGATAGCAGTGTTCCAATATTTGAGGGGCTGCCACAAAGAAGGGATCGACCTATTTTCCAAAGCACCAGAAGGCAAGACAAGAAGTAATGGATGGAAACTAATCAAGGAGAGAACCAAGCTAGAACTAGGGAGAAAATTCCTAACAGTGAGAACAATTAACCAGTGGAACTGCTTGCCTTCCGAAGTTGTGGGTGCTCCATGACTAAAGGCTTTTAAGAAGAGACTGGCCAGGCATTTGTCTGAAATGGCATAGGGTCTCCTGCTTGAGCAGGGGGTTGGACTAGAAGACTTCCAAGGTCCCTTCTAACTCTGTTATTATTATTATGAATGAAGTGATATATAGTTACAGGAAGTCAAAGAAAGGGTTTATTCTTTCAGTGATATCCTACTTTCCCCAATTGACTGATGCTCAAAATGACTAGCAATTCCTTGTTGCCCTTTGATTGATGAGGAGCACTTCTTTGTTTAATGTGGGTGAAGGATCAATTTGTTTCCCTTTATGCATGGTTGACAATGAATGCTGTTTGTAACGGAACAGCTTTCTTCGATTTTAACTCTTGAGGATTTTTGCCATGGGCAGTAACATATTGTCTCAAGTCCCAACTTCAACCATTGAAAATATTATACCACTTTTTCAAAGTCAGAGGCCAGACTGCTCAGTCATCAGAATTACCAGAAATGGTAGGCCTGTTTTGTGACACTTTCAAGCCCTTTTAAAATTAAATGTGCAGCCAGACATAAAATCTGCAGTTCCAGATGTTTTTAACTGTATGAAATTGAAAGTAAAGCAAATTCTTAACTCTGACCACATACATCCATATCTTCCCCTTCTCCCTTGCCAAGAATCACTTCACAGAATACATGGCCATTTCCTGTAGAAATGTTCACCCATATTTCCAAGTTTTGCTGAGAGTCTGTAGTTCAGTAGTAGAGCCTATGGTTTGTATATAATAAATTCCAAATTTAATTCATGGATTGCTATTACCTGGCTTGGTGCTCCCCAGTATCTCCCAGAATCATTAGATATTATGTATAGAGATTTTACTCTGTACAAGTTGCAATGGACCACAGGAACTGTGAATAATTTTTAAATCATGTGCATGCAGATAGATAGACAGTTTGCTCAGAGGTCAATCTGTTCCTGCAGAGTTTGGTCTCCCTTCATCTATCAAACACTCTGTGAGAAACCATGAGGTCTTAAACCACTGTGACTTCTAGTTCTGACTTAGACACAGAGTCAGCTGACTGGCCTTGGGCCAGTCAGATTCTCTCAGCTCTAGAAAGAAGGCAGTTAAAAGACACAAACACACACCCACACCCACACACACGCACACACACACACGCACACACAATATTGATAAATAGTAATTCTGCTCATGTGCTAATGACAATAATGATATTCAGTATGAATTCATTTAATTCAATGAAGTAAACACCTCAGCCATTCAAAAGAAAATAAAATCTGAACTTGGTATTTTCATATAAGCACTCACTAAAATGTGTAACACAGGTAGTCTTCGACTTACAACCATTCATTTAGTGACCATTCAAAATTACAACAAAATGACTTATGATTGCTTCTCACACTTATGACCGTTGCAGCATCACCATGGTCACGAGATCAAAATTTGGGCACATGACATGTATTTATGATATGAAAGTTACACTGGGGTCCTAGGGTCATGTGATGACCATTTGTAAGTTCCCAGCTGGCTTCCAACAAGCAAAGTCAATGGGGGAAGCCAGATTCACTTAACAGCCACATGATTCACTTAACATGATTCATGATTCATTTAACAACTGATCATAAAATGGGGCACAACTCACTTAACAATTGTCTTGCTTACCAATGGAAACTTTGGGCTCCATTGCGGTCATAAGTCAAGGACTATCTGTATATAGATTGACTGTTTCTTTTTCCTTCTTCTAATTTTTATTTATTTTTTCATACTTGTGACTTTGTTCATATTTGCATATTTCAATCATAGAAGCTGATTGCAATGAAATGTTATACATTTAAAACTAAGAGCTAAATCTGCTGAATGTGTAACTGTTAATACATCATAATCTTTATATAATCTCATCCCTTTTAAATGTTTTAGTAGACTATAGATTAATTTAGAATATTAACCTACAATTACTTGAATTTTAAACATATTATGGATATAATAGTATACTGTATAGTATGTAGATACCACCAAAATCTGGCAGAAAATGGGTTTTTTTAGAACATCCGTTTCAAGAACAAGTTTTTATTTACAACACAAAAACAAACCTTGCTTGGCAAATTTGCTTAGGGAGGTTCATGAGAGGATGACTTCCAAGAAATGCAGAAAATAAAATGTTCCTCCTGAGAAAATGAACATGACTTCCAATGAGTCCATGGCACGTCCATGTCCATCATCTGCTGAATGCATATATGGGAAAGGACTCAACTCAGGGGTGAAATTCAGCAGGTTCTGACAGGTTCTGGAGAACCGGTAGCGGAAATTTTGAGTAGTTCGGAGAACCGGCAAATGCCACCTCTGGCTGGCCCCAGAGTGGGGTGGGAATGGAGATTTTGCAGTATCCTTCCCCTGGAATGGGGTGGGAATGGAGATTTTGCAGTATCCTTTCCCTGCCACACCCACCAAGTCATGCCCACAGAACCGGTAGGGAAAAATTTTGAATTTCACCCCTGACCCAACTCCTAATGCTGTTCTACTCCCTCCCTCCTCCTCCTCCTCCTCTTCCTCTTCCTCCTCCTCCTCCTCCTCCTTCTTTTTCTTCTTCCCACATTTATAGGGTTATTCACTCTTCACTGTCCTTCATTTACCATTTTATAATGATCTCTACTTCCTTTCTTCCATTATTTATATTTTTAATTAATGCACAAAATAAACAATACAAAGTACAAATCTCTGCATATGCTTATAGTATTTTTATATATCTGGAAATGAAGGGTAATTTGGGGAAAACATGTTATCAAATGATATTAGAAGAAACACATTGAATATTACATGTGATGCTCTTCATACTTCAGGGTCTTCTAAGTGAACTATGTGAATGAGATCTACTGATGTGTTAGTGGATTTTCATTAACACAACAGCATTTTCTATTATTTCCTCTCCCCATTTCTCCTAGCTGTAGGGCAAGGAGGAACTGAAGATTCTATTTACCAAACTATGTATCTGTGTAGGGAGGGAGAGGAGATATAATTGAGTACGACATGTACATTTGTTGTTACTGCATTTGGTGAGAATATGAGTCAATTAAATAATTATGTATCATTAAGATACACTATTTTATTGAACTGTGGGAATTGAACTTTACATGTAGAATGTTGATTCTGAGTATACCTCTGTATATAATTTCCAATATTCTTTCATCTCATTACAACCCATTCATCAATGCTACCTAAAAAAATATGTTTCCCTCTACATGGCAGCACAGTGGTATGCAGTATTGTAGGCTAACTCTGTTGACTGCCAGGAGTTCGATCCTGACTGGTTCAACATTGACTCAGCCTTCCATCCTTCCGAGGTTGGCAAAATGCAGACCCAGATTGTTGGGGGCAATAAGCTGACATTGTAAACTGCTTAGAGAGTGCTGTAAAGCACTATAAAGTGGTATATAAGTCTTATTGCTATTCAAAGAGAAGACTGCAGAATTTTTTTCAACCCTAACCCTAACTCATCCCTATTGTTAGCAATAGCACTAGCACTTAGACTTATATACCGCTTCATAGTGCTTTACAGCCCTTTCTAAGCGGTTTACAGAGTTAGCATATTGCCCCCAACAATCTGGGTCCTCATTTTACCCACCTCGGAAGGATGGAAGGCTGAGTCAACCTTGAGCCGGTGAGATTTGAACCGCCGAACTGCAGCTAGCAGTCAGCTGAAGTAGCCTGCAGTGCTGCACTCTAACCACTGCGCCACCTCGGCTCATTCAGTGGAGCATAACATCAATATCAGTCTTCTTTCCTGTGCATCTGCCACAACCTGGAAGACACAAATTCCAACTTTAACATTTATACATGTAGAAACATATATCTGTATATGTTTTAATCCTTTCATTCCTAATTAAATATTCACTATCATATCCCTGCACATATTCATTAACTCCAGAAGATCAAATTTTCATTTAGATCTATTTAGATCCATTTTTTCTCTTTCTCTTAGTTTCATCTAAGAGACACACTTCACACATAATCTATTTTTCTACCGTTCATGCCATCTGTTAATTCATGCTTTTTACTATTTATTCATTTTATATTCCAATTTGCAATATTCCATAGGTCATAGTTATAATTATATGGGTCTGTGGATATTGAATTCTATCACTAATTGTGATTTTTGGTCAACTGAGTCTTTCACATAAAGCCTTTTAGTAATGTAGCAAAATAGTGCATTTCAGTCGTACCCATGCCACTTGCAACGCTCCCTGCTAACGTTATAGTCATTAGTTGGACAGATTTTGGCCAATAAGGCACAAAATCCATGTGTTTGCACAGGGTGCATTAAAAGTTAAGATGACAGCCATGACTACATCATTAAAACTCATCCCTCCTCTTTTACATCATACTTTAAAAGTTATAAAGTTTTGATCAGGCAGTTGTAACTATCATTTGTCACTTTTTGACAACTCTCATGGTACATCTGCAAATATGGTTGTCTTATTCTATGCAAGTTAATATCTGTAACTTAGAAACTATCTTGCAAGACAGAATAGTATTGCCCATATGCCATTGAATAAAATGAGGCACACTCAGAATCCAACTTTTTTCTTAGTAAGAGTTACGCTCAGTGTGGAATACTCAATAAATCTACAGCTTTAGAAATGTTTGACATGTCTGTAGCAATTATAAATAATTTGATACAATCTGGTGGGGATAAGATTAGACTCATCAATCTGATAGACGATGAAAACCTGAAATAATAAGGGATAAATTCCCCAAAGAGTTTGTTTAGAACATAATAGTTGTGGTTACTCTCGTTATGAGCTGACATTTGTCTTAGGCACTTATATAAAAAGTAGTTTAAGCACTTAAAATCCTAAGAAAGAAACAGTACATTTGAATTTTAAATAGTCTTTAATTCTAAAAGGAATTCTAATAAAATAAAATATAAAATCAATAGGTCTGACTCCTCTAGTAATGAAATTGAAAGTTGGATAGACGTGTAGGTAAGCTGGCTGAGAATTTTGTTTCAAGTGTTTTTGACGAAAAGTTGAGTCACAGGATACTAAGAAACTTTTTGTTTCCTAGACAACTTTCATTACAATAAAAAAGTATCAATAAAAATATTTTTACTCAGCCTACTTATGAGTAATATGCCAAGGAATTTACAAACCTCCATTTAAGAGCCATACTAAAGTTAATAATTTGATTCTAAACCCTAAAATATATTTTAGGAACCGATTTCTGTTTAATAATACTACCAAAGTGAATTTCAGTCACTGCTTGGAATTTACTTTAAAACATTTCAGGGTCAGATTTTTAATTACTCATCATTTTCCTTTGCATGTCTATAATAAATTTGTATAACCACTCTTCTCAAATACATCACTGAGTGGTTAATAATATTAAAATAATTTTAAAATGTACACAAGAAACATAAATAGCACTTATTCCGAATATGTGCATTTGTGCCTACAAATAAAGTTTTCTTTATTATACACTTACAGTATAGTTACAGTTTTTGAGCAAAGAGCTGAGTCAAAAATTCAGAATCATCTCCAATCAAAGAAATGAGCAATCTGAAAATTGCGAACTAATATAAATCACTTCACTTAATAAGAAACATTCTAAGTTGCCTAACAACTCTGTTTTTAGCAGATTTGTGTAGGATAATGGCTGAGATCATTA
Organism: Thermophis baileyi; assembly: GCA_003457575.1. NCBI lineage: Eukaryota > Metazoa > Chordata > Lepidosauria > Squamata > Dipsadidae > Thermophis > Thermophis baileyi. Next base: position 310,461 of record QLTV01001131.1, read on the forward strand.
GAAGCTTGAGTGAGCAGCTTTGGGCTACCTATAACCACAGTGCAGAGGAACTGAGATTAAGTGGAAAAAATGAGATCTACTGTCCTGCTGTCTTGAATCAGGTCCCAGCTTTTCTCTTTGAAATGGGATAATATCACAGGGCCAAGCCTGAGTAGAACTACCATTACATGCATTTGACCTTGTTTTCTTTTAATCCTGCATGGATGCTTTTCTCCTTTTGCAAGAAAACACCACTCATGCCTTTGCAAGAAAAGAAATAATAACCCTATCAAGAGAAAGGCCTTTGTAGTTGGGAAAGTGCCCCTATCCACATACTATCTAGTTGTCAGGCCAAAGCCATTTTCTTTGGATCTTTGGCCTGCCACACTTTATGCTATCTAAAAATGTATTCTTTGCTATGGGAATTTGGGAGGGGCAGTTGCATGAGGGATGTCGGCATGTAGCCATAACAAATTCCTTCTAGATTGTCAAGGTCATCCTTTGTCCTGCACCTGCACGGAAGGAGGTGGGAGTTTCTACCAAGCTGCCAGATGAAGATTGGTTCATGTGATGAACTTGGGGGTGTGGGGACAAAGGCTTGAACTTTCAACTGGGTGGAGAAACCCCTGGGACTTCAGATTTGGGTTTCCTCCCAGCCGTGCTGACATGGCTTTGTCAATAAATTGGAACTTTGAGGAATGCTTTGCCTCGGACTCTGATTTAATTCCAGATGCTATTCGGAACCCTGACACTAGTACTTCCCATGCAAATGAAGATCTAGATCCAATTTCTCAGAGCTATTTTAGAGAAAGCATCCTATAAGTTAATAGCACTACAGAAAAAGTCTCCTCTTCAGCAGCTATCTTCTCTCCTTTCACATATGGTGAAAAGCTGTGAAGATGTGAAAGTTCTTGATTGATGAGTAATTTATTGTGATAGAAAGTTATACCACCAAGTTATTAGAGAACATATTGCACTGAGCTCACTGGGAATGTTTGTTCCAGTATGTTAGGGTGTGTATTATAAGAGACATTTATCCTATACAATTTACTTGAGGATGATGTAAAAATGTCTGCAATAAATAACCATCAGAATAATCATAGAGATTTTTCCTACTTTATACTTACATTTGTTCACTGAAAAGAGGATTCTACTTGATCTTTTGTCGTCATCTAAATATTTATATTTAGTAATCATCTAAATCTTTATAAATAATTAAATATTAAATTTATATGCTTCCTGTCTCACTATCCAAACGATTCTTGGTGGCTTACACTGTGAAAGCATTAAAATTAGCAACAATGAAATAAAAGGCTAAATCAACACCATGATCAGTATAGGGATGGGCTTTTGTCTCTTACTCGATCAACCACCTCCAGCATACCATGTTCCATTGGGGCATCAAGCCAGCTGCCAAAATTAACACTCTTCCAGAAGGCCAGAAGGGTAGAGGCAGATCTTATAATTGGAGACATGATGTTCCAGAGGGTGGGAGCCATGACCAAGAAGGCTCTTATCTTTAACCACATGAACTGAAATGCCTTGGTTGATGGGGTTTGAAGAAGGCCTCTTCTGCTGGCGTGAGCGGGGCGAGCCAATCCCATTGGAGCGAGACACTTCCTCAGGTAACTTGGACTGGATTATTTTTAGCAACTGAATTCTCACAGAACTGTTCATCAGTGGATTTAACTTACCTTTCTGAATATTGTAGAGCAGATGCATATTAACCTATGATACCAAATATCAGGAGGAATATTTGTACCTTTTCTAATAGTTTTTATTAAAAATCGTAAGTGTGGAGAGACAAGGGAATCACAATCCATGGAAGAAATGAATGACATTTCTCTAGCCCCCCCTTGAGATGAATATGAGAGTCAATCCATTAAAAAATTCTGCAACAAAATTTAAAAGTATTTTTTTTTATCCAGTTGAATTAGAAATATTATAAATATATAAAATATTATTGCATGGCATTAGTAAAATATACTATTATGCAGACTATTGGACTGGACAGTTTATGGACTAACCATGCTACTGGTATTGTAAATCCAATTGTCTTGATAGTTCTCTTCTTATGAAAACAATCTGAATGCTGAGGCCATGTAGCATCATCTTTTCAAGAGAGCAGAGAACTGCCAACATAATTTGTGATATGGCTTCACAAATTAGAAAACAAATATTTCATTTGAAATAGCTTTTTACCTGCCAATGTATATTACTGATGAACATTGAAACTGGACTTAAAATATACACTAGGTTTCTGCAATAAGATTTTAAATCACACTTAATAATTGTACCCATTCACCTACACCCCACTCCCCACCCACACACACGATCAAACTGTCTATAATAATATAAGCCTATTGTGTATAGTAAGCAAAATGTTCCAAGTATGTAGGATTTGTATTTTGTTTCTATTTCTATTTAATTTTAACAATATTTTGCCTTTTGTTTATGTCAGTGACTTAGAAATGCAATATACAACTAAAATCACTTTTATCTCTTTATAATAGTAATTCTGACTGGGCTATCTTTTCCTGTCCTTTCCACAACTGCTCTTTAGGTTACAAATGAAAGTGGTGACATCCATTTATCAATACCATAAAATACAAGCCATCAAGAGGTTTTCCTTCTTATCCATTATTGAATAGAAAAATGCTATGAAGCAAAATGAGGACTCTTGCACTCTCCCAATTAATGTCAATTGATTTTGCATTGGAGAGCTTCTTACCATGATATTTCAATTGCTAGTATCTTGCCAGCATCAGCACAGGCTCATTTTACACCTATTTCCCTTGCCTAGTTGATAAACATTTTAACTGTATTGAAGATCCAGGACAGAAATGTTTAGTCATTTATTTTTTGAAAAAAAAAAAAAAACCTTCTGAAATTTGATTTGATCTGCATCTCAGAATTGAACCATTGAACTATGATCCTCTGGATGTTGCAAGCCACTTCTTGACTGTTTTCATGCACTTAAATTATGCATATTGAAAAGAAATGTTTCAATCTGCAATTTAAAAATCTAGATTTAATTACATACTCAAATGTATTTTTCTATGGAATATATTTTCTATAATAAATGAGTGAAGTGAAGGAAACAAGATAAAAACAAAGGGCTTAAGGGTAAACTGCATGCAAAGCAAGAATGCATCGTGTTCATTTTTAAGAAGAGACAAATGACTTTTCAAAATCATCCACCAAATTTGTGGACAGAGAATTTCAGAATTCCCAAACAGGGCAGGATTTTGACTAAACCCAAAAGGAAAAGCTCCCGTCATAGTATGTTCCATTGGGATTTAATTTAAGAGAGATGATTGTACATTTTATGCAAAGTGGAACATTCACACGCTCCTTGGCTGTCTTACAATGAAATAAATCACCTCCAAAATCCCACTTTAAAAGAACGTAGAAAGTAAATTCTCATTATCACCTTGAAGAAGAATTGGTGGGAAAACATGTGATTGAGTTTCTATTTATCACCAACTGTTTCCCATTCTTCTTCTAGCCATTCACTTGCCCAAAGGGACCAAACTACGTTTTATGGATCCTAAACTCATCAGGATTTGGCAGTGGAGCATACAATCACTGGAAAGAATGGGATGATCCATTTTACATTTGCTGCTCAAGCAGCGAAATATTTGGGGATATCCATAAACCAGACATGAACAGGAATGGACTTCCCAGTATTCACTGGAGCAGGAGAAGCACACTTCCTCTAAGTGTTAAAGACTAAGCATGACTACTTCTAAAGCTTTTCCTGGAAATATGTGTGTATGTACTTGCATACATAGAGCTCATTTTTCTACTGAAACTGCCAACAGCTATACATTTCCCATATAGGCACAAATGGGTATCAAGGCAGCAGCTCATACTTAACCCATTACCAATTTCCTGGTTATTTTGCCTGAACCTCAAATGCAGGCCAATAGCCTGCATTAATCACATCATCCAGTCATGCAATGATGGGTTCATGTTTGCAGACATTTCTCTTGATGTCCTCTTGACTGTGTGGCCTGCTGGCTTTTTTTTTAAAGACCCAAAGCCAGGTGAAGCAAGAAGGGAACAAGGGAAGATTTTTTGTGTGTGAACAATGGGTTATAACACACCATATGGAAGGAAAGGCATTTCTGGAACTGGCAACATGACATACATCATCAGGCAGCTTTCATCCTTTTGCCAAAGGCAGCAAGATCTGTTATGTTCCAACTGTTTAAACTGTGTTACATGGTTCCAACCAGGTCCAGCGTTTGAGCGGGAAAAAGCTCAAACGCTATTGGCTGGTCTGTCTGACAGCTCCCTATAAAAGGGCAAGCTGTCAGACTGCTCTTTGCTGGTTGCTGATACAAGAGCTGAAATAAAGAGCTGTTTTGGAAGTCTGTCTCCTGTCATCTCTACCCACTATCCAACAGTGGCGACGAAGGCTTGGGTTCAGGAGAACCGTGACTGCTTCTTCAGCGATTCCAACCAGCCAGGCAGCTGCTTTTCTGCCTTCTCTCTGCCGCGATGTCCAACTTC
>QLTV01001131.1:337108-348999 GCA_003457575.1 Thermophis baileyi
ATAGAATAGAATAGAATAGAATAGAATAGAATAGAATAGAATAGAATAGAATAGAATAGAATAGAATAGAATAGAATAGAATAGAATAGAATAGAATAGAATAGAATAATAGAATAGAATAGAATTCTTTATCGGCCAAGTGTGATTGGACGCACAAGGAATTTGTCTTTGGTGCATATCCTCTCAGTGTACATAAAGAAAATACATTCATCAAGAATAAAAAGATACAACACTTAGTGATAGTCAAGGTTACTAATAAGCTATCAAATCGTACTAGGAAACAAATAAAAACAATATAAATTGAAAGATACAAGCAACATGGTTATAGTCATAAGTGGGAAGAGATAGGTACTAGGAAGGATGAGAAGAATAAGAGTAATACAGTCTTAGGAAATTATTTGACAGTGTTGTGGGAATTAGTTGTTAAGCAGAGTGATGGCATTCGGGGAAAAACTGTCCTTGTGTCTATATAGATCTATATCCAAAGATTTGCAAGACTCCAATCTCACTGGTATTGGGGGTGGGGGGAAAATGTTTGCAAGGCAATAAGAAAACACTTCTTTGAATCTTCTTTAAATAATAAAGAATCAGAAATCATGGTAATGTAACATCAGAGATGCTGCAATAGCCACAACTTTGCAAATTAAAGTATACCAGACATAATGGAAATTTCAATTCCACAGGCATAATGAGCTATGCATTTTTTGCACATTCTTTAAGTTAGTGGACTTTAGGTACTTTGATTCAAAGATCATTGCAATATAAAGCACCGTTTGGGTTAACTTGAGGAGGCAAAGAGATAAACCCAATGACAGTTTTAGTAGTATACAAGAATATGCTTGAAAGTGCCCAGGTTGAAATACCAAGTACCAAGTTCTTACATATTTTTGCAAATATTTTGATGTTTATAATTCATGCAATTTTTATGCTAAAGTCTGTCACTTTTACCAGATGTCTTATCTGATCCACCTGGTTTGAGAATTCAGCATTATTAAAAGTTCTATAAAATTACTTGAAATGAGAAAAGGACATTGTGGTAGGTCTTTTCATATTTGGCAGCAAGGGATTCTTGTACAAATTTTGATGGCCACAGTATCACACATGATAGAGCAAGCCATCTGAACTAGTCTATTAGAATACTGCCCTGATAGTATCTCTAAAAAGTAAGGCAAAGGAATCCATGTGGATTTAATCTACTAGTCATTGCTGATTATAGAGACTCATTTCCATTTCAAGGCCATTGAGCCAGCATTGTCTGAGGACATTTCCATGGTCATGACATCATGGAATGCTGTTACTTTCCCATCAAAGTGGTACCTATTTATCTACTCACATTTGCATACTTTCAAATTGCTAGATTGACTGGAGCTGGGGTGAGGATGGGGGTTCACCCTATCATGTGGAGCTTGGGTCTTGAATTTGGGCTGCTAACTTTCCAGCTGACAAGCCCAGAGTCTTAATTGAGCTACCACACCACCACAACTCTAAAAAGGGAGATGTTAAATTGTTGTGTGGGCATCTATTCCCACCATTTTGCTTTGTGTGTGTTTTCAAGTTAATTGCATGACAATGGATAGTCTGGGGTGAAACAATTATAGTATGTATCAAAGCCAAGAAGAGTTCAAAGTTCTGAACCATTTTGAGGAGTGGCAACATTCTTTATTATGTCTTAGTCCTGCAAAACCTCCTCAGATAAAAAGAGTCCCACCATACTCATCCAAAAACAATGTATTCTGATTTAAGCTTCAATTTCCTCTACCCAGTATTCAAATATGCCATCATTTAAAAAGAAAGAAGTGAGGATGGCGCAGGACTGTGGATAAGTGTTCCCTAATACATATATAGCTTTCGCACTTAAAAAGTTATAAAGGAATCCAAGTCCATTGAAAATAAGTCACATATTTCTATAACAAGTACAGCAGGATCCATGTAAGATCAATCAGCAGATTTTTAGCAGCTGCACAGGAAGTGGGAAGCAATTTGGTTCAAATGAAAGATTAAATATAGGACCTCTGTTGGGTAGAAAACATTTGGCCATGAATCATATGTTCATAGAAGGAACATAAAACCAAGTAAGAAAAAATATGGCAGAAAGACAGTATTGTGATAGCACCTTATGATAGCAATGGCCTACTTATCATGTGTCAATCATTTTTCTAAAGTATAAAATAACATAGAAGAAATATTGAATTGAATCGAATACTTTATTTGAGCAAGTGTGATTAGACATATAAGGAATTTGTCTATGTTGGCTATACATTACACTTTCCTTGATTCAAATCCTGAATTTCAGAAAAACTACATAACTAGGTTCATACTTTTCGCTCTATAATCCACTTTGCTTGATTCAGGATTAGTGTGACATGAATCTTGGCAGTGTGGTTTATAATCCAGGGTTATGGTTTAACATTTGTCTTGTGCAACAAACCATAATGGAAACAAGTCATATCATAGCAGTCTGTATTAATTAAGCAAATATTTAGCTGCAGAAACTACTATAGAAACATTAAAGGAAAACGAGGGGAGAGAAAAATTGCTATAAAGGAACTAACCGGTTATTGGGAAGCAGAAATAATTAGATAGTGGTTAAACCATATGTTAAACCACATGCACTGCCAGATAACACTATTCAATATCTAATACCTTTTGAAGTCAAACTATGTAGAGTATAGGTTGCAAAATGTTGCAAAGAATATCAAGTTTAACTGTGGATTTAATCTGCCATTTTCAGTACAAGTGAGACTAAAAGAAAGTCTTTATCAACTCTGTTTCTTTTCAATTACAAGGTGACAATGCATGACCATGAGCCTTAAACAGCTTGTCATCAGCAAATACCTTCCCAGTTCTTTAGCTGAAATGCAAAATCATGGGTTGAACATTTCTATGCTGTTTTCCATTTCTCTGTAATCATAGTTCATTCAAATAAAAAAAGGTACAGAACAATTGCAGCCTTTTATAAATATATCTTTTCTTTTGATGTAGCTAGATGGGGACACTTTAATCATGGAAAGCAACATGCTTTATTGAATGCATAAAACATGATAACCATTTAACCAACACAAAGTCAAGTCTGGGTCATATATTTCTTTATAATGAATATAAAAATGTTGCAATCATACCATGGCAATATATTAAGATTATCTTTTAAAAATACCAATCTATTAATTTAGTAGAGGACAGAATATCCACCGCTTTGGAAATTTAGTCATGATTGGTACATATAAAATATGAAAAATTGGAAAACTCAAATCTACAAAATACTGAATTTTGACATTATTTATATTGTATGAATATTATAGTGCTGCCCTTTTATTCTTTAAATATATGTCTCCCTTTCCTTGGGAACCATCTTGTTGTATGAGTCCAATTAGTTCTTTGTTTGATGTGATTTTACCCACAACAGTATGACTTCACTGGCATCATCTGGTTGACCAATAAAGGAGTTTACCCCAGGGTGGCTGTAGTGTAGAACTACTGATTTGATAATTACTGTACTGACAATGTAGTTTAGGAATATTGCCCATTATAATTGTGTTGCTGAGATAAGGGCAGGATAGGATATATGGCAGGAGTACCCTGCCTGAATTCTCACAAAAGAGGCAGAGCAAGAAATAATGGATGGAAACTAAACAAGGAGAGAACCAACTTAGAACTAAGAAGAAACTTACTGACATAACAATTAATCAGTGGAACAGCTTGACTCCAGAAGTTGTGGGTGCTTCATCACTGAAGGTTTTCAAGAGGAGATTGGACAACCATTTGTCTGAAATGGTATAGGGTTTCCTGCCTGAGCAGGGGTTGGACTAGAAGACCTCCAAGATCCCTTCCAACTTTGTTATTCTCTTAAAATTTGGAATTAGAGCAGGCATAATTTGGAGTTAGTGATGGGAGAAAGAAGGTCTTACAGCAACATCCTTCCAAGGAAATAGGAAATGAGCCCTCTGTCAATAATAGTCTAGCAATGTAATAGGTATCATCCTTCCTAAGCAGTATCACAATGTCATATTGATAGCATTTTGGAGCTATGATCAAAGGATGGAGCACATCGGTTTATCTCCATGAGATCATTTCCTTTTCCAAGTTGTACATTAGTAAATCAGTGTTTTTCAAACTTAGCAACTTTAAGATGAGTGGACTTCGACTCCCAGAATTCCCCAGCCAGCATGGTTGGTTCACACATCTTAAAGTCAAGTGTGAAAAACACTGTGGTAAATTGAGTACAAAAAAGACATAAATGCATCTATAAATTTATATGTTTGAGAAATTGCCTGTAAAATGTATATTATTGTTTTTGCGAGGAAAATACGTGCATAGCAATAAAAATGTTATGATCTCGTGTGTACTTTAAATGTAGCAAGCTACAAGAAAACTGAGGGCTTAAAATATTAGTGTTATATTTTCATTCTTAGTTGTGATTTCATGAAGCACACTCTTTTTTGTACAAATTTTCTCACTCTATGCGTTATAGATGAAGAGGAGGTGTTCAACCTTTTACAACAAATAAAAGATTGCAGATTTATTACCTATTACTGAAAATAGCATCAATTTGAAGCTCTGCATAGACAACTTCATTAAGGAAAATTAATTGTGCCATAGTACTGTAATTCAGACTCATTATTGTGTCACTAAGCAGATAACATGGCTAACCAGGATTAATAGAGAGCCGATAGCAGAGAGTGGACAGCCTCTGTAGCAATTTGATACTGCATTTTATTTTAAGCAACAAAGCTGTTTCCTGAGAATTCACATTGCAAGGTATATTCTGGGAGATTTTCCATGTTCTGAAATTCACTATCAATCCGGTTAAATGTTTCCAACCTGCAGAACTCTTTCTAAACAAAGCAAATCTCTCCTATGGATCTTTTTGTTATTGTGGGGAAGAGAGAAAGAGAGAAATGAGGGTACATCACAATCAGCTTCTGAAGAAAACGTTTTGTCTATGATCTAACAAATTACAACAACAACTTGAATTATTGGTGCCTATTTTAACATGACTCTGATTTCCTTTTATTCAAACAATAATGCCAATCAGATTTCCATTTCTAAGACTTACAGTTTTAGAGATTCTAAAAACACACTAGAAGATTCAGTCTGCATTTTCCAAGAAACTTTTTCCATATATATTTACAAGATTTTTTTTAATGCCACTAGAACCACATTGAAACCATATTGAAGTCAAAATCAGGACTTCAGTAACATAAAATCAACTGTCACTAAGTACAATGATAATCTTAAATATGTTCAATTTCTTTAATTATTTTTTTTTAGAATAGAATAGAATTCTTTATTGGCCAAGTGTGATTGGACACACAAGGAATTTGTCTTTGGTGCATATGCTCTCAGTGTACATAAAAAGACAAGATACATTCGTCAAGAATCATAAGGTACAACACTTAATGATTGTCATAGGGTACAAATAGCAATCAGGAAACAATCAATATTAATATAAATCGTAAGGATACAAGCAACAAGTTACAGTCATACAGTCATAAGTGGGAGGAGATGGGTGATAGGAATGATGAGAAGACTAATAGTAATAGTTACGAAGCCTTAGTGAATAGCTTGACAGTGTTGAGGGACTTGTTTGTTTAGCAGAGTGATGGCATTGGGGAAAAGACTGTTCTTGTGTCTAGTTGTTCTGGTGTGACGAGGCTAGTTGTTCAACCTCCCGTCTGTATGTGGATTCATCGTTGTTTCGAATGAGACCAATCACTGTTGCATCACCTGCAAACTTCAGTAGTTTAACAGATGGATCGTTAGAGATGCAGTCATTGATATATAGAGAGAAGAGAAGTGGTGAGAGTACACAGCCCTGGGGGGCTCCTGTGCTAATTGTTCAGGTATCTGATGTGATTTTGCCTAGCTTCACCTGCTGCTTCCTGTCCGTTAGGAAGCTTGTGATCCACTTACAAGTGTGTTCAGGTACCGCTAGCTGATTTAGTTTAGTTAGAAGAATGTCCGGTATGATGGTATTGAATGCTGAACTAAAGTCTACAAAGAGGACCCTTGCATAGGTCTTTGGAGATTCAAGATGTTGTAGGATGTAGTGTAGAGCCATATTAACAGCATCATCTGTCGATCTATTTGCTCGGTACGCAAATTGCAGGGGGTCTAACAGTGGATCCGTGATGGTTTTCAACTGGGACAGTACTAGCCTTTCAAAGGTTTTCATAACTACAGATGTTAGAGCAACTGGTCTGTAGTCGTTCAGTTCCTTGATAGTGGGCTTCTTCAGCACTGGGATAATAGTAGAGCGTTGGAAGCAAGAAGATTTGGGTGAAGATGGGGGCCAATTGGTCAGCACAGACTTTTAAGCAAGAAGGAGTTATCTTGTCTGGGCCTGGTGCTTTTCCTGGCTTCTGTCTGTGAAATAGATCTTGCACTTCCTTTTCTGTGATCACCAGGGGTTGTGAACCCAATGGGATGGGGTCAGTTGTAGGAGGTTTGGCTGTTGTTGGTGTGTCTGGGATGAGGTTGTGGAGATAGGTAGCTGTAGCTTCCTTTCAAACCTGCAGTAGAACACGTTCAGGTCATCTGCCAGTTGCTGATTTCCTTCAGCTTGGGAAGAACGTTTGCCGTAACCGGTGATGTTTTTAAGAGTTTTCTACATGTTTGCTGGTTCGTTTGTTGAGAACTGATTCCTTAGCTTTTCAGAGTAGCTTCTTTTTGCTGCTCTGATCTCCCTTGTTAATACATTTCTGGCCTGATTGTACAGCATTCTATCACCTTTTATGTAGGCTTCCTCTTTGGAACGACGTAGCTGCTTAAGTTTAGCTGTGAACCAAGGTTTATTGTTACTGTATATTTGTAAGTTCCTGGTCAGTACACATAGGTCTTCACAGAAGCTGACATATGATGTTACAGTATCTGTGAGTTCAGGGCTCAGTGATTAGAAAATAGAAGCCTTGGAAATTGTGTACTGGAGCTGTATCTGCTTCAAAAATGATTCAGAAGTGTTTTCTACTTTGCCTGCCTTAAAGTACAGTCTCTCTCTACTAATTATTAAAGGAGCTCAAGTTTTTAGTTTTCATGTGACCCTGAAATATACTGCTGGTTTGAAGTCTTTTGAGTGCAGAGAAGAGCAATAAAGATGATTAGAATGAAGGATACAACATCTCAGTTGCAGGAATTGGGTATGTCTAGTTTAATGAAAAGAAGGACTAGGGATGATTTGATAGCAGTCTTTCAATATCTAAAGGGCTACCAGAAAGAATAGAGGGTAAACCTATTCTCCAAAGCACCTGAAGGCAGAACAAGAAGCAATGGATGAAAACTAATCAAGGAGAGGACCACTTTAGGGTTCTTAGTTTTGTCATAGATATGATACAGAACAACATATTGTAGGGTAATCTTATTGGTTCCACATTTTAATTTATCTACTAATACAGAAATAAGGAAACATTTGGAAGCAAGAAATGATAAATGGGAAAGAATGTTTTGTCTCTTAATACTCTCTTCCAAATTCTACTTGTTTCCAATTTCTCCTAATCCAAACTTTCATAATAGAAATCATTTATTTAATTTATTTAATCAATTTATACGACTGCCCACCTCAAAGAAATGACTCTGAGTGGCTAACAATATTAAAAGCAAATAAAAATCAAAACATAAGCAAAAAAAAAATAAAAAAAAAATAAAAACATAAGCAAAACTTAAAACACACAGCAATGATGAAATTCACAAACAGCCATTAACCAAGAAATGGGCTCCTTCACCCCTTTGGAACCCTAGGGTCTAGTACAGAATTGAGTCTTTACATCACATTTGTAAATAGACTTTGTATGAGCCATTTCCTAGAGGAACGTAGTCCAAACTATGAAATAAGACATTTGGGGCTTTTTAGAGTTGAGTAAAGGGGCAGATGCTAGATGAATATATAAAATATTTTTGCTCCAACTTTTATAATTTTATCCATTGAAACAGAATATGGGGGAGATCGCGGTCTTATAATACATCTTCACATAACACATAGTTCATAGAATCACAGGGATGGAAGGGACATTGGAGGTTTCTAGTCCAATGAAGGTTAAGCTAGGTGGTTCGGTACCATCGAGTGTGATGATTGCTAGCAATTTCGATAGTATTCGAGGGGCTTTCATTCATGGAACTTTCTCTTGGCTGCTAATCTTTATGTCTGCATTACATCTTGAGTTAAAAAACATTGCTAAATTTTATTTATTCTATTTATTTATATGCCAAATTTAGAGACCATCCATCTCATTCACAGAGCAACTCTACAAGTTACTTTAGCAACTCTGCAAGTTCAGTCTTATTTACTATAAGCTGTTAGAGCCGAGGTGGCGCAGTGGTTAGAGTGCAGTACTGCAGGCTACTTTAGCTGACTGCTAGTTGCAGTTCGGCGGTTCAAATCTCACCGGCTCAAGGTTGACTCAGCCTTCCATCCTTCTGAGGTGGGTAAACTGAGGACCCAGATTGTTGGGGGCAATATGCTGACTCTGTGAACCGCTTAGAGAGGGCTGTAAAGCACTATGAAGCGGTATATAAGTCTAAGTGCTATTGCTATTGCTATTATCTACAATGATATTACTACTTATCGTATTTTTCGGACTATAAGATGCTCTGGACTATAAGATGCACCTATCTTTTGGGGAGGAAAACAAGAAAATGGGCGACAATGGTGGCAATGGACGGTGGCGATCCCCGCAGCCTGGAACAGCTGATAGCTGGTATTCCGGGAGGCAGATCCAACCGCCAATCAGCTGCATATGCTAAATCAGGCTGTACTGAAGCCTACCAGGCTGTTTGCTGTTTGCTGCAAGGAGGCAAATTTCTGGGAGGCAGAGGCCGAAGGGTGGGGGATGGCTGGTGGGCGGGCATTTGGCAACATTTGCTGTATAAGACGCACAGACATTTTCACCCAATTTTGGGAAGTATGTCTTATACACCGAAAAATACGGTAACTGATTTCAGGAAAAATGTAAATCCTTCCTGATTTGATCTAGGTCAAGATTAGAATATGCAATTCCTACAGGTTTCCCTTCCTCCTCCCAATGTCTTGTGTGTTGAGAAGATAATGGTTAAGTCCAATGGAGTGACAGAGGATTTTGTCCTATTGAGTTTTTGAAAAACAATTATGTTGAGAGTTGTCTATTACATTGCTAATTGTTGCCTTGTAAACATTCTTGAAACTTACATGTCTGAAAATGCCTACTTGATCAAATTAAATCATGCAGAGTTGCAAATATGCACAGATTCCAAGATCAAGGGTACTTTTAATTATTGATGATCGTGTACACAAAAATTAGCTACCTGACACAGCATATAAGGACAGACAAAGAAAGAAAAAAACCTTGCTGGTTTTGAATGATGTTAGCTTGTGCTTAGTGGTATGCTAATGGAAGACTTTTTTCTTTTTTTCAGAGCAGATTTAAACCTTACGTTAAGAACATATAAGGAAGTGCCTATGGGTGTAATGATGTGTGAGAAGTTATTCTGAATTTATATGCTAAAGTAGTAGATGGAGAATTTTAAAAGAAAGAATAGTGCCACGGATAACTAAACTATAAGATGTGCCTGTGCATTGGGTTTTTGTTTGTTTATTGACGGAGATTTATTTCATCAAATATCAAGCTACATCATGGAACTTTCTCTGTAGCATTGTTGGTTGGTTCCTATTATTTATTTCCTTTGACAGTGTTTACATTTTACCTAAAGAAAAAAATAGCTTTTTTTTCACCATATCTGACAGTCTTTGTATTTTAAGTCTAAACTGTTTGACACATTTGGAAATATTTAATCTTCAATTCAGAGTTGCGTATTCCCTGGTGCCCACATATTTATGGAAACTGAGTTCATTGTATTTGTCACCAAAGCTGAGAAGTAACACAGTTCCTGCCTTGAAGTCCTTTCTGTAGCCCACAGAGAAAAGAGGCATTTGATTCATTTGCCTAAAAACCATATATATATTTCATTCAGAGGTTCCAAAAATTCAGACCAAGTATTTTTTTTTTATTGTATTATTAGTATCTTTCAGTACAGAATGGGATTTCAATTGAATTTCAGCCTCATGCACATCTGAGGCCTCCTAGCACTTATTATTCTCTAGCTATTATCAGTGGAGATGTACTGAGAGCAGGACTCAAAGGAGATGCAGACTGTATAGATCTATTACTTTTACAGTGCAATTAATCTTGTTGACATTACTTATATAAATGTGGATTAAAATGCCTGGAAAGCATACTGTTGATTTCTATTGCTCATTAATATTGATCAAAGGTTGTTGTTCCCTTTTGTGTTAGAAGCTACTTAAAGATTATGTACAAAAGTGCTACTAAACTATTGATTTTTTTTTTTAAAAGAAGAACCTGAAGCCCAATGTGCTTTAAACTAAAACTACAAGAATACTTGGAAAACTTTCACAGTACTTAATTAATAATATCAATTAAATTAAAATTATGGTGGCATGTTTCTATATTTTAACTAATATTTGTCATATTTCTTATGCATAGTGTCTCCTACAATGGAAGTTCACTACTGAACTTCAAACTCTACATGTTACATTTCTATAATCATGTAGAAATTACTGATTCTTGGTCAAAGCTTCTATTATACATAAAAATAATTATAACTTATAAACAGATGTTTTTTAATTATATTAGGACAAGAAATTCAATGATGTATATTAAAGTACTCATCCTAAAAACCCTAATCTATATGCAGCTCAGGTCTTGGGTACATTCCCAACAGTGTCTCCCAAAGTTGCCACAAAAATTGTAATTTTTAATATGACAGAAAATGAATATATACAGTACATAAGGTGCTAGCCTAACAATACTCATTAATTTTAATCAACCTTATATTTTGTCCTTTTAAAGGTGTGATCCTGATTTGCTACTTAAAGGCCAAGTGAGACCTAGAATTGTTGTGCATTCCTGGTGTATATTCATTTATTTATTTGTCTATTTGTTTGTTTGTTAAATTTATTTGCCGCCTATCTCACCTAGCTACTCTAGGCAGCTTTAATGAGTTTAATTAATTATGTTTTTTTAATTTGCATATTTGCATCACCTTTGCATCTTCCTTATTAATCAAAAGGGAAAAAAATGAAAATGTTTGTAAACAGAAGTAAAATAATACCGGTAGAATAGAATAGAATAACAGAGTTAAAAGGGACCTTGGAGGCCTTCTAGTCCAACCCCCTGCTTAGGCAGGAAACCCTACACCACTTCAGACAAATGGTTATCCAACATCTTCTTAAAAACGTCCAGTGTTGGAGCACCCACAACTTCTGAAGGCAAGTTGTTCCACTGATTAATTGTTCTGTCAGGAAATTTCTCCTTAGTTCTAAGTTGCTTCTCTCCTTGATTAGTTTCCACTCATTGCTTCTTGTCCTACCCTCAGGTGATTTGGAGAATAGCTTCTTTGTGGCTTCTCTGGGACAGCCCCTCAAGTACTGGAAAACTCCTATCATATCATCCCTAGTCCTTTTCTGCATTATTCCACTCATTGCTTCTTGTCCTACCCTCAGGTGATTTGGAGAATAGCTTCTTTGTGGCAGCCCCTGAGATATTGGAACACTGCTATCATGTCTCCCCTAGTCCTTCTTTTCATTAAACTAGACATACCCAGTTCCTGCAACCGTTCTTCATATGTTTTAGCCTCCAGTCCCCTAATCATCTTTGTTGCTCTTCTCTGCACTCTAAGATTTGAGTGTCTTTTGTGCATTGCGATATAATCATGAATTAATCCTGATTGTATCACAATATAATCATATCATGATTACATCACAATTATTTCATGATTATGTCATGTGATGTAATCATGAAACAATCATGAGTCAAATCACACCAACAAAGCTCCCTCTTTTATTTGTGCAAGAGTTTAGCTACAGCTCGACTTTTTTGTCCTTCCCTTTGTAGGCATTCCTGTCT
>QLTV01001131.1:362390-373486 GCA_003457575.1 Thermophis baileyi
CTCACCTACACCCCCCACACTTTAAGCCACCATCCCACATCCAGTAGTTCTACTCCCAACAGATTGAGCACCGTACATTTACATTCCATTCATATGAGATCAGGAGTCAATACAGCCACCCCCCCCCCCCCGAGCTGCTATCAGGGTTGTCAGGGCTGGCAACAGCTCATCTGTAGCCGGCATCCAGGATCAGAACGGAGGCAGCAGCTGTTCGGCCCTGAGAAAAACTTGGCTTGTCGTGGCTGTATGACGTCATGGAAATGGCGAGCCCAGGATCGGGCTCGACATCTGTACTATTCTTTTTTTAAAAAAACAAAACATTAACAGAGTTGGAAGGGACCTTGTAGGTCATCTAGTCCAACCCCTTGCTCAAGCAGGAGACCCTACACCATTTCTGACAATTTTGTGTGTTTCTGTGTGATAACTGGTTTTTGAGGTAATTGCTTCTTGCAGCAATCACCTTTTATGTGACTCCATGGCTGCTTTCATATGTTCATCTGTGTGTGGCTTTTAAGTGCAGGTTGGTCCTTGACTTACAACTAGTCATTTAGTGACTGTTCAAAGTTACAATGGCAGTGAAAAAAAGTGACTTATGACCATTTTTCACACTTAACGACCGACGGTCAAGCCACTCCCACAAAATTAAGCCACGCCCACAGAGTGGTAGTAAAAAAATTTGGAACCCACCCCTGGTCTAATTCATAATAAAAAAAATTCTCCCTCCTAAATATGGCAGCAGTTCTAGCTCTTATATTGGGAGCCAATTTCCTTCAGTCTTCGTACCACTTCTTCAATGAAGATGAGTTCTCTATATGTTGATCGGATATCAGTACAGTTTGACAAAAACTGCTAAATTAAACAAAAGCTTCAACTAAACCCAAACCTTCTGAGATCAGCAAAAAAAATATATATTAAAAAATGGGGAAAGTTTGCTTAAAAACAGACTGCCAGGAGCACTCTCCTCATATTGCTGCTTTTGTTAAATTGCTATCATTACAGAAAAGCATTAAATTATTGTTGTGACATCATAAGTATGAAAGGAAGAGGGTAATAACTACAGCTTTAAAAAATATATTTACCCAGCAATATGATCATGTTTTTAATAGAATAATTTAAATGGGTAAACAAATATACAACAATTATGTAAATTTAAGTTTCATTCATACTTTTGTGCTTGAAAACTATCCACACTTTAATATTTAGATATTTAAATATCTATTTAAATTTAAATATTTAATATTTAGTTGGAATAAAACCAAGTCCAAATATCAAATTGTAGTTACAAAGTTTAATCAACAATTAAATTAAAATGTAATTGATTTGTATAGTTATCGTGGGTGTCCAGAACCTGCTGCTTGTGCTTGTGTGTCATGTCTTTGTGTGAATGATTAAAATAGTGTATATCATTGGCACAGTGACATCATAATATATGTGACATCAAACCTCCCTTCCCAACCTTCCCTGTAGTTACCCATAGACAGAGTCATCACAGAATTTGTTGCTTTTGTTAAAATAAAATAAAAACCACATTGTGCTATGGTGATGCAAGGTTTTGATGTTTTCTTATCACAATACACAATACACATGTCAGGCCGAAGCCATATTTTATTAGAGACTTTGGCCTGCCACACTTTATGCTTTAGAATGTATGCTTTGCTATGGGAATTTGGGAGGGGCCGTTGCATGAGGGATGTCTGCACGTAGCCATAACAAATTCCTTTTAGATTGTCAAGGTCATCCTTTGTCCTGCACCTGCACAGGAAGGAGATGGGAGTTGTTGCCAAGTGCCAGATGAAGATTGGTTCATGTGATGGACTTGGGGGTGTGGGGACAAGGGCTTGAACTTTCAACTGGGTGGAGAAACCCCTGGGACTTCAGATTCGGGTTTCTCACAGCCGTACCAACATGGCTCTATTAATAAATTGGAAATTAGAGGAATGCTTTGCCTCGGACTCTGATTTAATTTTAGATGCTATTTGGAACCCTGACACATAGTCCAGCAATGGCACAATGCTGATTTTATTACTTCACCACATAGCATATTTGGGGCACAGATATAGGGAATCCTCAAAGGTACTACATCATTTTGCACAACACTCCATCTCTGACGATTTCCATCTTTGACAATTATAGTGTTGAAAATATCACAGGTCATGTGGGGCAAGGAATCTTGGGTGAATCAAGGAACATGGCTGTATGCAAACTGGTGCTGCAACATCACATTGGTCTCTGAAGTACACAGATGGATTTTTTACACTGCTGGGCACTTGATTGAATTTTAGAATTCAATCTAAAATCGTGGGTTAATGCGGAATTCAGATATCCCTCATAACAGGGGTGGGTTCCTCCCGGTTCGTACTGGGTCGCCCGAACCGGTAGCGAGGCGCTGGTGACGTCATGATGGCGTCGTGGACCCGCCTTGGTCGGTGCCAGTCCTTGGGTGCCGCCATTTTTTTCCGGGAATTTTTGGCGGCTTTTTTTTTTCATTTTGGGCTGTTTGTGCTCTGCTGCTGCTTTGGAAAGGGTCCTCCCACCCGCCCCGTGAAGGCTGTCCTTTATTCTTCGCCCAAAGCACAGCTGATCAGCTCCTCAGCTGTGTTTCGGGCAGATTATAGTCACTGAGCATGCGCAGACACAGAATTGCACCGGGGGAGCGCACGCGCGTAACCCTAAGCCATGCCCACAGAGTGGTAGCGGAAATTTTCGGAACCCACCCCTGCCTCATAAGCCAAGCAAGGGACAGAAATACATTTCACTTTTTACAAGCAAATTTTGTAAAAGAGGAACTGTCTCTTTTAAAGCTCATTTGGCTGCTTGAGTAGCTGCTCCTGGCTATCTCCCCATGTCTGAGGAGTATCTTCCAAAACAAAGATCCCAAAAGACACGGCTGCTTTCACAATTCAAAATCAGGGGTTTTCTAAAGTGCTTTTGTGCATTCTGAAACACTTTTTTCATGGAATTTGCAGAGACAGGATTTCAGAAGTTGTATTATAAAGTAGGAAGGAACAAAAAAGAAAAAAATATGCTTTAATCAATGCCTCATACCAGAAACCAAATGCTAATTCTCATTTTTATCATTTAGTAAAATGTGTTTATCTGAAAATGTGTAACCTAATATGAATTTTGTTTCAGCCTCTGTATTGAAACAAGCGTTACTTACATAAACCTTGAGTATATTTAATTTTTCTACTATCCTTTTTTTCCAATTTCTTAGAAAGTATTGATTTATTTTGAACATAGATTTGGAAGTTTGTTCTTTTTTTGTGGAAAAACTAAAAGAAAAGTCATCTTGAATCAGATCAGCACCATCTCTCCTGTTGTTTTCCAGAACTTTAAAGAGAATATTTTTGTCTCTTTAGGCAATACTTAACCTTTTTAAACAAAAAACAAAACAACTACTTGTTCTGACCTAGGCTTTTCCCAAACCACGAAGCAGACTCCTCGCCCCGATAAAACCTCTTTTTTTTTAATGTACAGTGAATTTCTCTCCAGCAAAGTCTTTCCTCTCCCACAGTCTTTCAAGATAGTTCACAATTACCGACCTTTATCAGGCTTGGAGAGTGGCCAGGCCGATATCTTTCAGACACCACAATACTTGGCAAGAATGCAAGAATGAACTAATTAAGCGAACTAATTGTCTTCTGCAAACTCCCCTCCCCATTTGCTCCTCTTTTATTCCCTATGGAAGGGGCCATTCATTGTCCACCTGTGGCTTTACTCCCAAGTTGACTCTTGTTCCTCAGCTGTTCCCTTCATCTGGCAACTCTGCGCATGTGCACACTGGGAACAGGCTCCAGCTGTTCGTCTGCCTCACTGATGTCTGACTCCAAAGGCAACTGACAACCGTCAGACTGCCCTGGCCCCATCTGTGCCTCCGATGCAGAGCACTCATCCGAGCCTTCCCTAGACTCCAGGACTGGCCCATGTTCCTCCCCAACGTCCTCACTATCTGAATTTGCTGCCAGCTCCGCTAGCTGCTGGTGGGCCACAACACTACTCACAACCCATTTAATTCATGCAAAATGGATGCCTGTAATTTGGACATTGTTCATCACTGAATTAAAAGTAGAAGGTACTACATAAGCAAACAGAAATAATTTTTAAGTGAAAAATGAACCTGAGCATAGTTTATTGGGAGAGAATGGAACTCAGTGAAGCAAAGCCACTATATTTGAACAATGAATAAATATTTTAAATTTCACTGGATGTGGTCCCTAATTAATACCTGGCTTAGTGTACAGGCTTAGTGTGACAGTTTCCCAAGACACCTGCCCAGATACCTCTCTAGACACCTATTCGGATAAAGAAGAGCCAGTTCCAGGCACCTCAGAGGGAGCCATGGAGGAATGTTCAAAAGTTGCCAGAGGCTCCAAGTCAGGAACGGTGAGGCCAAGCACTGTGGAACAACTGCAGGAGAGAGTGACTGGACAAGTGGCTGGCTGATCTAGGGACAGAAGGGACACAGCTGCAGCTGGGAAACCCTCAGTCTTCAGGAGGACAGAGCACAAAGCTGCAGCTGGCCAGTAGAGATGAGGAAGAACTGCCTCCATCTGATCCAAGAGCGCTGACGGCTGACAGGAGGCAGGCGCAATGAAGGTCAGCCAGGCTACAGTACTTGTGAGGTGGCAGCCTTACCTGTCTTGATGGCCTGCACCAGGCAGCAGCTATTTAGCTTAGTGAGTGAAGTGAAACAACACTGAGAACAATGCGTCCATTTCCTTGCCTTGTATTTGTCAATCTCTGTGTTTCTTGCCTTGAGTCTTGTTTCCTGACTTGGACTGTGTACCTTGGACTCTGGGTTGTGCCTTGACCTCTGGGCTTGCTTCACAGATTTTGCCCTTGCTTCATGGACTTGCCTTAGCCTTGCCTCTGCCTTCTGGATTTGTCTTGCCTTGTGGACTCATGCCGGGTTCATTCCTGGACTGAACTGTGAACTCTTGGGAGATTGTGTGGTTGTTGGCATGGAAATTTCTGGAGAAGACTATTCAGGATTTGGAAAGCCTCAAATAAAACCTTTACCCCACCTGTGATGTGTCCGTATGTGAGCAGGATCAGAACACTTATCTTAATGGCTGGTCTTTCCATTTAAACTGTACTGAAGAGCCAAACTAAGAGCTGGTTTCCATCTGGCTGGTCTATTGCCTAATGGTCATGTTGCTGCTGCCTGGCAGTATTCATAGGACTACTGGATCTTGACTGCAAAACACCAGAAAGATACAGAAAACTATTGTTACTAATTCCTACCTAATGATGGAATTTTTACAAGTCAGAACTTTTAGTCCTTTTATATGAAAGCTGGATGTAGCAATAGCAATAGCACTTAGACTTATATACAGCTTCACAGTGCTTTAAGCCCTCTCTAAGTGGTTTACAGAGTCAGCATATAGCCCCCAACAAGCTGGGTCCTCATTTTACCGACCTTGGAAGGATAGAAGGCTGAGTTAACCTTGAGCCTGGTGAGATTCGAACTGCCAAACTGCTGGCAATCGGCAGTCAGCAGAAGTAGCCTACAGTACTGCGTTCTAACCACTGCACCACCACAGCTCTCAGTTCTTCAAAATATTGTGGCACAGATGATGCCCTACAATTTCCACAAACTGCATTAGCACAACATGATAAATTATTAAACTTGATAATACATATATGTTCATTGACTCCTTCCTTTGAGAAGCTATTGAAATAATCATCTATAGTTAATTTATTGTTTAGGCATCATGTGAACAATTATCACATTATATAGATCTGAAATTATGAAATGATACATATAACTAAAGACAACATGTAGACAGGTTGAGGTATTTTAATAGGCAACAGTGGACTAGCAGTGTCATTTTCTGGCAGTTTGCTTTCATACAAAATTTGTACTTCCTTGAAATGGTTTTTCTATTTGTAGGCCAGAATTATTCTTAAAATATTTTAATATTTCTGTAAATTGTGATGACTGATAATGTTTTGACTCTCTTTAGCCATTTCCTCTTCAGTAACAAAATAATAAAATAAAACATTTGTGTTATGGTCATATATATAAATTGTCAGTCATGGTAATAGAGTTCAAGGAAGATTGTGGTGATTGTTGCCCTGAAGACATATTTTTAATATGTGAAATTACAATGAAAATAATGAATTACTAAGATTGCTATCTCAGTGTATATTAAAAGCAATTAGGAGGAAGGAATAATATTGGGTGTCTCTCCTCTCTCTATCTCTCTCTCTAATTTAGAAAAGTTCTAATTTTTCAATCAACAAAGAGAATCATTCAGGTTGGGCAAAATCCAATGCTAGCAAATTTGAGCCATTTGTTGATAGGAGTGTATTTTAATTTCAGTCTAGGGGAGTGTATCTGTGTGTGTGTGTGAGAGAGGGGGGGGGAGGGAGGGAGAGTGAGAAAGAAAAGAAAGAAAGAAAGAAAGAAAGAAAGAAAGAAAGAAAGAAAGAAAGAAAGAAAGAAAGAAAGAAAGAAAGAAAGAAAGAAAGAGAAAGAAGGAAGGCAGGAAGGAAGGAAGGAAGGAAGGAAGGAAGGAAGGAAGGAAAGAAAGAAAGAAAGAAAGAAAGAAAGAAAGAAAGAAAGAAAGAAAGAAAGACAACTACAACTTTTGCAGGACTCCATGGCATACTCTGCCTAATGGGTAGAAAGAGTGACCCACTTCTAGGATTCTTTGTACAACTGTTAAAATTGCATGGAAGTGCACATTTCTACAACTAAATCCTAGATTGCAACTGATTGAATTTGGATCTTTAAAGAAACAATATTTATATTATTTTGGAATTCAATGCAGTCCAAAGATGAGATCTTTGAGAATGCTAATTGGGTAACAGGAAACATAAAAAGCAGCCATTGAAAATGAAAGTGAATACCTGTTTTCAAGTTTTTCTTTTTAAAATTTCTATCTTTTTTATTTCCAGTTTCAAATTTGGTGTGAGGAAGACCCTGTGGGGAGGTAGGGGAAGATGGGGGAAAAAGTTAGAAAATAGGCCTAGCCTATTTCCTAACCAGGGATAGTAGAGGGGGGGGGAATCAGAAAAATATTGCTCAATCTATCCTTGTGACTCTATTGGGCACATCTCAGACCGTTGTTGATTGTTTCATGCTAGTTCTTCTGTCTGCTACTAGACAGAGTGTATGCAGGTCACCCTCTTTCTCAACACACAAAAACCCGCCCAGATATAACATATCCAGGAACGCAGGGGATAAGGGAAAGTAGAAACATATCTAGAGATGCAGTTTATTATTACTTTGTAACCCAGAAACAGGACACTGGAGGGAATTCCAGAACTCGTTAAACACCTAGTTCGGCAATACAGACTACGGTACCAACTGCAGCATTTTGATATTGTGCAATGTCTGAAAATTCGGAGTAGTCAATAATATATTTCTTGTTCCAGTTAATAGTTTATTTTGCAGTTTTGTTTTCATGGACTTAGTTCAAGCAAAATTCAGAAGGGGGGGTTGTTTGTTTGTCTTTGTTTTAATAAACAGGATTTGAGAATTAAACAATTCTTCCATGGAAACCAGTACAGATGTTAAGATGCTTCTTTTGATTATATTATGTTCCATGTTTTATTACTAACAGATGCCTGGCTCTTAATTACATATTTGAAAAAGACAAACGTATATAGAGTTTTTCCTTCACTGAAAACATGTTTATACTTTATATAGGCAATCTCTCCAAGTACTGGACTTGTTCCGATAATGGAGATTTTTTGACCAAGGATTTAATTCCTTCTCCACAGATGTGAATGAGTGTGAAGCTGAACCCTGCAAGAATGATGGTATTTGTACAGATCTGGTAGCTAACTATTCCTGTGAGTGCCCAGGTGAATTCATGGGGAGAAATTGCCAATATAGTAAGTATACTTTAAATACATGTATTTCACTCTGATTCTAGTATGCTAGTTTGTAGGTATTAAAAGGGAATATGTTACATCTACGAAAGAGGATCAAAAAGCACAATATTTCAATGAAGATAACATAAAGTTGGCTGAATTAATACTGTCTCTTGCAGCCAGAGTAGATTTATAACTACCTTTTTAGAATAACTCAGCACCTTTCTTTCCATTCCACTGTTTTAATAGAATAATTTTTATAATCAGTTTCAGAGTTCACACAATTCTGCCTTTTTCCTCATCTCTTCCCTTTTTTCTCTGGTGAAGAGAAAGTAGATGATAGGTAGATAGAGAGATAGTAAGAAAGATAGATAGATAGATAGAAAGATAGAAAGATAGAGAGATAGATACACATACAAGATAGATAGATAGATAGATAGATAGATAGATAGATAGATAGATAGATAGATAGATAGATAGATGATAGACAGACAGACCGACAGACCAACAGACCGACAGTCAGTCAGTCAGTCAGTCAGTCAGTCAGACAGACAGACAGACAGACAGACAGACAGACAGACAGACAGACAGACAGACAGATTTTGTATAATCATGTTTGGGAAGTTTGTTTATAATATTTACGTATTCATCTTTTAATTCAAGGAAGGAACAAAGCAATATTGCTCTTTCTTCATTATCATTCTTATTTGGAAATGTTAAAACGAAATAATGGATGGCCTAATGATGAAAATGTATCATTTGTTCTGGTCTTTGGGAACAAAACAGTTTTAAATCTAAAAGAACCAATAATCTACTGAGAATCATTTGTATTGTATATATGTAGCAAAGAAACATTAACAAATAGTCAATCAATCCTGGACTGTAAAGAAGCTAATTGGTTACTACATGAATATAAAACTCAACAGCATTGCTTACAATTTACTCTTAAGTCTGTATATGAAAAATTGGTAGCTTAGCAGTGGGTGATCCAATTTTGTAAGTCTGAGTTTCATGTGTCATCCTTGATTAAAACTGTCAAAGAAATAGGTTTGGTACACATTTTTATATTGTACTGCTGAGTTGCAAAAGATATTGTTGAAGGGCAAATTGATACCCACACATGATATATTGGAATATTGGGATACAGTGTATATAAATTATGCTGGTCTGTGTAGCAAAACATAATTTTCTTGGAAAATTCTTTTATTCTTATACTTCCATTAACTACAGTTAATTGTAAGATGAATTTATAATTCATATATAATAAAATGGACAGGTGATTTCAGGTCTGTACTATCCAGAGAAATGTTAAAAATCACCTTTTAGAAAAATCAACTTACAGACCTCCTGAAACTTTAGTTCCTGAGGTTTTAATACTCATGAGCTATAAATATAAACTATGGCATATTAAAATGCTAGCTTGTAATCTTAGTACAAGATTGTTCTCAGAGACTATAACATTAATGTAGAAAAGTTCCCTGTTCTTTCACAAATGTTTATGGCATGTCAAATCCCTAATTATGTAGCAATATTGTAATTACAAAAACTATCATTGTGTATATTTATAGCAATTGTGTAATTGAAAACTATCAGCTATTTATGTAAATCAATGATTTATATAATATATAACATAACATACTATATAATAGATTGTACCTGCTTGTAATTAAACCAAGCTTTTTTCACAATAAGCTTAACCTATTTAAACATTGGTAATTATAAGAATTTGTGCAATTACAGACATCCAATGTAAGTTTATGTTATGAAACAGATTTTCAATTAAGATATCTGTTAACTTCATTTTGTTCTTGCTTTGAAATTAAATTGGAATATCTTCAACTCAGAACATTTTTGAAATTTTGTATAAAGTAGTTGCTTGTAGGTCACTGTTAGGAAGTTTATATAAACATTTTTCAAACATATAAATTTGAAAACTTATTCAAAGAAATATGTTATCATGTTATAGTTCCCAGAATGTCTAGCAAATATAACAAGAAACAATACAATATATTGTATATACAATACATAAAAAGTAGAATTGTTTATGATTAATTGGTTATGATTATACTTTAGGGATAGACGGAGTGAAACAAGCTTTTGCTACATTCCACATCATACATATGCCGGAGATAAATTCCTGGTAACAAGTTTTGCAAATTGTAGTTGTTGAGGACTGGAGTTCTGGTGAGAATCAATAAGTGTTATATTGTTGTGGAGGGACCACATATCTCATACAGATTCTAATAGAAAACCTATCTTTTCATGCAAATGGTTTTTTTTCCTAAATAGAACAAATGTTTTTGTTTTTTGAAGCTGCACCAGTGGTGAAATCCAAAAAATTTCCCTACCGGTTCTGTGGGCATGGCTTGGTGGGTGTGGCTTGGTGGGCGTGGCTTGGTCACATGACTGGGTGGGCATGGCCAACTTGATTGGTCTCACCCTTAGGAAATTTCTCCTTAGTCCAACTCACAATAAAATAGCACTGTTCCAATATTTAAAATAGAATAGAATAACAGAGTTGGAAAGGACCTTGGAGGTCTTCTAGTCCAACCCCCTGCTTAGACAGGAAACCCTACACCACTTCAGACAAATGGTTATCTATCTCTTCTTAAAAACTTCCAGTGTTGGCACATTTACAACTTCTGGAGGCAAGTTGTTCCACTGATTAATTGTTCTGTCAGGAAATTTGAGGGGCTCCTACAAAAATGAGGGAGTCAATCTATTTTCCAAAGCACCAAAAGGCACAACAAGGAACAATGGATGGAAACTAACCAAAGAGAGAAGCAACCTAGGACTAAGGAGAAATTTCATAAGGGTGAGACCAATCAACCAATGGAATAGCTTGCCATCATTAGAGGCTTTCAAAAAGAGTGAGGGAAGTACACCCCAAATGGACAGTGCCAGGAACCACTAAAACAATGCAGAAAACTTAAAACAGCAATTCCTCTTTTTAAAAAAAGTCTACCCCAAAGCAAGCTGAGAGGGAAACTAAGAGCAGCTGCTCAGGCTAATTGAAAGCCTGGGCGTGCTGCCAAAAGCCATTAACCCTTCCAACTCTATTATTCTATGTTTTATTTATTTATTTATTTATTTATTTATTTATTTATTTATTTATTTATTTATTTATTTATTTATTTATTTATTTATTTATTTATTTATTTATTTATTTATTTATTTATTTATTTATTTATTTATTTATTTGTCAACAAGTGCAAGTAAACAGGACACATTAAAAAATGTCACAAATAAATTTATATAAAGAATCAAAACAT
>QLTV01001131.1:375457-401572 GCA_003457575.1 Thermophis baileyi
CAGAAGATGAGATCGAGGCAATTGTTGAGTCTAGTGTTGTTTGTTACTAGTTGATCTAGCCCTAGATTGGTAATAGCATTGTATAGGGTTGAATGTATGGGTTCAGTTGTACATTCATTTAGTGTCCAGTTAATATGAGGTAGGTTGAGATCACCAAGAAAAATAAGAGGGTGTGGGTAGGAGGCTGCCCACGTTAGTAGTGAGGAAAAGGTTAATCCCATCCCTAGATGGGTGATTGATGGGTTTCCCTGCCCTAATCCTGTCAGTTTTTGTTGTTAATTGACTTGATTCAGCGTGTATGACTGCATTCCAACTGCAAATGTTAAGTGGAGCTATTAACTGAAGGGAGAGAGAGAGAGAGAGAGAGAGAGAGAGAGAGAGAGAGAGAGAGAGAGAGAGAGAGCTTCTCTTGCCCTTTAGTTGTAAACGGTTCTCCGAACTGCCTAAGCAATTTACTAACGGTTCGGGTGAACCGGTGAGAACCGGCTGGATTTCACCTGTGGGCTGCACCATTGTTTACCTACTAACAATTGCTGTCTGCAAATTTCAGAAATGATCTTTTCATTCAAAGTTGCTATGTTCTCTAATTTAATATTTAGCATTTTCTTGCTATAAATCAGGCTTCACCCAAGTTTCTTGATGATTTTCTGGAAACCAGTTGTTCTGGGGCTCTAAATGTATTAAACCATTTCTCTCTATTAATGCTTCCCTGTCTTAAATAAACGAGCACATGGCAACTATAATTATCTTATGCCTGAGCCCTTGAAATATTTATTCACTGAAATCTCATTTGACTAAGCTGTTGAGGATTTGTGAAAGATGATAGAAAAAAATCAAGCTAGACTCTCCCATCATTGCTGCATATTCTGGTATTAATATGAAAAAATTCTACATAATCCTGTCCTTCTCCTTCCCCTCCCTCCCCTTTTTTCATTAATGCAGCATTGGATACAACCAAAGAAAGTAACAGTCATATAATCACATCTGCTGTAAAACTATGTGTGTGTTAGACAATGGCTGTTTAGCAGAGCAAGCTGCATCCAACACCAGCCACACAGTTAGGCAGAGATATTGAACAGGAAGCTGTAGCAAGATAAACATTGTTTATAGTTGTGTCTTTAAAGAAAAGTTGCCACTGAGATCAGAAGCTGGAGAACTCAAGGCTGATAATATCACTGAAATTCCATCTCATTTGATAAATTACAATTGGCATTTGCTGGGCCCTGGTTTCTTTCACAACCAACAGGGTGGAAGATGATAGCCAGACATCTGATGAGGAAAACTGAGAACTTTTTCTCAAGCTACAGAAGATGGAAAGCTGAAATAATGCTTCAGCAATGCTAGAGAGAAGCTGCAAATTCTGCAGCTTGCCCTGCCCTTTCTTTAGACCCAATAGAAAACAATCCTGTTGCTGATGTACAAGTAAGATTAAATTAACAGTTGTTTTGACTTCTGACATGGGATTGGGGAATACTTTCTGTATTTAGAAACAAACAGCAATGCTTTGATTTGAACCTGAGTGGCAAGAAGAAATACATCTATTCTGACGCAATGGCATGTCTTAATACTGTATATGTTCTGTGATGTCCAATTTTGGAGTATCTCCTTGAGAGTTTCGTTATCATTTTAAATCTGGCTAGCATTCATAATGTTTGTGCAATTCTCTTGAATCTCATCCTTGAAACTTATTTCATTCCTATACTAAACATGTTTCTTTAACAATACTTCACTTTTATTTTGCATATTTTTTCCAGAAACACAATAATATAGAAGAATTGATCAATTTTGTGCTGTCAAATCAGTATCAGCTCTTAGTGACCAAATAGATTCCCCCCCCTCGCATGAAAATCTATCCCTAACATAGCCTTTCAGATCTTTCAGTGGTGCATTGATTGCCACTGTTACTAAGTTCATTCATCTGGTTGTCTTTTTCTTCTCTTTCCTTCTACCTTTTCCAGCAGTATAGCTTTCTGCAGAAAACTAGGTTTTTGCATAATGTGTAAGTAAGATAATTTGAACCTAATCATTTGTGCCACTAGTTTGATGATTACTACGATTACTACGATCCATCACTACTTTGATGATCAGTTGCTGGTTTTTTTGGCTGATGCACAAAATATGGGATTATAGGTTGCTGCATTTCCTTGGGATTAATACATCAGCTGCTAAATGTGAATAAGAATCAGGCTGGTTTTAAGCTAAGCACAAACAGGCATTAACCTAGGGCAGGGGTCGGCAACCTTAAACACTCAAAGAGCCACAAAGGTCTTAACCGGAAGCCCCCCATTCAATTCTGGAGCCAACCGGAAATCCGGTTCCCCCACCATAGAGTCTCCTCCTAGCGTGGCGTCCTTCTTTCTCTGCTGCCCGGAAATCTGGTTCCCCCACCATAGAGTCTCCTCCTAGCATGGCGTCCTTTTTCCTCTGCCGACCGGAAGTCTGGTTCCCCCACCATAGAGTCTTGTCCTGCGCGGCGTCCTTTTTCCTCTACCTGTCCTAACCCTATCAATTGTGGAGCTGACTGGTGACAGGGAGCCACAGCAGAGGGATGAAAGAGCCACATGTGGCTCCAGAGCCGCGAGTTGCTGACCCCTGACCTAGGGCACCAAAGCTTAGGGGGCACCAATGCTGCAGCTCTTTCAAAATCAAAATCAAAATCTCTAAAATACAAATCTTTGTTTCAGTGAGAATTGGTTTTATCAGGCAAGGTAGGTGCCATATATCTTTTGGCTGGCCCTGATAGGACCAAGGGACATCAAAGTCAAGAGTCAGTGGAGCTAGAGTTAGTGCCTTCTTTTTAGTTTTGCCGCAGTATTATCAATGAGTAGATAATTGGATATTGTCTTGACTAATCTACCATTAGCATTAATCTTCCATTAAAATGGAGCTTACCATTTTTCACAATTTTAAAAGGGAGAATATAACATTCTGAGACTTTGATATGTTTTAATAAATGTGGCTGAAAACTTTTCTAAAGTCACCTCATGCAGAGTAAGGTCTAGTACGTAAATTACTAATCCATCTCACTGTCCTATATTTATCTGAAAAAAGGTTTCATCCTAGGATATCTTGGAATATGAGTTCATTTCCCATAGGACACTTGACAAAATGTAGTAATTTTTCATGACCCGCAATGTTCTTTTCTTCAGATTGAATGTAAGGCTGCACATCACAAGTGCTGCGTTATTGCTATCATCTGAATCAGGCAGATAATGTTCATCTACTTAGATATTCTGCCCCTATAAAGATTAGTAATTTCTTGCCATTACTTCTGAACCTTCTCCCATTTGACTGATAATTATCTTTATATGTATGTCAAATACAATTTCACTTCCATAATTTTGCTTTGATCTCTGTAACTCTCTGCACAGTTCATCATTTTCATTTGACATAAAAATTCTGTAATTTTATATTTCTTTTAAAAGATGTGTGTGTATATATATATATATACATACATACCAGGGGTGGGTTCCACTTACCTTCCTCACCGGTTCGCATCGCGATGTTTTGCGCGTGTTCCCTTGCGCAGTTTTGCTTCCGCACATGCTCAGTAGCTGCAATCAGCCCGAAACACAGCTGAGGAGCTGATCAGCTGTGCTTCGGGCGAAGGAATAAAGGTCAGTATAAACCCGGAGGTGGACGGGAGGGTCCTTTGTCAAGCAGCAGCATAGGAAAAACCTTCCAAACAGTAAAAAAATTCACAAAAAATTCACAAAAAAAGATGGCAGTGCCCACGGACCGGCACCAACCAAATCGGATCTGTGACATCACCAGCGGGTCACTACTGGTTCGGGCGATCCAGGAACCCACCCCTGATACATACATACATATTGCAGCTCTTTAATTTATTTAAATAAGAACAATTTGCCTGTATTTCTGCTAAGATTATTATTACACCTCATTTTTAGCACTATATTTGTGATTATTTCTAAAAGACATGTTCTATATTGTCAGCCTTTACTGTAAACTTAATTTTGCTAATATGCTGCAAATAATAATATTCTGCCCACAGAATTAATTGAACCCACAAAGTTCCCTATTTTTTTCTATAGTGGCTGATGAAAGGATAACATAAAATAGCAATAGCACTTAGTGTTATATACCACTTCACAGTGCTTTACAGCCTTCTCTAAGTGGTTTACAGAGTCAGCATAATACCCCCAACAATCGGGATCATTTTACCGATCACGGAAAGATGGAAGGCTGAGTCAACCTTGAGCCGGTAAGAATCGAACTGCCAAATTGCAGGCAGCCAGCAATCAGCAGAAGTAGCCTGCAGTACTGCATTCTAACCACTACAACTCAAAATAGCTGGGAAAATTGGGGAAAAGTCATCCTTGCTTCCATAGGCACTCTATGTCTTTCCATGATGATTTTATATGGTTGTTGTGAGGGATCTACGTGAGTGTGTGATTAGTATTCCTTCCTTCCTTCCTTCCTTCCTTCCTTCCTTCCTTCCTTCCTTCCTTGTTTGTTTGTTTGTTTGTTTGTTTGTTTGTTTATCTGTTTTCAATTGCCAATTCCACCTTTTTTGGATTAGGCTTTCAGGATCCTTGGTTTGCTTGCTTTTTGTTTTCTTGCAGTTATTGTTTTAGGATTCTAATGAAAGAAAATATTTGTAAAATCATGTTACCTAATTTGGTAATGGAAGAAAACACCAGGCTCAGAGAACTTCAAGGACCCCACTGTTTTAGGGTGTATATGTTTGTGTGTGTATGTACTGTATGTATATATGTATATGTACATCTATACACCTACTCAGATTGGCTTAGTGAGCAAGAGGTTTGGTCTTTTTGATTGATGGTCTAAGGGGCATTTGCCAGATCTACAGTGGTACCTTGGTACTTAACTGCTTTGAAACTCATTGAATTTGGTACTCATTTTGAAGCTAAAATTTTGTCTTGGTACTCATCATTTGTTTGGTACTCAATGCACAAGTTAGAACCTGTTGGTGTCAGTTGCCTTGTGACTCCCTACATTATTCCTTATGGGGAAAAACTGTTTAGTGCATATTATTTTTGGTACTCATCACACCTCCTGGAACCAATTAAAGATGAGTTAATTGTAGATGGTATCAATAAACCTAAGTCTGTGATGAGTTTATTTATTTAGTTTACAACATTTATTATAATCACTGATTTTACACTATACTCTGTATGGCTTCCAGTCAACAATTTAAATAAGTTCAATAACAAAACATAATAAACATATTTATTAAAGGCATAAACATTAAAAGCCTGGCAGGCACCAAAGTTAATCTTCCATGTGATCTAACCATGTTGTTAAATCCTTTCACCCACTTCACCCTATCCAGCACTTGGGGGAAAACTAGCACTTTTTTTTGCAGTGGGGGGGGATGGGGAGGCTAGGCAGATAGAATTGCATTAGCCAATGGAACATTGATTAAAAAAACTTTGCTGTGAAACTATATCGTAGCATTTTCTTATGAACTGTCAATTTCATTAAAAAAAGCAAACGAAATCAATAGCCAATATAGAAAGGGCTAGATGTCACTGATAATGTTCTAAAATTAGCTAGTGCAAGAGCAGGGCATGCTATTCTCTTCCTTCAGTGTCCCATTTCCAGGTAAGAAACAGCATTAAGCATTCTTGTAACAGATTTCTTAGAAGTTAGATTTGTACATGTACTAATGAGGAAGTTGAATTTGTATCTGGGGCTAACTGAGTTCCATAATTATTCCATAATTAAGACCAGCAAATAGATTGTGGGACAAACTGAAGATTTTGTTTTCTTTCCCATAAAAAGAATCTCAGGGTAGTTCTCCTAGTTCTTTGGGCAGCCAAGATCATCCAGCTCTATTTTTTTTAACTTGTCATCAGAGCTGAAAAAACAAATTTAAGTACTTAAAACACTTGGCCAATTCAATAGCATTACAATTGATTGGCCCTTGGTCTTGTAGCAATAACTATAATCTTGGTTTATAATAATTAATAATGTTAATTACCTGATTAAGAATCTCTAAGGCTTCCCTGAAGCAGCTGAAGACTATAATAGTATCAGGATATCATTTGCATAAAATAAAACAAGCTGTTCCTCTCCACAAATTTATAAGCATGTGTATTGAAAGTAAGATGTTTCACCAGTAAGTTAACATAGAAGTGAAAAAGAAGCAAGAATAAAATATAGTCTTGGAGAACTCCTTTGGAATTAGGACACACCTAGAAAGCTGACTTTCAGTGTAATATCTAATTCTTAAGATTGTAGTTAAGTGTTACAACAAGTAACTTGTAAATTGCAAATGATTCATAATAAATACCTTTGAATTGTAGAGTTATTAAGTTTATCCCCTAATTTTACTCTAGAAATAGAGTAAAATGCAAATCTAAAATCAGCAAAGGCTGCCTTTAGGATTGTTTAGGATTTAGTGATGCATTTTTGAACTAAATATTATAGTACAAGTCCTTAGTTTACAGTAGAGTACTTCCACAGTAGAGGACAAAGTTCAAATGTATGCAATTATCTTCTATGAGCATAAGTATATACCTTGAATATAGGCAGCATGCTTTCTGAACTTTCAATAAATGCATTTAGTCATAGAAGAGGAAAATGTGCTATTTTGTGAAGTTTAAAGGAGTAGGATCTTCAGTCAATTATCTCTGAATGTGTGCAGAACTGAAGTCAGACTAGTAATTCATGGTTGCCAACTGTTTTACAAGGCTGTCAGTACAATAGATAGTTCTCTAAGACGGTTCCCAGAATCATAATCATAAAATTTTATGGTATGATAATACAGAGCCAATGGAAACCTAATGGAAGAAATCTTCCAATATTTTTGAGCATTCTTGTTTACTCTAGTTGTCTGCAGAAAATATTTTAAACTGTGAATAGAAAAAGGCCAATAATAGCCCACTGAGATTATGTTTCTTACGTGGTTATAATTTGAACCAAACAAGCTTTTGCAATGCTCATTCCACATCACCTATAATGATCTTTCAATGGTCAGTGCTTTATTTCTCCCTAATTCTAAACAGCATAACTGCAAATGAATCTGAATGACTCTGTATTTAATTGCACATTGACATGTTTATGCATGAATCCCTATTAAACATTATAATACTGAGGGTCATCTATAATCAATTGTCAGCTTGGAGTCCGAATATCATGCTATACTAAGCACAGCCAGAGTTACCTAATTTCACAAAATGAGTTATTGGAAGAAGGAAACCGCAGATGTCTCAAAACAGATTTGCTTTTTACATGCCTGGCATATAAAAACTGCGGAACTGCTGCTGATATGTCTTACCAAGCACTACTAACAGGATAGAAGAAAGTAATGCATTTAAACTGTGATGCCACTGCAAACAACAAAACAACAACCCCTTTTGTACTATCAAGTTGTTCCCAGCTTCTAATGATCACATAGATAATTTTTCCCCATGAAGATCGTATCCTTAATTTGTTCTTTAAGGTCTCACAATGATGCATTCATCACCACTAAAATGGAATCCATCAACTTTGCTGCTGGTCTTTCTCTTCTCTTTCCTTCTACCTTTCTCAGCATCAGAGCCTTCTCCAGAGAGCTAAGTATTTGCATGAGATGTTCAAAGTAGGTTAATTTATTCCTGGTCATTTGTGTCTCAAATGAGAATTCTGAGTTGATTTATTCAGTGATCCATTACTTTGTTTTCTTGACTCCCCATGGTTTTCTCAGGAATCTTCTCCAACACCAAATTCAAAACAGTCAATACATTTCCTATATCTAATTTTTGCTTCCATAGAGTGTCATAGGGAATAATATGGTTTGCATGATTCTGATATTTGTAGGGCACACACCACAGCATTTGAATCAGACGTGGGTTCTTCCCAGTTCGGACCGGTTTGCCCAAACCGGTAGCAACCCGCTGGTGATGTCATGGAGCCAGTTCGGTTGGTGCCAGTTCGTGGACGCCGCCATCTTTTTTTGAAAAAAATTTTTGGGAAAAAATAATTGGAATTATTTTCTTCTTCTTCTGCGCATGTGCAGAAGCCGGGTTTCCGGCACTGCACATGCATCGGCATCTTGTTTTTGGCTTTTGGGGGGGGGATTTTTTTTGGCACTGCGCATGTGCGTGCACCGTGAAGCACACGCACGTGGTGCGGCCACGTGGCGCGGGAGGAAGCGAACCGGCAGTGAAGTAAGTTAGAACTCACCCCTGATTTGAATATCTTTTCCGAGGCCTTCATGGCTTCTCTACCAAGTGCTAATCTGCAGGGTATTTCTTAACTGGTTTTTCCTTTACTATTGATTGCTAAAAGGCAGAAGCTATCCACCACTTCAGTATCTTCATTGCCAATTCTGTTTATTCTCCTGTTGTCATTATTTTGGTCTTCTTTATTTTTAATTGTAGTCCCATTTTTTCACTGTGCTCTTTGACTTTTGGTGTTAGGGCTTGCTGATCCTTTGCATTTTTGGCTATCAGGATAGTATCATCAATATGCGTTTTCAGCTATAGTATCATCAACATACTGCAGGTTATTGATGTTTCTTCCTCGAACTTTAAAAACACATTTATCTTCTTCCAATTCCAATTCTTTCCCTTAATATATATTTATCATATAAGTTGAATAAATAAGGGAAGAATATACAACCTTGTTGTACTCCTTTGCTAACCTGGAATCAGTCTCTTTTGCCATGTTCTGTTCACATTGTGGCTTCCTGAATTGTATATATAAGTTTATCATGAGGACAATGAAATATTTTGGGGTTCTCCTTTTTCTGAGCATACTCAGAACCTCTTTTGGCACACCCTTATTTGAAATAAATTATGTTTTGTTGTACAATTAGAAAAATAGTCACTTGTCAGATTTCAATGAATTCATCTACAGCAGGGGTGTCAAACTCAAGGCCCGGGGGCCGGATCTGGCCCGCGGGATGCTTAGATCTGGCCCGCGGGGGACCAGCAAAGGACAAGCCCGCAGTGCCTCTGCCAGCAAAAATGGAGCTCCATTTTCGCTGGCAGAGAGTTGCAGAAGGCTGTCACAGCCGAAACGGAGCTCAGGAGCCTGTTTTTGCTGGCCAAGTGCTCGGGCCACCACAGACACCCCCGACACGAGTGATGTTGAGCTGGCCATGCCCATCCTGGCCATACCCACCCTGGTCCCCGAAGGTCAAACACAACCCTGATGTGGCCCTCAGTGAAATTGAGTTTGACACCACTGATCTACAGGATTATAATTGGATCTACAATATCATACTGCCAAGTATTAGAAGGCATCTTCTATGCTAAGAAGATGCCTTCTAATACTTGGCAGTATGATATTGTAGATATAGTTTACTAAGTCAAAGGGTAATGTACCTGGATTAATCTATAACTGATACAGTTTAAGCAATGTTTGTTAGACTGAAATCAGTTTTCTTAAGCAATTGAAATAGGTCTATAGATTATTTTTCTCTAAATATTTCATTGCAACTGGGTTTTGGATTTAATGACCATGTGCAACCAACAGTCCATATAAACTGCTGCCCTCAAATATCTGTCTTTAATGTGATTGCCCTCAAATACCTGATTCTTAATGTAACTGTAAAGTACTCATTTGCTAATTTAATTGATCACTGGTTTGGAAAAGCTGGATTTAACAGTTTTGATCAACCTTTGGGTGACTTTTAGCTTGAATTCTAGTGACCCATACATTCAGCAAGAAATCATTTAATACTGAAAAAAGTCTATATTATTAAAGGAAGTAAATAACTTTTCTACAAGATTGGTGTCTTAATCAACACTTAAAAATAAGAAAAAGAAGTCTAAACTTATATTCTCTGTAATATATGCAAACTTAAGAAAAAAAATAAGAATAGAATAGTTTGAAAAAGTTATTTCTAGAATCTGTGTCAGCCAAAATTGCATAGCAAAGTTTTGCTTTTACAGTTATTTCCCAGTTAGCCTGTACAAAGCAGGCTACACTGTGTTATTTGCTACATCATTACTATAGCTTGTAATACAAAATATTACAGTCTAACCAGACTGTGTTCTGGTTTTGATTAATGAATAGTATTCAGAGGACCAGTGCAAAAATACAATAAAATAGAAGGAATGTACACACGCACACACACAAATACACACAACATTATATAATAAAATATATAACAAAATGACTTTATAAGAAAATTCAGTTTAGAACACAATTCTCTGTGTGCATGCTATGCATTTTCTGTAATGGAAGATAACAGGAAACCATTCCAACCATATTGTATACACTCTAAGCAGAATTTTGAATAATTGGTAAATCAGAAAGCCTTATTATTATGCTTAGTCACAGAATCAATTTGATGTTTAGACTATTTGTCATTTTTGTCCTGTTTATTTGTTAGCGTTATGTTTGCTTTGCAATGAAAATTCAAGCTTACTCATATTCTAGAAAATAGCACCCCAAACACTATCTCGACTATTTTTTTTTCCTGTTGGATCTGTTTATATCTTCCATCTTCAAAACTATAGTACCAGGATTCTATGGCTTCAGTTTTGAAAATTCTTATTTTGTTTTTGTTTTGTTTTTTCCCTTTCTTTTCAATGCCCCCTCCCCAACTCCCTAAACAGAATGCTCTGGACCATTGGGAATGGAAGGAGGAATCATTTCTAACCAACAGATTACTGCATCATCCACCCATCGGGCTCTTTTTGGGCTCCAGAAATGGTATCCCTATTATGCACGACTTAACAAGAAAGGTCTTATAAATGCTTGGACTGCAGCAGAAAATGACAGATGGCCATGGATTCAGGTAACAGAAGGAGTTGAATGCATGGAAAACTATTAGTCTCTATTGCTAATATTGTTTAGTAACCAGTGCAACTTTCATAGAGGTGTTAGACCTGCATTGAGATGTTTTTGAAGTAGTTTATGTTACCCAAAGACAAATTTCATTCATTCTCTTCAAGATATAACTATATATAGATTTTTTTTAATTATACATTATATCTTTTTTTCTTTCTACACTGTTGCTTATTTAGCAAAAGATTCAGTTTATGTGTAATATTCCTTTTGTGATAAGTATAGTTTCCTTTAAAAACTTTCAGGTACATGATGCACACCAAGTAAATATGTAATTTATTTTTCTGTTTTCTCCTAATGAGATGGATATTGAAGCTACCATTCTAATGTGTATTGCCAGGATGTAATTAGTTGGAACTACAAGCTTGTAATTGGCTTGTGATTTAATGGGTCACTAGTCATGGCATTATAAGCAAATTAAAGGGAAGCTCACTCATATCTAAGTTTAAAGTAGTCTATATAGATTTAGAAATAAATAAAATATTTTCCATGTTCAGCACTTACTGCTTCATTAGAAGAAGCACTGAGACATGTTGCTTTAACGCAGAGGTGAAATAATTTTATATTATCTTATTTTAATATCCACTATTGAGATACGATCATACGATCATACGAGTTTTCATATTACATTTTGCTGTTTATCTCCACAATAGAACTCTTACCTGCCCTTTTTTCATTATTCCTTATCTAATATGACCTTTAGCTATTTACAAAGACATTTACCAAAGATAAGGGTGTAATAAATGGAATATCTCTGCAACCTATGTAATATCAATATGCTTAAGATTTCTGGTTTATATTTTAAAACTTCCTAAGTTATTTTTCGTAACCCAAACCCTGGAAGTAAAAGTTTGACCTAGGGCCACAAAGTGATGGAAACATTTACTGTTCTTGGACACGGATTACCCATTTCCTTTGTATAGTATATTGTTTCAACCATAATCCACCTAATACAAACCCAATCATAGAATTTCTCACCGTTTTGGTATATTTTGGTTTGTTCAAAACCTGAATAAAATTCTCTGGTGACTTCAAGCCAAAGCTTCTAACATTCTATACCTTCTGAAAATTCTATACTTGTATACAAAAATAGTTTGCTTTATCATGTTAAAAAGTTGGCTTTTTATAATAAATGAGCTTTATATTTGAAGTCTTAATGATTTAAAAAAGGAGAAAGAAAAACAGAACCTTAAAGTTATCTAATTAGTTAACATCTGGATCACAAATAATATGGTCACACAGATCAACTAGTCATAATTGTCCACATTATGGTGAGATGAATCATTCTTTTATTACACAGTAGATTAACAATGCAGTTAATTTGAATTCTAGAGGTCATTTCTAAACTCATATCTATCCGATTACTTATTTACAGTGCTTATATACCATTTTCCAGTACAATTATCAAGAATAACAGTTAAAAGCAGTAGTGACATTTTTAAAAAGTGTACAAAATAGCATCTCCTATTGAAGTATTCAGTATTATGGCAACAATCAAAACCCAAAAGTTCTATTAAACAATGCTATTTGAACTGTATTTCTAAAGCAAATCAAGGTAGACACCACTCAGCCAGGAGATGACTATTCTAGATAATGGGGCACATTATCTCTGCTTCCTTCATTAACTTTGCAAATAGGGAGGAAAAAACCTTAAATAACATGAAGGAGATACCTAAAGATGTTGGAGAGTGAAACAATCCCATTAGACTTTAGAGTTATAGCCAGCACTATACCAAAATTGTATCTAAAAGTGTTGGAAGCCAATACATCTGCCAATATAATCCTTTAGTGGATCTCTCAATGGGTGTCAATAGATTATTGCAGCTTCTCAGAAATATCTAAAGCAAAATTTATAAATTATTTTGCATAATATAATGTCAAGATAACAATTACCCTTACTAAGGCATCCCAATCAGGATGGGATGACAACCTGCACACTATCTAAAATTGGCCATGATTTTTACTATGATCTCTAAACATCTAGCAGCATACTTCAAGTTCTAGACCTGCTACTTCAGGAAGATTGCTGCCCTGTTGAGAGCCATATGTAATGATCAGTGGAAAAAAATACTCTCTTTTGGCAAATTTCAGTGAAGTATTTCACTGAGCGCCACATTCACCAAAATCAAGGCATGTCAAATATGGAAGAGACAAAATCAGAAGGAAGAACCAGCATATACAACCCACCCCCACCCCCAAATGTTTGGAGACAAATGGAAGGTTGAACTTTCTGATCTAAAATCAAGTTTCATTATTTTAATAATTTTTATTAAGAGTTTTTACTTAGATAAGATACAGGTATAGAAATATAGAAAAAAGATAAAAAAGAAAAAGTGAAGCAAATAATACAGTTAAAGATAAAAGGCAATTAAGCAATTTCTCTCCTTCTTTACAAAAGTTACAAACCAAATTTATTATCCCTTCTCCCTCTTTAATAGTAATAGCACTTAGACTTATATACCGCTTCACAGTGCTTTACAGCCCTCTCTAAGTGGTTTACAGAGTC
Source organism: Thermophis baileyi (assembly GCA_003457575.1). Taxonomy (NCBI): domain Eukaryota; kingdom Metazoa; phylum Chordata; class Lepidosauria; order Squamata; family Dipsadidae; genus Thermophis; species Thermophis baileyi. The sequence continues at coordinate 388,731 of QLTV01001131.1, forward strand.
AGCATATGGCCCCCAATAAACTTCTTAGTCAATTATTTTTCAATCATCAAATCCAAAAATCACCAATTCACTTTTTTTCCCACTGTTAGCAAAAAGTCCATAAAAGTTTTTATAAAAGTATGTATTGTTTTATCCCCGACCAAACAGGCCAGTTTTGCCATCTCTGCTAATTCTGCTATTTTCACAGTCCTCCATTGTGGATATTTCAATATTTCTCCATATTTATGCATATAATCTTGCTGCACTTATCATATCAAAATCCATCTTCAGTAAGTGTTTTCTAGTTGGCTATCCATAAGTCCCAATAAAAGAAGTTTTGTTCCATCTCAATGTTAATCTTCAAAATTCTTTGTATCATTATATGTATTTGTTTCCCTTTTTCTTTACTTTTCTTTTCATTTCATTTTTTTTAATTTCACTTTTTCACAAGTTTCCCATGTGTAGTAAAATGTCTCTTCATGTTTTTCACATTTCCAACATTAACTAGTAGTACTTTTATATATCTTAGATAATTACTCTGATGTTATACCAACAATATCTCATTTTGTAAAAAATCATCTCTTAAATTATAACACAATGTGCATTTTCAGTCTTTTTATCCACATTATCTCCCATTAATTTATTCCATTCTCTCCCAATATCGTAACTAAAATTCATAACCCATTTTATCACACAATCTTTAACTGTTCCTCTTCTATTTCAAATCCCAACAGAAGTTTATACATTTTTTGCAGTCATATGCTTATGTACACAATTCATTTTCAAATTCTGTGTTATGTTGTTCAATTCCCATTATCTTTTTTATGTATATTATATATTTCTCTTACAGTTCTGTTAGGTTCTTGGTGCTGTCTGAGCTTGGTTGGTTTCTTGCACACATTTCATTGCTGGGCTAATGAGTATGTGTGGAACAGAGTGGAATTTACTGATTGTTTGTATATACTAGCTTAGCCTACAAGGCTTGGTTGGGATGTGACTTAGTCATAGCAATAGTACTTAGACTTATATACTGCCCCACAGTGCTTTACAGCATTCTCTGGACAGTTTACAATGCCAGCATATTTGCTCCCAACAATCTGGTCCTCATTTTACTGACCTTGGAAGGATAGAAGGCTGAGTCAATCTTGAACCCATTAGGATCAAACTCCAAACTGTGGGCAGAGTTAGCCTGCAATACTGCATTCTAACCACTGCACCACCAGGACTTTCTCCTTGAAAGTTCCTTTATTAGGGTATTGTATTCTTCCCTGATTGTTATCTAGTGCTGTTCTCTGATTATCTGGTGTTGGCTCTGAAGAGAATATGTTCTTGGTAATTTGTTTCCTTCCTGGGCTTTTGATTATATCTTTTAAACGGTATGTAAATGGTGTTTATCTTTAAGTATTTCCTTGCCATCAGCCATCTTCCCAAGTTTCAGGCTTCCAGGAATTCCCGACCACTTTTGGATTTGGCTTGATCTAAAACGTTAACAGTTTCTCTGTCAAATCTGTGGTTGGGTTTGTCCAATTTTGTTTCAAAATTAAAGAGCTCTCATCATATCTTCTGATTGCAAGTTGGGATTCATGAATGCACTCCAATAATCTTCGACATGACTCCATTTCTGTCCATTCCCTTTTCAATATCCATTCCCAAAGTTTTTTTTTCCCCTTAAAAACTAATTCTTTTCCTCAGACAATCTGAAGATTCAGAATAACATTCCCAGAATCTGCAACCAAACTTTGTATTAGGTATCAAGTCTAATACATTCCTCTTACTGAACAAGTAAGGTAAGAGGAATAGTAGCATGTAATTGAAAATGATTTCTTTCTTCAGCTGTCCAATTTCATCTTCCTAATATTTTGACTAGCAATATAATATAGCAGAAAGTCAAGTGGACAATGGGAGGTGTAGGTTTCCGTTTACAAAATTTCTTGGAAGAATTGCTACTTCTGTGGCTTTAGGTCTTGTGTCAGACTGGTAGGAAAAAAATGTAATTTCACAATAAAAGGATAAATTGCATTTGGGAGGATTTTGCAGAGCCTTTACTGTGTGGAAGCAGGCAAGGAAGGGTGTTGAACAAAGCTGGTGTGAGCATTTATAACCCCCACCAAAAATTAATATTCCAGATTGCTTTTGCAGAATACCAGTATCTCGTCTGAGTTTATTCTGATTTTGCTACATACCATAAGAATTTTTTTCTACCTAGCCAGAATAGGAAAAGCTCCATTGAGAGAAAAAGCCAACAAAATAGCAAGATACAAAATAAGCTTCCCTCCTGAAAGTACAGATATTGATCTAGAGGTCATAGGTAGAAATCTATTGGTCCCTTAGGTTTCACTGTGGGAAAGTATACGTTGATCTCATAATTTTGTCCTTCCTTTTTCCTTGTAAGTTATTATATCTATTCCTTGCTGCTGGTTTGGGTTTGGGTTTGGTTTACAGGGTTGTTGTTGTTGTTGTTGTTATTTGTACTTGTGTGGTTTTGTTTTGTTTGGTCAAGCAATTTAGGGGCAGGGAATCAGACTGGCAGTGTGGTATCTATTACCTATCATATTGTTTTGGAGAAAGTGATTTTTGCATTTGCTAGAACTCAAGTCAATTGCTAATACTTCCTCACTTCTGATTAAAGCTTATAACCCCAAGGCTATATTGTGCTTAATATAGCAATTGACAGACTGCTTAGCCTAATGATCCCATGTAAGTTATCTATTGGTTTTCAACACTAATGGAAAATTACAAGTTTAATTTAGAAAGAGGTTTTTTTAAATATAGGTAGTTCTCACTTAGTGGCTGTCCAAAGTTAAGACAGACCCCCCACACACCAAAGATACTTATGATGTGATTTTGAGGTTCTGACAGCCACAACTGCCCCCTGGTCACATGATTGAGGTTGGGGTACTTAGCAACTGGCACACATTTATGGCCGTTTCAATTTGTGATATATTTTTTTTGCCAGTTTTTGGCATTTATTTTTGGTTTCAGGCAAAAACTACATTAGGTATAATGTAGCAAAAGTTATTGAACAACTGTCTTGCTTAACAACAGAAATTTTGGACCCAATTGTGACTGTAAGTCAGTGACTACCTGTATAGGTATTTCAACTGCCAAAATTCACCAGCTACCATATTCACACTTATCTAGACATTCCATAGATTTTAGACATGTCATAAGAATTAGATGCACATTCTGCCATTGATCCGCTAGTATTATATGCAAGATTACAGAAAATGTCAAGGATAGAAATAACAAAAGTAGTTTCAGCCAAAATCTCAAATGCTACTGGTACATACATCTGCACTGTGATTTTTTTTCCAAGTAAATGGTGAAGACCAAATTGAAAAGAAGAAGAAAAAATCCTAATTGCAGTGCCAGATTTTCTCTTGAGACTCATTGAGTTTCATATTCCCTCTGCTTGACTCAGTAAAAGATGCTCCCAGACAAAGTGGTTTCAATTTTTAATGAGATGTATACTCCTGCATTTTTACTAAGCAAAGGAAATATATACTTTTGTTTAACATCCATAATTCACTTTGGATAAGGCTCATATATTGCCAAGAGTTTGCTTATGGGGTTAGTTTTCTTTTCTTTTTTTGTTTCTCCAGCTGAAGCCTTCAGATTCTTAACGTTTCTTTTGACAGTACTATTAGAGTTATAGTAAAAAAAATGTATATGTGCAGGAGTTTTCATATTTACATTGTGCAAAAAATAAGCCACAGAACACACACAAAAATCAAAAATCAAAATTAAAGACAGGTCAGAGGGAATAAAATCACAATCAACTCTACTTGGCATTTCACACAGAGTAGTATTATTTTTGTCCCTTTAACTAACATTCGTATTTAATTATTTGTTAACACATCACAATTCTTGTATTATGTATTTATTCAGTATGTTTTTATGGTATGTTATATCTGGAAACTCTCAAGGTGAGAGATTCAAAGAGATTCTCCCACAAAAGTCACATTCCTGACAGAACAAAAGTGTAGAAATGAAATACTGTTTATGCAAAAACATATTTTTCTATCAGCAAATTAATTCACTTCCCTCGTGTAGAAGGGCTTTTGTGGAGAAGATACACAGAAGCCATAAGCAAAACATGATCTCAGTCCAGGAAATCAGAAAAATGTGAGGGAAAAAAGAACCGATCAAGATTGCTCTTTCTTGACTCTTGTTTAAGAGGAATATAAGATCATTTTATTATAGCCTTTATAAATAACGTTCTAGTATTTCTTATAACTTATTATGGGCTTCTATCAGAAAGCCTGATTTCATTTTGTTCAGATTCCCAACAATCCATTTGTTTGCCTCAACCATTTTTGAGCCACTGAGCATTCACTGACTAGTGAGCATACTCAAAACTTCATTAGACTATTACTGTTTTCCCATAGACAGAATAAGCAATTTCAAGTCCATAGGAGACATGCAACCAAAACCTCTTTTGTTCTAGCCAGAAACAGAAACCCTATAGCTAGCATTACTGCAGGTTAGCAACAAAGACTTAACAACAGATTTCTTGCCAATGGTATGTAAATTTAAAATAGGCTTAATGCAGCTTTCAAAAAAAATCAGTTCAGTGCAACGTGCCATAATCCAAGCTACCTCCCACATGAAATGTCATTACATGTTATCACACCACCTACTGCAGCCTTCCCCAGCTACAAAAACATAACATGTATAAAAACAATACCTCTACACCAGTGTCAGGATTAAAACACTTTCTCTTGGTTCATTCCAAGCTGGAAATGAGGCACACCAGACAATCAGTAGAAAGTAAAAAAGTATATGTTTATTTCAGTTGCTTTGAGTGGATCGCTACACCCACATCTCTTTGTTTCTCCTTTTATAAAGTTCTGCAGTTTAGAAATTTAGCCAGTTATTACCCTCATTGATTTTCAAAACCAGAAAATAACAGATAAGGTTTAAGAAAGAAAAAAGATAAAGAAAAAAAGACACAGGTGCAAAAAGGAAAAAAAAGTAAAGAAAGTAGAAAAAGAATTACTTCAGACTTTCTTTGTTACAGATATGAATTTAAAAAATACATCAAACTTTTACGAATGAAGACAAATATACATGTCCCATGATAATGTTGCAGGATCCAATCTGGATTGGTCATTGGGACCAGAGGTTTTGTCTTCTGAGCTTTTGGACTCATGCTAGAGCCCATTCTGGTAGAGAGAAGTTTCCTGAGGATGGGCTTCAGCATGAATCCAAAAGCTCGGAAGACTAAACTTTTGGTCCCAGTGATTTACCCAGATTTGGCATCAAATTTTTACTTTAAGGTTAACATTGGTCTACATTAGTTTCTCATAAAAAATCCAACAGTGTTTTCAAGTGGAAATAAATTGTTCAGTCTTTTCTTTAATCAAAGCTGTCAATTTTGCCATTTCCGTCAATTCTATCAGCTTCATCATTCATTCTTCCATTGTATGTATTTGTAGATCCTTCCACCTTTGTACATATAAAAGTCTCACTGCTGATGTCATATATAAAAGCAAATTTCCATAAGATGTCTCTCTTTGTTTGACCATTAAACTCAAAAGAAAAATCTTTGGTTTCAATTTACAATCACTTTTAAAATATTCTGGATCAAAATACATACTAGAGCCCAGTATTTTCTAACTTTTTTGCATGTCCACAAGAGATGAAAAAAAAATGTATCTTCAGTTTGGTTACATTACCAACAAATATTTGAAACTCCCTTATACATTTTTCACAGTTTATCCAATGTCTTATACAAAAAATGCATCATTTTATAAAAATTATCTTTTAATTTAACCAATCATTATCAATGGAATTGAATGTATTACTTATTACAAACAAAGGTTTACCCATTTTAGAGTGAAGGCAGATACCTCTTTTTATATGGTGTTTCTTTATCTAGAGCAGCGGTTCTCAACCTGTGGGTTGCGACCCCTTTGGGGGGTCAAATGACCCTTTCACAGGGGTCGCCTAAGCGTGCGCTAGACCGCCATCTTGGTGACTGGCAACACGCACGCGCGTGGAGGGGACGTGGTGGGGGTCACGGCGGCGGGGCGGGGGTCGCGGCATTAGGAAGGTTGAGAACCACTGATCTAGAGCCAAAGCAGAATTTTTCAAAATGGGCATTTTATCTAAAATGGCTGTTTTTCTATGCATAAAATATATGTTGTCCTTTACATAGGCATGCATGCATTTTGGTACATGATATCTCTATCATTTTTAATGGAGAAGGCAGCTCTTTTACAGTGACACTACTGTTGCCTATTTACTCACTATACAATCTTTAAACGTATAAAAAAATTACAACACCAGCAACTTTGTACCAGTAATGGGTTGCAAATCCTGTTGCTACCGGTTTGCGCGTGCGCAGAAGCGTCCGGGGTGGGTGGGCGGAACCTCCCACCACCACCGCTACCGGTTCATAGATCCAGGCCGTACCGGTAGCAACCCACCACTGCTTTGTACATTTTCTTCTAAAGAATTGCTGTACTGTTAGAAATTTGGACTATGTCCACATTGGTTTGATTATTTCTTGCACATGAATATTGTCATTTTGCATATGTAAGAAATAATATTACAATAGGTTTTTTTAAAAATTGCTGCCGCAGATTTATTGTTTCAAAAAACCTGAAAGTAGATATACAATCATTATCCCATACAGTGAATATATTTGGAATCATACCGGTACTTTCCATCTGCATATAAATGTTGTCTTTTATTAACCATATGGATTAATATAAATTTGTACCCAGAATAGCCCATATACTCTATGTTTCCTATTTGCAAAGAGGAGGCCGTCTATAATAGTTAAATCTTGTGCTATTTCAGATAAAAAATAAAAGTAAATATTCTCTCTGTTCACCATTTTTAGTCATATTGTTCCTACCTTGTGCCTAGCAAAGAAATAGCGAAAATTAAAATTGTAAATTATATAGCAAAATTATTATTTGAAATAAAATAATTAACGTTTCCCCTTTTGCTAAACATAGTTAGGCTGATCATCAATAATTTGTACATTAAGTGAATTTTAAATTATTGCAGAATTCCATAAAACATGGAACTGAGTGTGGGCTTTGCGCTGAGGCTGCTGTCTAAACATGCTAGTTGTTGAATAATTCATATCTCTCCATTAATAGAATTCTTAACAACTACCTTTGGGAGTAAAATAATAACATAATAAGAAGAAACAAGCCAAGCTAGTTTTCAGTATGTCTAATTGTAAACTCTCAGAGGCAAAAAAAAAAAGGGGGGGGGGTGTTGTTTCCCAATGAAAACCAAATGAGTTGATGTCTAGAAAAATGTTGACACTTTTGAAATATGTTCATTCTTACTTTAACCATCTATGTGATTATCCAATTCCACTTATTATTTCTTGCACTAAAGACAAAAAAGGCTTTACACAAAGATGAATACCTCCATCTCTATTAGAGAAGTATCTAGCAAGTTCAGTGGTATTAAAATAATATAAAATCATGGATACAAAAAGTATATCTGGTATATTCTTCTTTGTTTATCCCTCTCATTTTCTCTTTCTTTCTCTCTCTCTCTCTCTCTTCTTTTTGGCAGGAAATTTATCTTTACATAATAAAATAGTGAAAATATAGGCATTTAGTTCAGAGATTCAAAGAGATCTTTAAAATCCTTTCCCTTTTTTGTTAAAAATACTATGCTTTCTGTTTAAATTCTATCAATGATACTTAAGATTAGTTTTATAATGTTTGCAACTTTATCCTCCTCCTCTTCATCTTCATCTTCACCATCATCCTCATCAGAGTTGAAAAAGACCTTGAAGGTCTTCTAGTCCAATCCCCTGCTCAAGCAGGAGATCCTATACCATTCCCGACAAGTAGCTGTCCAGTCTCTTCTTAAAAACCTCCAGTGATAAAGCACCCAAAACCCCTGAAAGTAAGCCATTCCACTGGTTGATTGTTCTCACTGTCAGGAAATTTCTCCTGGTTTGCTTCTCTCTTTGGTTAGTTTCCATTCATTATTTCTTGTTTTGCCTTCTGATGCTTTGGGAAATAAGTTGACCCCCTGTTCTTTGTGGCAGCCCCTCAAATATTGGAACACTGCTTCTCTGTCCACTCACTAATATATTTAGTATCAATTCCTTTTTTATTCTTCTTCTCATTTTTTGTTTGTTCTATCTAATAAAAATCTGTCTAGCTGTACAGTGTAGAATTATTTTCATATTTGATTTTGTAAGCCAGCCAGAGTCACTGTGGATCCAGGAAATTACAGACCTATCAGACGGACCTCAATACCTGGGAAGATTCTGGAAAAGATAATCAAGCAATAAATCTGCAAATACCTAGAGGTGTTATTTATTTATTTTTTAAACAAATTTATATGGCCACCCTACTCAACCCAATTTCCAGTGAGAACAATCAACCAGTGGATTGGCACAGGGTTGGGTTCTAACTTACCTCGCTGCCAGTTCGCTTCCTCCCGCGCCGCGTGGCCATGCCTCGTGGGCATGCACGCGCATGCGCAGTGCTGAAAAATCCAAAAAAAATTCCAAAAAAAAAAAAGCCGAAAACAAGATGGTGATGCATGCGCAGTGCCAGAAACTCAGCTTCTGTGCATGTACAGAAGAAAAAAAACCCAGGGGAAAAATACAAAAAAAAAAATACAAAAAAAAGATGGCAGCGCCCACAGACCGGCACCGACAGAACCGGTTCAGTGACATCATCATGACATCACCAGCAGGTTGCTACCGGTTCGGGTGAACCGGTCTGAACTCGGAGGAACCCACCTCTGGAATGGCATCTACAAAGAAAGCAGTATGTAGTGGGGTACCCCAAGGCTCTGTCTTAGGCTCAGTACTTTTCAATATTTTTATCAATGATTTAGATGAATAGATAGATGGGAAACTTCTCAAATTTGCAGATGACACCAAGCTGGCAGGAATAGCCAACACTTCAGAAGATAAGTTTAAGATTCAGAAGAATATTGACAGACTTGAACACTGGACCTGTGCTGGCTTAACATGGGTTTAGCCTAGAATTAAGAACTGTCTCTTTAAGACATAGCATTCTGGGGAATGTAGTTCATGCCATGTAGTCCATGGCATGTGATCATAACTGTGTACTCTTATTGGTCATTGAAGTATGCCTGGGGGGCGGGAGTAATTGAAGTACGGTATCCCAAAGGAAGTCACTTTCAAGAATATACCGGGAAAGCATGCCTGAAGTAGGAGATGGGAAGCGTTAATCCTTTTTTACAATATTCGTGATGGTTCCAGATTATGACTGTAGATTCAGAAGAACTTCTACATAACCGTGAGTCATGTCAGAGGATGCCTGAAGAATAAAATATAATCTGATTGAATGTACCATTGCATCTGTGTTAAACTGCCTGATGATAGCATAACCAATCTACGCTTGATTCAGAACAGGACCCTAACTAACAAAATGAAATTCAGTGATGAAAAAAGTAAGATTCTACATTTAGGCAAGAAAAACCAAATGCACAAGTATAGTATAGTAGTAACTGTGAGAAGGATCTTGGAGTCCTAGTGGAAAACCACTTAAATATGAGCCAGCAGTGTGCTGCAGCTGCCAAAAAAGCCAATGCAGTCCTAGGCTGCATTAACAGAGAGGGAGAATCAAGATCACATGAAGTTTAATACTGCTTTATAATACCTTAGTAAGACCACATTTGGAATATTGCATCCAGTTTTGGTCACCACAATGTAAAAAAGATTTTGAGACTCTAGAAAGAGTACAGAGAACAGCAACAAAGATGATTAGGGGACCGGAGTCTAAAAGATATGAAGAACAGTTGCAGGAATTGGATATGTCTAGTTTAATGAAAAGAAAGACTAGGGGGTAACATGATAGCAGTGTTCCAATATCTAAGGGGCTGCTACAAGGAGGAGGGGGGACAATGTATTCTCCAAACCACCTGAAGGTAGAACAAGAAGCAATGGATGGAAACTAATCAAGGAGAGAAGCAACCTAGAATTAAGGTGACATTTTCTGACAATTAGAACAATTAATCAGTGGAACGACTTGCCTCCAGAAGTTGTGGGTGCTCCAATACTGGAAGTTTTAAGAAGAGATTGGACAGCCATTTGTCTGAAATGATATAGGATTTCCTGCCTGAGCAGGGGGTTGGATTGGAAGACCTCAAAGGTCTCTTCCAACTCTGTGGTTGTTGATGATGATGTTGTTATTCATAAACCAGCATCTATTTATCCTTTTCTTTGATAGTGATAGAATATAACTATAGTAGGCATTGATCTATTTTCCATGACTGTAAAAGTTAGAAAGATCTTTGTCTCCTGCACACACATGCAGCACATGTACAAGCATATGAACTCTTTAGAGATTCTAGGAAAAAGAGAATTAATCTACACAGTTTGAAATATTTCATCTCAGTTGCAACATTTGAGATATTATTCAAATACTGTCTCCACGTAAAAAGTGAGATCTAACACCGAAAAGGGGATCTGAAATTTAAAGAAAGAAAATAGGAGCAATTTGCAGTTAATGTTTTAGCCAGACATCCTCCAAAAGCAGAATGACTGGAATGGGACCAGAATTGAGGGCCAGATGGTGCTGATGCAACAGCATGGTTCTATATTTAATTGCTCCTGCTGTAGAAAAAGCTGAACAAGATAACTGAAATGAAAGGTAAAGAATCACAGCTACTAGCTGCTCAGTTGCAGTTTTGTTTCATTTCTGAGATAGAAGGAAAGATGATCTACTTTTTTCTCTACTTACAGTATATCAGGGGTGGGTTCCAACTTACCTCGCTGCTGGTTCGCTTCCTCCCGCGCCACATGGGCACGCCGCGTGGGCACGCGCGTACTTCACGCGCACGCACATGCGCAGTAGCAAAAAATCCCAATTTTTTAAAAAAAAATCAAAAAAAGCCAAAAAAAGATGGCAACCGCATGCACAGTGCCGGAAGTCGGCTTCTGCGCATGCTCAGAGGGGAAAAAAATGAAAAAAAAAATTCAAAAAAAAATTCAATTTTTAAAAAAAAAAAAGATGGCGGCCCCCACGGACCGGCACCGACCAATCCAGTTCGGTGACATCATCGTGACATCACCAGCAAGCCGCTACCGGTTCGGGCGAACCGATCCGAACCGGGAGGAACCCACCCCTGCAGTATATCACAGTCAAAACTCTGTTAGTGTCCTGTATTTAAACAGAATGGGTTTAGTGTTTAAGGTTTCGTGTATATTTTGAACTTCTACATTTCAGGTATCTGCTGGTTGCCAAAATAAATTGTTCACCAGACTAACAGGTTTCCTCTTGATTCCCAAATCCCAGGGCCCAAATTACAAATCAGTTTTGAATAATCTGGGTGACTGCCAGCTGTACCTCTAATGTTAAGCTCAGCATTTGTGGATAGGAAGACAAGTTTTCTTTCCTTTAAAGTTAAATATTCCTTTTGAGGACACACATTTTAGAATTATGTTATATTATTGCCATGTTATGATGTAAGGAGCTACAATAAATATGAATATGGGTAGGCAGGCATGCAGGCAGGCAGGCAGGCAGGCAGACAGTTTTTCATGTTCTATCATGTCCAATTCTCAGAGGCTACCTGGACAAGTCCCTGCAGTTTTCTTGGCATAATTTTTCAGAAGTGGTTTGCCATTGCCTCTTTCCTAGGGCTGAGATAAAAGGACTGGCTCAAGGTCAATGTTTGCAAAGAACCTGGGAAAATTTAAATTACTGAAAATTATTGCTTTGACTTCATTGCTTCAACAGTTCTAGTAATACAAGTAAGAATTGGATTAATTAAATAAGAGGAGAGAACTTTTTGCATTTTTTAAAATCAGTTGAACTATTAAAACAATAACATGTATTGTGCAGTCAAAGGATTAATCCTATGAGGCACATTTCATTATTTGTCCCTCCTACAGAATATCTGCACAGTTTACTGAGATTTATATAACGTAAATTAAGATAGTCATTAAGGCATTTGCCTTATTTTATCACTTTGCTGCAGTTCTAGCTTAGAAGTTCCTGCTTATCTATTTTTATATTATTTATTAATTTATAAAACTTATTTTCCCCTGTCTCATTTTGAAATGACTCTGGGCGGCTTACAAATGTTGTTGATTTGTCTGCCAGAAACTAGGCATTTTAAGTTTGGCTTCCCTCCCTACTAACCATCCTCATTGCTTTTTCCTCTCCTCCCATGCCCCATTTAAAATTAAAGATGATTATTATAATTTTTTGTCTTCCAACCTGTTTCGGATGGACAGAGAGAAGCATTTGAGAGTAAAACGTAGTGATTGTCAGGACATCCACAGTTAGGAATGGGGTAAAATTCACATAGAAAGGTCAAAGCTTTGGTTACCCAGTTGCAGTCTCCATCTTGAATGTTTGTCTCTTCCCCTCAGATATCTCTGATAATTATATTTCACTAGAGATGCACTGACATTTTTTTTGCTACATTGTTTCTCCTCATCTCTTTCACTGATCTGAAATAAGCAGTTAATACGTAATAGTGATTATTATTTTCCCGCAACTAGTTACTTTATTTGTTAAGCTTTTGAAACGAGAAAACGTTTTTTATAAAATACCAAGAAATGTAATGGGACTATGGTCTGAAAACGAAGTCCAAAGTTAAAGTTAGATTGGTTTATTGTGGGATTTTGTCATTTACAGGAAGCAGAGCAGATGATTTAAATACATGTCATTATTCAAAATCCTCAATACATTTTCAGTCTTTGTTTGTGACATTTGTGATTAGACTGCCATAAGCTGCCCATCACAGCACCTTGAATGGATCATAAGATTTAGCAAGTGGTACACGACAAACTACTTCTGAAACTAAAATCCTACATCATCTCTGGACCCCTACATAACTGGATAGCTGCATTCCTGTCAAACAGACAACAAGTGGCCAAAATAGGGCGC
>QLTV01001131.1:407353-450724 GCA_003457575.1 Thermophis baileyi
TATATATATATAAAATTTTATATCTATGCCTTTCAATAGTATAACGTACATAACAGATATTTCTTCCTTCAGATTTTATTCTGTGATAAACTGCAATTTTATGGGATTTTTATATATTTATTTGGACTTTCATTGAATTGTTATTCATTTGAATATCACCTGACTCTGACTGTGGGCAGCTCACAATGTATTACCATAATTATCCAGTACAAACAACAACCAATGGGATCTAGTCAGTGCATACAGAGAGAAACAAAAGTAACAAAATCACACCCAAACAGGAGCCTATCCATCTCAACCCAAGATCTGAGAGCCCAATCAGGTCTCCAAGGCTTTATAGAATGCCCATAGGGTGGGGGCTGTTGGAGAAAAATCTGTAAGACTTTTGTTTCATTCCATGTGTGACTTACAAGATTTCTCTTCCTTCTCAAGATGAGAAGGCAGGATATTAATTTATTAATAGTAATAATTAATAATGACTTTTTCTTATATTGTATATGTCCCTCAGTTTGCAAGGTCAGGTCAAGCACCCACAGACATGTTCAGCCCAGGAGTGGGTTCTGGATCTGTTTGCTGCCGGTTCGCTCAGGGTCGCGCCGTGTGCGCGCGAGAGCTTCGTGCGCACGCCCTCCCCCCTGCAGCAATAAAAAAATAGCTTCTGCGCATGCGCAGAAGCAAAATCCAAGATGGCGGTGCCCACAGCACACACCGAAAGAACCGGTTCAGTGACATCATCACCGGTTTACTAATGGTTCTAAAGAACCAGTTAGAACCGGTAGGAACCCACCTCTGGTTCAGCCACATTCGATGGGCAATACGTAGGAAACAGGGTATATTTATAATCAAGTAATAAGGAAATAGAAGAGTTAAAAGTGATTGGATACAAATTAATTATAAAAACATGACGTTTTAAAATAAATTCAAGTTGCTATTTTGTACCTGCTAGATGTTAAACCACAGCTCTAGCTAGTTCTGGTTGCCTGATCAATTTCTTCTTGAAGTACATATTTACACTACATAAACTATTCTTATGTATGTACCTGTTCCTAGTGCTTGCCAAACTCTTGTGTAAAACGTAGCGATGTTCAAATGGCTCAAATATTTCTACAGGAACTAATAGGTATCAGGGCCATTCCCCTTATAAATGAATAGTGCTGTAGCAATTCTGTCTTAATTATGTTGACAAATGGTTAATCCTTGAAAAAAAAGAATATATTTAAAAACACTGAATAAAATCATTGTAAAAGTAAGAATGCATTTTAAAATGTAACTTGACCTGTATGAAGTATACTCAATTGTATTTCACTCTTAAGAGCAAAAGAGGAATACAGTGTGATCCATTCCTGTCCTGAAGCAAGAACAGAGAACAGTATATTAAAAAATATTATTAAACACAAGGGTATTTGAAGGTATAAATTGCAACTATACACAGGGTCAAACTATATAGTTTGTTTTAAAGCTATTGTCATGGAACAGATTCTATAAGGCAGCAATTAATTAAAAAATCCAAATAGGTAAACTTTAAGTTCATTTGACCTGGTAAAAGGTAATTTAGACAGGCATGACAACCTTGGTAGATAGCCAAGACTTGTAACATGCATAGAGGCATACAAGTAGGGTAGGATACAGGAAGTAGAAAAACAGATATTCCAGCCCTTCCCTGTATTGCCACATATATTTTTTATAGAACACTGACACCTACTGGCTGTTCTACCACATGGCTGTAGCTGGCTGTTCTACCACATGGCTGTTGCTATGGAATGTGGGTCCAAAACTGCTTGTCCAGTGATTGTGCATCCATTTGGCATCTAAGTAGTGTTTTACTTAGTAAAACATAATGTAGATAGGTGTATCAAGCCTAGTGAAGGCAAGGCTCAACATACACACATGTACAAGCATGGAGGAAAAGTATAGTTACCGTAAGAAATAGTGGTCTATCTTTTCCCAAAAACTTCATATATATTTCTAGTATGGCAATTAGACTGGATGATATTAGTGGTTGATATTGCCTGCTCCCTACACCTAACAAATACTATTGAGAGACATGGTCTGGTAAACTAGTATGAGAATAATGTAGAGAGCTCTTTGGTAGGAGACAAGTGAAGGACAGTGTTGAAAGCATTCTAACATACTGTAGTTCCCATCAAGAATACCGGTATATGTCTTTTGGTTGCTAACCATTTTTATCATACAGTTTATTACTAAACATTGTCAAATTAAGTAATGGTACTTTTATTTAATATAATTTTCATTGGTAGATATTAGTCAAAATAGTTGGATACAAGAATAATAGGGGAAAGTCTTGGTCAAAGATCTACATTCTAAATCAAACACCTAGTAGAACTCAGCAAATTCTTTGAAAGCAATATTTTAAAATATGTGGGAGGGAAAATGAACCACCATACATGAAGCTACTACAAATTCTTCTGGCATACATGGCAGCTTTAGATGTGACTTCTGTTGTGTTCCTGCATAAATCCAAAGGTAGTCTGAAAGAGAAATGGATGTAGATGTGGATGTAGATGTAGATGTAGACATGTACCCATCTGGGAGCAACATCTAAAGAAGCTAAGTGACTTGGGAGGGGAACAAAATTGTACAGAAAGCACTTCAGATATTATGAAGCTGCTTCATATATTACTTAACATTCCAAAGTATTTCTTCTGAAGAATTTGTAAAACCCTAATATATGTGATACCTCTAAGTGGTTTGCCATTGAATTGTTCAGACTGAGAGATATTGAGTGGCCCAAAGTCAACCAGCTGACTTCATGCATAAGGTGGGACTAGAACTCACCGTCTTCCTGTTTCTAACTACTATACCAAACTGTCTCTTCCTTGATGACATAGGGACAGGATATCTGTGAGATCACCTGTCTCCAATTACCTTTATCCATCCTATATGATTTGACAAGATTGACATGTTCCAAGTGCCATCAACAAAACAATGTCTGACATCTTACCATGTCAATGTCCTCTTCTCTGTCATCAAGTCTGGCTTTTGGGTTTGCATTCTGCCTGAGGATTGTAGAGTCATGATCCTGTGGTTCGTTAGGAAGTCCCTAAAACCCTGGCTCTTGCAGCAGGCACTGAAATGGGGCAAATTGTGAATTTGTTGGTGCATTTGCATTTTAAACTTTTATCTAATGTAGTTGTTTTATCTTTTAGTGCATTGTTAATTTGTGTTTCTTACCCCTCTTGAAAGCCACTATGAGTCACTAGTCATCTGGACACCTAAATTAAATTAATAATTAGTAAGCACTCATCAATATTTTTGTGTGTTACATCTGTCATGTGTAACTAAAACCAATTA
Source organism: Thermophis baileyi (assembly GCA_003457575.1). NCBI lineage: Eukaryota > Metazoa > Chordata > Lepidosauria > Squamata > Dipsadidae > Thermophis > Thermophis baileyi. The sequence continues at coordinate 410,666 of QLTV01001131.1, forward strand.
TGTGCTGTTGCAGGTTTTCCATGGAAACGTGGATAATAATACACCTTATGCAAATTCTTTCACCCCGCCAATAAAATCTCAGTATATACGATTGTATCCTCAAGTCTGTAGAAGGCATTGTACTTTGCGAATGGAACTTCTTGGCTGTGAATTATCAGGTCAGTATTCTTAGATGTTTCTTTGTATTATTTTAAATATCCTGGTGTCTTATTATGAATTTATGTATGTCTATATAAATATGTCAAAAACCAATATATGTTTTCATCATTTATTTAACCTTTTTAAAAAACATATTTTTATAATTGTTCAATTTATCTGTTACTCTGCTACTGGAGCACATCGTTCCTATTTTTTTTCCCCATACTTTATCATCTTATTTCAGAGAACTAATTCTGAAGTGATCATATTTGTTTTAATACAAGAAATACAGTCAAATTCAAAATTAAACTTAAAGCAATAAAATAAGAAAGACTCAAGATACCTCCAAGAAAGAACCAGTTTGATGTAGTAGTTAAGGTATCAGGTTAGAAACTGGGAGATTGTGAATGCTAATAATGATAGAACTGGGTGACCTTGGGCCAATTCCTTTCTCTCAGCCATAGGAATGAGGTAATGGCAAACCACATCTGAAAAACCTTGCTGCAGGGACTTGTCCAGGCAGTTTCCAAGAATTGAACACAAGGGAACAGAACAGGACACAAGGAACTGAACAGAAGGAAAAATAAAATACAGCCAGCACTAAAAATGAAATAAAAACAAATAATTTGGCATTTATATCATAGTTTTCTGCTAATATATGTTGGTCTAGGAAGCTAATGAAGAATAAAAACTAGTTTATGGAGTTAATTAAAATGTAATTAAAAGAATCATTTTGTTTATAAAACAAAACAAAATGTTCAACAGTTGCTTTTGATAAGATTTGATTTGATTTTGTTTTCTTGTGTTGAGACAAAATCCTCAGTAAAACTATGTACTTTTAATAAACATGTGTATTGACACAATGTCAGAATGTACTGGATACTCACCTATTTGTTTTCAAGGATCTTCTTTAATTTTTTTAGGTTGTTCTGAACCTTTGGGGATGAAATCGGGACATATACAGGATTATCAGCTCACTGCTTCCAGTATCTTCAGAACACTCAACATGGATATGTTCACATGGGAACCCAGGAAAGCTCGACTAGACAAACAAGGCAAAGTTAATGCCTGGACATCAGGGCACAGTGACCAGTCTCAGTGGCTACAGGTGATAATTTTGGCTTTTTGGCTTTTTATGAAAGAGCAACAGATTGGATTGGATTGGATTGGATTGGATTGGATTGGATTGGATTGGATTGGATTGGATTGGATTGGATTGGATTGGATTGGATTGGATTGGATTGGATTAGATTAGATTAGATTAGATTAGATTAGATTAGATTAGATTAGATTAGATTAGATTAGATTAGATTAGATTAGATTAGATTAGATTAGATTAGATTAGATTAGATTAGATTAGATTGATATTAAGGGGGTAGATAAATTTATAGAGTTTACTATTTTAAAAAGATATGAGTGATGTATACTGAATTAAAATAAATCCAAATAGTAATAGGTATAATACAAGAGCCTATGAATATATGGACATAGGCTAAATTACACCACATTGCAAAAAAGATGTTGAGACTTTGGAAAAAGTGCACAGAAGAGCAACTAAGATGGTTAAAGGCATGGAGACTAAAACACATGAAGACCAGTTGCAAGATTTGGGTTTGGCTAATCTAGAGAAAAGAAGGACTAGAGGGGACATGATAGCAGTATTCCAGTATTTGAGAGGCTGCCAGAAAGAGGAGGGGGTACATTTATTTTCCAAAGCACCAGAGGACAGGACAAGTAACAATGGATGGAAACTAATCAAGGAGAGAAACAACCTGGAATAAAGGAGAAACTTCCTAACAGTGAGGACAATTAACCAGTGGAATAGCTTGCCTTCAGGCATAGTGGGTGCTTCATCACTGGAGGTTTTCAAGAAGATTACAGATTACAGATTAATAGAGTTAGAAGGGACCTTGTAGGTCATCTAGTCCAACCCCCCGCTCAAGCAGGAGTCCCTACACCATTTCAGACAAATGGCAGTCCAATCTCCTCTTGAAAGTCTTAAGTCTCAAGGTCTTCAAGAGAAGACCTCCAAGTCCCTTCCAGTTCTATTCTGATTGGTAGGCTGTACTAAGTTTTCTCAATTAAAGAGGAATAACATCAAGCCTAAAGAAGTAGTTGGAATGCCAACAATATTACCAAATATTTCTCTTTTTTATCACTATATGTTCATTTGAAGAAAAGACAATATAAACATTTCCAAGAATGATACCATAAGGCAGTGGTTCTCAACCTTCCTAATGCCGTGACCTCCCCGTGACCCCCTCCCCACCACCACGACCCCCATCCCGCCCCCGCCCTGCGTGCACGCAAGCGGGAGACTGCGCCCACCCGCCTGAACGCCGCCATTTGGGTTCTTTTACCCTCTGCGCATGCGCAAAGCATTCTGCGCATGCGCAGAGGGTAAAAGAACCCAAATGGTGGTGTCCGGGCAGGTGGGCGAAGTTTCCCGCTTCCGTTGCTACCGGCTGTCCGGCGACCCGCAGGCACAGCCGAACCGGGAGCATTTCACCCCTGCAGTGACGGTGGCACCAAGATGGTGGGCTAGCATGTGCGGTGACCCCTGTGAAAGGGTCGTTTGACCCCCAAAGGGGTCGCGACCCACGGGATGAGAACCGCTGCCATAAGGTTCTACTTATTTGCCTTTGAATAACAAACTCTGCTTAACATTTCCTTTGGAGGAAATTAAATGATAACATCCATTAGATGCCAATCCAATAGAGACATATTGTGAGACTGGTAAAAACAGATTTCATCAGCTTTATTTCTTCAAGACCCTCTCTATTCTCTTAGAAATGCTACAGAGCAGATCAAGGAGCCATTCTGAAATAGGTAGACTCAAGTATCAGACAGAAACAGCTTCCATGAAAAGAACTTTACTACAAAAACACCAGAGTTTTCTATTTTCCAGTCTTTCTCTGCAATTTATCTGTTGTAAAAGGGTTCCAGTCTTTAGTGGAAGGGAAATGTATATTTAAATGTATTGACTGCCCAACTCCAGTGGACTCTGAGTAGCATACAAAAGTAGGGAAAATATAAAAAAAATATAAAAACTAAAAGTTAAAAGCACTGGATCATGCAGACAGTCAGATCTAAAATAATGTAATGTAACAAAAAATAACAACAAAACAATACAATATTTTTAGGAGAGGTAAGCTGTCATTCACTCTGAGGGGATGATCCAGAGGGTGGGGCTGCAATAGAGAAGGTAGACTTCCTAGGTCCCACAAGACAGCACTGTTTCATGGAGGGGACCTGGAGTGTTCCCAATCTGCTGGAACATACTAGATGGGCAGAAACAGTTGGAGATAAGTGGTCTTTCAAATAGGCAGGCCCTGTGCCATACAGGGGTTTATAGGTAATAACTAGCACCAGATGAGACACAACATCTACTTCTTCCAGTTGATTATGAGTGTCTAAATTGAAATCCAATTCTTTATTTGCATTTCCATAGCTCTGTTATCCATATGGAGGCAGTTATGTGAATAAATCTCTGTAAATCTGGGTACTTAAATTTAATTTGAGTAAGTGTATAATCAAGTTGATTGTGCTGTTAGAAGTCTATCTGAAATGAGCTGAATAATAGATAACCACAGATGCCATCTGGAAAGTTTTTCTAGCTGATTGGCTGGCTATGTCATATCATGTCACAGCAATGGAAGCATAGATTCTGATTTTAATTAAATATTTTTTTGAAACACATGTACCAGATCAGATTTACTGAAGCAAATTGAATTATTCAGATGGAAATTCACAAGAGCCATAGAACTGTAATTTACTATTTGTCAAAGAGATTGACTACTTGGATTTGATTAACGAGTTTTCACACACACACAAAAAAAACAACCCTTATTCCATCTCCATATTACACATGGCAACCTGATGTTATTTACTTGTTTATTTTTGATAGCAAATTCTTTCATTAGATTGGATGATAAGGCTCTAGATCTGTATTTCTCTACCATGTTTGGTTCCGGTAAGATTGATGCAGCACTGTGAAACTATTAAGAAGCTGTTCACATTGCTTGTTTTCAGAGATAGGATGATTTACAGAAGTTCCTGTATAGGCTAATATATAAAAGTGCAACAAATCACCCTACAGAAGACTGTTTGACAGGTCACTGTTCAATTTACATATTAGAAACATTGTACATGGCAGTGATTTGAATCTGCTGTCGGGAGGGAAAAAGATGCTCAGCATGAAGTCTAACTGTACCAGAAATATGCTACTAACCCCCTGCAATCATCTCACATATAAATTATGACTTATTAACTTCTTTTATTTTTTTACCTCTGGTTGCTAAGCATTTCAACTGTATGATTACTGCCTTCACTTTGAGCTTAGTAGGGAGAGAAGGGAAAAAAGAAGAACTAGCAATGCCACAGTGTGTTTATTATTGCACATGGTGTGTTTAGATCCACACAAGTCATTGCCCTGCAGATAACCAGGATGCTCCTGAACCAAATGAAAAGAGGCTGCTCATCTGCCTATAGGCTACCTTGTTTGGTCAACTGTGAAATGAAATATGTAGAAGAAAGTGGTAGCTACATTGCACCTAGGCTAAAAACAAAGCATTTGTGGGAGAAATGAAAGAAACTGGTTCTGACTTGAAAAGCCATAAATAATTTGGGTGTAGTGAAGAAAAGTCTTTTGCTGCCACCATTCATTGGATTCATCTAAGAAAATTCAGCTATAAAATTCATATTTCAGCAAGTAGGAGTCAAACCTTCTGGTAGCTATTCCCTTTCTTTAAAATGCATTTCCTGTTAAGTTGAGAAACCTACAGATGGTCCTTGCTTAACAACTGGTTGCTTAAAGTCTGTAGAGATTTTCAGTCATCCAGGTCATGGTTGTCCCAAAGGTGCTTTTTTCAGGAGGCAATTGGACTTTCTGTTTTTTTCTTTGAAGATGTTTCGCTTCTCATCTAAGAAGCTTCTTCAGCTGACAGGATAGTGGGGAATGGAAGGATTTATATTCCTTGCAGACAGCTGGTCATTTGCATCCTTTATCTGTGTCCTCAGGGTCACCTGACAGGGGTGAAATCCAGCAGGTTCTGACAGGTTCTGGAGAACCGGTAGCGGAAATTTTGAGTAGTTCTGAGAACCAGTAGCGGAAATTTTGAGTAGTTCGGAGAACCGGCAAATGCCACCTCTGGCTGGCCCCAGAGTGGGGTGGGAATGGAGATTTTGCAATATCCTTCCCCTGGAGTGGGGTGGGAATGGAGATTTTGCAGTATCCTTCCCCTGCCATGCCCACCAAGCCACGCCCACCAAGTCACACCACGCCCACCAAGCCATACACACAGAACCGGTGGTAAAAAAAATTTGAATTTCACCACTGTCACCTGAGTAGTGCTTCTGGTTCCTGTAGTCTGCAATTCCGCCCCCCCTGGAAATCCATTCCTACTCCCACACCATTCAAATGGTGTTCATCCCAAATTGCAATTGCAATTTGGGATGAACACCCTTTGAATGGTGTGGGAGTAAGAATAGATTTCCAGGGGAGAAAAAAGAAAAAAATGCAGACTACAAAAATGGAGCACGACTCAGGTGACCCTGAGGACACAGATAAACCTCCAAGTGTTTCAACAATCCTCTAAAACACTGGTGTCAAACTTGATCTCATCACGTGACGTATCGTGATGCATCACAACATTTTCTGCCTTTGCGGACCCGGGGTAAGTATGGCCTGTACATGACACATCCAAGGATGTAAATCAGAGGTGGGTTCCTCCCAGTTCGGACTGGTTTGCCCGAACTGGTAGCGACCCACTGGTATGTCACAGTGATGCCACAGATCCGGTTCAGTCAGTGCCGGTCCATGGGCACCGCCATCTTTTTTAAAAAAATTTTGATATATTTATATTTTGAATTTTTTTCCGGGTTTTTTTTCTTCTGCGCATGCGCAGAAGCCGAGTTTCCAGCACTGTGCATGCGTCGCCATCTTGTTTTTGGCTACTTTTGGGGGATAATTTTTTCGGATTTTTCAGCACTGCGAATTCGTGCACACGCGAAGCGCGCATGTGCATGTGCCCACGAGGTGTGGTCACGTGGCGTGGGAGGAAGCGAACCGGCAGCAAGGTAAGTTAGAACCCACCCCTGATGTAAATGACCAGCTGTCCGCAAGGAATATAAATCCTTCCATAGCAATAGCAATAGCAGTTAGACTTATATACCGCTTCATAGTGCTTTACAGCCCTCTCTAAGCGGTTTACAGAGTTAGCATATTGCCCCCAATAATCTGGGTCCTCATTTTACCCACCTCAGAAGGATGGAAGGCTGAGTCAACCTTGAGCCGGTGAGATTTGAACTGCCGAACTGCAGCTAGCAGTCAGCTGAAGTAGCCTGCAGTGCTGCACTCTAACCACTGCGCCACTTCGGCTCTTCATTCCCCATTATCCTGTCAGCTGAAGAAGCTTCTTGGATGAGAAGCAAAACATCTTTGAAGAAAAAACAAGAAAGTCCAGTTGCCTCCTGAAAAAGCACCTTTGAGACAACTGGTTCCTTAATTTTAATGGGTCCTCTAAATGTTACTTATTGCGCAGTCCCAGAGTACATTTCAGGCACTTGGCAATTGGTTCATCTTTATGACTGACAGCAGCATTCTATAGTCATGTGACTGCCATTTATGATGTTCTTTTGCTGGTTTCCAGCCTTGTTGGCTAGTTTGTAGAAAAAATACAGCCATATGAATTCATTGATTTGCTTAACAGCCACGACAGTCACTTAATGACTGCAGCATTTGCCTAATGGCTGCTAGAAAAAAAAAAAGTCATGGAATTGGGTCCATACATATTGATGCTTTGACTTATAACTGACATGACTCAGGATAGAAATTCTGGGTTCCATTATGCTTGTAAGTCGCAGACTACCTCTACTCTCTTCAACGATTTTTTAAAAGGCTCCTAAAATTTACCTGTTAAACAGGTATTGGCATATTGATTTCAATTGTTGATTTTAATTATTTTAGTTTTGGCTGCTTGCATAGTTTGCATAGTGGGTAAAGACAGTTTGCATAGTGGTTAAAGCACCAGGCAAGACACTCTCAGTTCTAGTTCTGCTTTTACCACAAAGCCAACCGAGACACTTTGGGCCAGTTGCTGTTTCTCAGTTCTACTAAGCAGACATTGGCAGACCACTTCTGAAATTTTGCCAAGAAAACTGCAAGGACCTGTCCAGCCAGTTGCCAGGAGTCAACTCTGGCACAAAAAGCAAATAAATGGTCACCCAGATTTTAATTTGGATTTTCTTTTCTTTTTTTTTATCATCTTCTCCTTAGCTACAACTGAATAAAAATGTATAGGCCAATTAATGTGCAAATGTTTCCCCTCATCCTGAGATTATACTGTAGAAAATGAGTAACAGAAATCTAAATTCAACAGCATGATTTTCCAACTGTTTTGCTCTGGTAGGCTTAATATACTTAGATTTATGTTTAATTTCTCCACTTTAAAAAGAGACAAACCACCTTTGCATCCCTATGGACACTGAGCTTTGTTTTTACCTGTTATTGCCTTAATGTCTCCAGCTGAAATGTAAGGATACGTTGAATTTTTGTAATACATTTCCTCTTCCCCATAATAAATACCAGAGGCTTTTGACTGTGGATGCTAAGAGTTTCTCAGAAGAATCTTGACTCCCCTAGACAAAATAGTGCCCTCTATAGAAAATATGCTTCATTTTTGTTGACTTTGCTGAACTCCGAAACAAAACTTGTGCAAGACAATATACACTAGTTTCATGTGAATTTTTCCATGATAGGTGATACTGTTGGTGCAGATAGGCAGGGAGTTGCAATAATAGCTCTTATCAATTCACCTAGAAATATTGCTTGTGTTTCAAATGCTCTTCTGTTGCAAACCTGATTACATATATAAATTGATTCCTTTTGCATTCAGAGTCTCCTGGCCGCCTAAGAAAAATTATGCCCATTTTTCTTCTGCTTCAAAGTATATAATATCTGTCTAGGGCAGGATATGCCTATTGAAAATGAATGATCATTTGCAATTCATAAAGTATTTTGATATGGACTCAGAAATCTTTGACAATGTATTTTTATTGTTTATTTTTGAAGATGAAGTTAGCAACTGCTAGGCCTGTGCAAATCATGCTTTAAAAGTTCCACAATATATCTTGTCTTTTTATGTACACTAAGAGCATATGCACCAAAGACAAATTCCTTGTGTGTCCAATCACACTTGGCCAATAAAGAATTCTATTCTATTCTATTCTATTCTATTCTATTCTATTCTATTCTATTCTATTCTATTCTATTCTATTCTATTCTATTCTATTCTATTCTATTCTATTCTATTCTATTCTAGAATTGTAGCAAGACACTGTTTCTATTCTATAGCTCCCTAAGACTGTAGAAGTCAATCAAGATTAAAGAGATTTTGTACATGCACAGCCATCATTGTGCATGACATCTCTTCATTGAACATCCATGTCTGTATACACACACAACTACAAATCCATGCATACAGTGGGGAAGATCTTTAAAACTGTTTTGTCAAGACAGGACACAACTGCTTTAACACATCAAAGAAAGGATTATTTCTCATACCAACATCTAACATCTTCTTAATGTCCAGCAGAAGGGTTTTCTCTGCTATTGTACCTGCCCTCTGGAATATCTTGCCTCTCTCCCCCCCCTCCCCATGTGAGGTTAGCCCCAACCCTCCTCTCCTTTCATAAGAGCGTCAAGACCTGGCTCTGCTAGTTAGCTTGGAGCCCCAATGGGGGAGCAGGATAGTGGAGGTGGTTGATTGAGTAACAACAGATCCCACCTCCCCCCACCCTCCCCACCTGTAATGAGACTTTGAGGATTTGTATGGTTCTAACATTACATATACACACACACACATATACACACCACCTGTGATAAGATGAGCAGCAAATAAAATAATAAAATAAAACAAATAACCTTAAACTTACTTTGAAGTAGGATAGCAAGCAAGGTTCATCAGAGAGAGAGCAGGATTATGATTGATTCCATGTGAATCCTCCTGGTTGAGTTTCTTATTCTCACAAGCTATATAGGCAAATCTTATCCCTGCTTATCCCTTGGCAGTATTATCAGAATTTGTATCTGAATTAGAAGATACTAGTAAGATTGTGTTGTCTGGCTGGGAAGATCCTCATTATGAGACTGCCTACTTTCTCTTGAGGATTCTTTGACAATGTTCTTCATCCAAATCTTCTGCAATGTGATTTAAAAGATCTGAAAGAAGTTGATTTTCAACGTCTGTGGAAGAAAAAGAATACCATCTCTGAGTCTATCACCTCCTTTTTGTATTGATAATGGAATACTAGCTGTATTAGGTGTCTTGATTGCATAAGGTTTCTAATTGTTGGGGCAATGTAATTGCATCCAGCTGCTGCTTCTTAGATTATATTTTCATTTCAGATTTTCCCTGTTAAAGTTGAAAGGGAAAAAATGATAGACCTGGATTATGTGCTCAACTCAGCTTCATAATTAGAATAGCTGAGTGTCTGAAAACCACTCATACTGTAAGACTAATAAATAGGGTTAACATTTATCCCTTTAGGGAAGAGGAAGAAAAATGCTGTATCCATGAGCTGGAAACTAGTGTTGAAAATATATATTTTCAAATATATTTCAATGAAACTGAATGATGCAGATGTACACTGTGTCAACCCCCAAAACGTGACACACTGATTGTGCAGCTCACCATACAGCAAGAAGTAAAAGCAATGTTAAAATTGTATAAAAAACAGGTTTTACATCAGTGGTATCAAAAACAGGTTTTAAAAAGCAAAAAGACTAACTAAAATTGAAGATTCTGGACAGATTTTTAAAAACTCTTCATTCAATTCTTAAACTAGGTCAGAATAATTACCAGATGAGCATTCTGACAAATTTAGCAAAATTTAAAAGATTTTCACTGCAGAAGTCCTGTCCTTCTATACTATCTGTCAAATACTGTCAAAACAACTACTGTCAAAACAACTTCCTGAAGAACAGCTTCAGACAACTTTAGCTGATATCAATAATTTTGTAAGGCTTTGATTTTTTTAAACTAAATCAACCCTTACATGTAGGTATAAATAAGGTTTATAATAGGTATGAATTGATGTTTTGATCCAGGTCACAGTTGAGTCACATATTTCAAGTGTAAAAGAAAGAAATGAAATTATTTCAGTTACCTCTTCTGTAATTTTAGAAAGCGTTATGGATTTGGTCAAAGTAAGAAGTTTTAAAAGCAGGAGGAACTAAAGAACCCCTTGCAATATTTTTGTTTATTTGGTTGCGTATTTTTAACAATCATTCATTTGACATAGTCTATCCAATGACTTTGCCATGGTTCTCTATGTCATGTCTGAAAAATAATCAGCTTTGCTTATTTTACATATTATTATTTTCCATTAATTGCAGTAATTAGTGATGAAAGTCACTTGATAGCATCCAAGGGCAATATCCCATCAATGCCTTTGGTAAAATTCTGTGTCATTGAGTTACCTTGTTGTCTGGCATATGATTCTGAGCAGGATCATTATACATATTGTTTTGATTAAAATCTATATTGGTGCTTGGGTTAAAAATGCTATTGCATTTTGAAAACTGCTTGTACATTATCAGAGCTTCCATTCACTATTCATTTTATGAAAATGTTTATAGTGACAATAGAATTTAAGTGTCCCATTTCAATAAAAACAAAAAGGCTTAATTTATTTTTAATGTAGCATTTAAGCTATAAAATGCAGAACCTTGGAACAAGCATTAGATTTATTCCAGATAGCCAGCTACAGTGATATAATTACCAGGGCAGCTCAAGAAAAGTCTTCTAAAACTTTATTTTACAAGTAATATCTCCTGGATTCGATGAAATAGCAGTAATTTGATTTGATTTAATTTAATTTATTCATTTTATGTGCCGCCTTATTCCAAACTTTTCTGGGTGGCTTACCATATAATAAACAATAAAATACAATATGAATAATGGAATAAAATAAAGAAAGAACAAGAAAAACAATGAATAAGAGTATGAACAAGATAATAGGGTGACCAATAAGGCATAAAAAATATTATTTTTATTGACTCCAGATTCTGTTTTCCTTTCATGACAATATGTTAAAAGGAGATGACGAATTACTGGTTATAAAAGGAAACTTAATTGTAAAATGTCTGGCATTTGAAATAGTTAAAATGTCTCATTTATGTGATATGGACTTAATAAAAATATTTCACGCTTTTATTTTTATGTGCAGCTAGATCTAATATTAATTATAAACTTTGAAAGCCCAATCCTGTATGAACTCTTTGTAAAGCAACAGAAGTAACAGTCTCTATTGCACTAGAGTAACGTTTCTCAAACTCGACAACTTTAAGATATGTAACCTTCAACTCCTAGAATTCCTCTTGTAGGTTTGTTGGTGTGAGAACAATAGAAAGAGGGAGCAGTGTGTACATTGCCTGGACTTGTGCAAAATAAATGTGGGATATAACTCTAGTAATAAATAAATAAATAAGAATTTCCTAGCATGGTATTTAGTGCCTGGGAGTTCCAGAAGTTTGGTCTCAATATTAGATCCCTATGGAAACCTGTACCAGGTACTCTCTCCCTAATCTTATTTTCCTATTATTTGAGTTTGGCAAGAAACTTAAATAAATCTCTTTTTATTTTTCACATTTTCTTAACTGTAGCTTGTTTAGATACATCTTTATTTGCATACAAAAGCATTTGTTTGTGTGTCCATTTCTGATAATAACCTTCCTATTTGCACATACTGTTCACATTTTCTTTCTCTATGGTTACCCCTATTCTTTGAAACACCGTACTGCCCTTACCCAGAACAAGTGCTTCTTTCCCTCCTTTTCTTTCTCAAAAGCTGAAGATCATTTTATTCCACTTTTTCTTTGGTTTTGATTGCTTCGGAATCTTTTTTTTTTTAATATCTTTATTGAATTTTCTGTACTTCCTGGCTGTGTTTCTTGTATTTTTTTCATTGCTCTTTGTTCTAAATCACTCCAAGACTTTACAGACTTTGGGTCAGGGATGGGTTCTAACTCACCTCGCTGCCGGTTCGCTTCCTCCCACGCCTCATGGCTGTGCGCGCGCCTTGCATGCGCGTACGCATGTGCAGTCCCAAAAAATAAAAACATTTTAAAAAATGCCAAAAACAAGATGGTGATGCATGCGCAGTGCCGGAAATTCAAAAAAAATTCAAAAAAAAGATGGTGGCGCCCATGGACCAGCACCGACCGAACCGGATCAGTGACATCATCATGACATCACCAGCAGGTCGCTACCAGTTCGGGAGAATCAGTCCGAACCGGGAGGAACTCACCTCTGCTTTGGGTGGTTCATATAGTTGTGCACGGCTGACTGGAAGGTCAGCTTTTCTCACAATATCTCAATACAAACTTATTATTATTATTATTTATAAAATTTATATGCCGCCCAACTCCCAAAGGACTCTGGGCGGCTTACATCATAAAAAATAAAACATATAAAAGCAATTTAAAAAAAACCATCCATATTTAAAATAAAACATTCACACAACCATGCATGGGCCAATCAGAACAACTATTGGCCCCGGCCTGCCGGAAAAGCCAGGTCTTAACGGCTTTACAGAAGGCCAGTAAGGGGGGGATGTCAAAACTTGATGTCTTGTGTGACATCAAGACTTAAAGTGAAAGGACGGGAGTTACAGTGTGACATGACCAATCATAGGTACAACCTGGCTAGCTGCAGGTACCTACTGTATATTAGTTGACAAATAATATCAAATAAATCAATGCAATTTGCATGTTGTGATTTAGATAATTGTGTACTTGTGTGTGTCTCTTTATGCACATCTTTTTATGTACTTTTTCATTGTATCATGTTTACTCAAAAGTAAATAGCTATCATATTGTTCCCCACCTAAAAAGGAATGTTTAGATAGAGAAAATAATCAGGCTATATCTCTCCATTGCTATATTTGCAGTGAACATGAAACTGTTCTCCCATTAAAAAAATAATCAAATATTTCTGAAGAAATTCCTGTTCCATTGAGTCCAATTTGGCCTTGTACATTAATCCTACACGAAGGTTTCTCAACCTTGTCAGGAATTTGGGAAGCCCCCTGGGAGATTCTGGGAACTGGTCCACACGTCTTAAAGTTGCCAAGGTTGAGAAACACCGCCCTGTACAATTTCCTGCTCTGTGGTGTCCTTGATACTCTCTGAGTTTGATTGTTTGCTTACAAATGTTTAATTACCCAACTAAGTAATGAACAAAGCACTGCTCCTAGGATGATCAGGAACTGGTTTATTTCAGTTAGAACCAGTGCTAGACAAAATTTTCTAAATTGGAAATTGGTAAGAATACGAAGGGCAAAAGTTTATAATTTAACAACAAGTATTTAAGAAATTCTTAATCCGCAGCATTAGTCCTTGGTTTTGTCTGGCTGTCTGTTTATGTCTGTCTTTTGTCCATCCATCTGTCATCTAATCTGTGATGTGCCTTATATTTATAATAAACTCAAAGGGCAGACTTGATGGACCACTAGGCCTTTTTCTATCGTTTCTATGTTTCTATTTCATTGTGTGCATTATCCTTTTATCGATGCCAAAACTATTTTACCATTTAGAGATTTCTTTTAAAAAGTATAGTCTGATTATCAGGGTGCAACAATTTTAAGTATTGTATCTACATTTGCAACTCTTCTATTATCTTCTGCTATTCAGAGATGTATATGAGTGGGCAACTATATAAACTGGATAAACACATTTCTAAATGTTGCAATATTGTAACACTATATGCCGACTGCATGAGTACCTTTACCTGCATCTGTTTATTACTCATAATGGGTTTGTTTTACATCCAAATACAATTTTATTGTATCATCATCAATCATTTCTATTCTACTCTATGATATAGAATTAGCAATCAAGAGACACAGTATTGGAGATGTCTTCCCAATATTTTTTTTTTTTTTAAGTAGCAGCTATGCTTATAGCCTTGAATTTTGTTTCAGTTACAAACCTCAAAATATCTTAAGTGATAATTTGGGATTTTTTGGCACAACTGCACTTGTAAGGAAAGAAATTTACTTTTACTATGAGAATAAAGAAATGGTTAGCTGGAATTAAAAACAGCATGAATTAGGAATTATAGGAAGAGATAAAGGAGATGAGTTCCAAATCAGAAATTATATTATTGGATGACATTGCATCCTACAAGTGACTTGCGTCTTACTGTACTTAATAATAGTCTTTTTCAGTCTTTATATAAGAATTTAATACGGCACATCATATTACACATTTAGAATTATATCTACATTTTGCAAATCAGCTCTATGCTTCTACTACACTAGTTTGCATAAGGAGGATAAAAGAAGCAGATGAACTGCTTTTTGTGAAGATGGGATGTGTATAAGAGCTGTCCATTTGTTGTATCACTATGCTATTATGAGCTTAACCAACATATACAAAATTGTATTATAAAATCCTGGATGTTTTAAGATTATCTATCATCATAAGCATCAGTTTCGTGTTGTTTTATCTTAGTCTGCTTTCTGGCAAGATTAAGACAAAATAAAGGCAAATTCTGTGCCTAACTGGGAAATTATAAATGGAAGACATTTGTCATTTTCTTCTTGCATTACCAATAAAATCAAGTCAAGGGGTTGGGAAGGGGTTAGCAGTGACAAATCTCCCGTTAATTAATCTTAATTAAAAGACTACTATGTCAAAGATCTTTTTAGAAGCCAATAATCAAGGAAAATATTATGAATTATATAGATTCCATAATCTGTCAAGCATGAAATAATGCATCCACAATGTAGCATGTAAAATGAAATAAAATCTTTTGTTCTAGCGTTTCCCACCCCCTTGTTTCTCCTTCTCCTTCTCCTCCTCCCTCTTCCTCCGCCTCATCATAGAAATTTAAAAAATAAAGATTTATATATTTCATTTCTCTCATCTGTAACAAATGGAATCTACCCTATCATTCTTTTGCTTTAGCAATTAGTCAAAATCTTACCAGATCTTTCACCATTCTCCCAGTATGTATGTTGGAAACATGTTAGCATGAATTCTGTCTGCTGTGACATTGCAATATTTAGTTCATTTTTTTCTGTATTTCCCTGTACTGTTGATCATTTCTATGGTAATGCTTGATTACAGGTAGTCCATGTATTCAGCAAATGTTCAAATTTACAAAGGCATTGAAAAAATGGACTTATAACCAAAATTGCAGTCATTGCAGTATCCTCAAGTTACATAATCAAAGCTTGAGTGCTCGGCAACCAGTCCGCATTCATGGCCATCACAGTGTCCCATGCTCAGATTCTCCTGCTCTGCTTGTACTGCTTCTGGCTGCAGCCTATCTCCTCCATTCCTCATATCTGCCCTTTGGGTCACCCTGCATTGCATGGCCAAGATGAAGAGGCCACTGTATTCTGCTCCTGCCTACCCATCACCATTGTTGGCTTTCGTTGTCTCCTTTGCCTCATCTCTCCACACTGTGCTCACTTACACATGTGTGATCCTTGGCTGGCAATGGGCTGAGACTGGTGAAGTGAAGCAGATCTGCCAAGAGCCTGATGGTCAGGTTGCTGGAGATAAGCCCTCTGTTGATGAGTACTAACAGACCTCCCACAGTGTGGGACATGCAACTGACCAACATTGGAAAGCCCAGCACAGGGCAGGGGAAGTGAAGAGAACAATGGTTATCTGGAGGCAGGAGAAGCATGAGGTTCCCTAATAACCACAACCAGAACTGCCAGAACTGCCATCACCAAACAGCACAGTCACATGATGTTTTGCTTAATAACCACTTCGCTTACTGACAGAAATTCCAGTTCCAGTTCTACAAGGACTGACTGTAATCTATATTTGATAAATGATTAAGCAGTTGATAGAATAATGTCCATTCACTTCACCTCCCAAACTTTTGTCATGGATCAACCTCCTATTTTGTCTCCTACGTAGATGAATATAAAACTGTATGTTTACCGTACAAATGGTAACATCAGGCAGTGGGAAGATGAAGCATTGCCATACTATAAATGTATACTATGTATACTAAAAAACAGCAGTTTGTTTGTGTTAATTTCTAGCTAAGATACTGCAGCAGCATTCCATATATAGTACTTACAGTGAAAACAACTGATAAACAAGCAGGGGTAGGTTCTAACTTACCTCGCTGCCAGTTCACTTCCTCCCACACCGCGTGGCCACGCCTCATGGGCGTGTGGCCGAAAACAAGATGGCAGCGCAGGCGCAGTGCTGAAAATTCAAAAAAAATTCAAAACAAAAAAAGCCAAAAACAAGATGGCGGCGCATGCACAGTGCTGACAACTCGGCTTCTGCGTATGCACAGAAGAAATTTTTTTAAAAAAAAATTCCCAAAAAAATTTCCAAAAAAAAATTTCCAAAAAAAAGATGGCGGTGTCCACAGACCGGCACCGACCGAACCAGCTCTGTGACATCACCAGTGGGTTGCTACTGGTTTGGGTGAACCAGTCCGAACTGGGAGGAACCCACCTCTGCAAACAAGGTATAATCCCAAATTGTGAGATACATGTTTGTTTTGTGCTGCAAAATATATAGTTGTCCTCATACAAATTATCCAAGTGAGGTAATAAATTCCAAAATTATTTTCTGGTAAAATATACTTTGGTTATAATACATATTTTAGATGTGACTGTGGCATGCTTTACCTTTCAACAATAAAAGTATGAGATTTAAGATGAAAGCAGTTCTCTTAACGCTGGCTTGGTGTTTCTATTTACCAGTAAATGACAGTATTTCCTTTGAAACGTAATCCTTACATTGTAAATGATATGAGTGGATTTGATGATTTATAGCCCTGTTGGTTTATGCAACATGATGTATGTAGAAAACTTGTGAACAGGATAAGACTGAATCCATTGGTTCCTCTCCCATTCAACATGCAATTATTAAGTGCCTGAAAAGAACTGTTTCAGAAATCTACAGAGTTTATGCTTGTATATCTTGCCTTTTCAAAGAATCACAACTGCTTATGGATTATAAAATATTGCCGGAAGATATAATTCAGTTTTACGGGCCCAAAATAGGTTGAATTTTAATATGTGAGAATAAATTACATTGTCATATCTACTTGTAATGTTTATGTTCCATAATTTTAGATAGGAAAAGAAAGGTGTGTGGGGTGGGGGGAAGAGCCAGGATAAAAGCAGATACAAAACTATGCAAAGTATTCCTTGCTTCTTTGAAATACTGAAATTGTGTTTTTAATAGCAGTTCTACATATCATGCAACTCAGACGTACATTGCTGTCCTTCGCTAATGCTGAAAAGTACAAATCAGACTGAAGCTAGTTAAAATTTGGACCACTAGAAATCCTACAAGACTATTGACTGGATTCAATGAGAATAGGTGAGAATAAGGCAATAGCATACTATTTCTGTACTGTTGCCTTGGAAAATACACCATCTATTTAGTCAGCAAAAATTGAGCTCTTTGTAGAAAGGACAACTGGCCCACAAAGGAATCAGTTTATATGAAACAGTCGGTTTGGTCTAATGGTTAAAGCACAGGCTAGAAACTGGAAAAACGGGAGTTTTAGTCCCGCCTTAGGTATGAGAGCCAGCTGGTGAGTTTAGGCCAGTTGCTCTCTCTCAGTCCAACTCATCTCACAGTGTTCCATTTGTGGGGAAAACAGGAAGAGGAAGGAGTATTGTTTGTGTTTGCCATCTTGAGTTATTTATTAAAAAATAATAAAGGTGGGAATAAATAAATAAACAAACAAACATGTGGCAAACTATTTTTGAAGGTTAAGTGTCCTGTGCAAAACCATAATAGATATGGAATGTATGCCGATTATGCCATAGATTGATCTGCATCATGTACTTCTTTGGCTTCCTGTCATAGATAGATTACCATCGTTATCCTTTGCTTTACTAGATAGATTTCGATTCCATTCATTTCACACATCAGTAACTTATGTGTGTCACCTTCAGGAGAATATATAACAATACCAAGCCCAGTATTATATATTTAATTTACATTGCAAGTTCATCAGGCAGAATGCTGATCAGGACTGCTGGCATCAGCCAGAATTAAAGCCATGGAAGAAGTGAGTCAGCAACAGTGGTAGAGGACAAAAGAAGAGATCAGGTCACTTCATTTTACTACATAGCCAGAAAAGAAATGCAACATACAGGTGACAGCTACACATTTTGTCTATTTCCAAATGGTCTTCCATAATCTCTTTCTGCCCTCTGGAGCGGTATTTCTCAACGTTAGCATATTAAC
The DNA here is from genome assembly GCA_003457575.1 of Thermophis baileyi. NCBI lineage: Eukaryota > Metazoa > Chordata > Lepidosauria > Squamata > Dipsadidae > Thermophis > Thermophis baileyi. The sequence goes on from QLTV01001131.1 coordinate 429,054, forward strand.
AATGTGTGGCCTTCATCAAAAGCATGTAATCCTGTTCCTGGTTTGACTTCCTACCTATAGTATTCAAACAGTTTCTATAATTCATGTGCAGCTAATGTTTTACGCTGTTTAGAAAAAGCAGATTGTCTTGTAAATAAGTACATCTTGTGTGTTGTTTGTGCACTGATCCAAAGAGACAGAGAGTGTTTAAATCATTTTTGCTAGCCTGTTTTCTGCTTATACTCTGATTCTTCCTGATGGTCCTCTTTTTTTGAAGAAAAAAAAAAATCCCTGAGCAGCTTTAAAATAGCCACTTTTCATTTTTACTGTGACTTGTCTTCCTGTCAGCTGTCATAACATGATACTAAGATTCCCCCACCTCACTTTTTAATAAACTTTTCACACTTCAAGTGTATAGCACTTAAAACCTGGTAAGGAATAATAAAAGCACTTAGTCTAATGTAACTTCAGAATTGCTGTGCTGTTGAATAATCTCCAAACATTTCTTTTCTTTTTACAATTCTTTATTCAAACTTATATCCTGATGATCCTAAATTCCCATGGTTGGTTGTATTAATAGTCAAATAGTTCAATCTTTATCAAATTCAGTAATATCCACACTATAAACTACATTCCATAGCAAAGTATAAAATATAATAAAATATTCTTCTTCTTCTTCTTGTTGTGCCATATCCGTCATCTGACGTTGGTGATCATGTTGGCAATTCTATTTTTGTCAACAGTGAAAAAGTGCTGCTGAGTTTTGTCCAAACCAGTCCCTTAGGTTTTAAGCCATGATGTTCTTCTTCTGCCTGGACCTCGTTTGCCTTCAATCTTTCCCTGGAGGATTAAGTGAAGTATGCCGTATTTTTCTGGGTGTCCCATCACATGACTTTTTAGAGATTTTATTTCTATGGAATCTTATTTAGCTTTGGTGACCTCACCAAACACTTGCTAAATTTTTGGTGGCCTCTCCATCTTCCTAGATCGTCTCTCTGGCCATGAATCCTCTGGCTTCCGGCTCCCCCAGCCACCACTGCAGATTTGATAGATGTAACATCTGACAAGCCTGATTTTCAGTCTTAGGCTTATGTCGTGACTGCAGACCTTTTTCTGAAGACTGCAGACTGAAGACCTTTTTCATTTTGAAGAATGCTGTTCGAGCTTTCTCTATCCTTGTCTTTACTTCACTGATTATGTCCCAGCTTTCATGTAAATTAAAACCGAGGTACGTGATCCTTTCAACTTTTTCTAGTGGTATTCCTTCCAAATTTATAGGTGGTAAATTAATGGGTTGTTTGCTGACGACCATGATCTTGGTTTTTGAGGTGTTAAGCTTCAAGCCATATTTTTCAGATATTTCTGAGACTCTGTTGATGAGGAGCTGAAGGTCTTCATGCTTACTGGCAAGCAGAACTGTATCATCAGCATGTCTTAAATTGTTGATCTGAACACCGTTTCCTTTGAGGCCAACATCAATGTTTTCCAGTGCTTCGTTGAAAATTGACCCAGAGTAGATATTAAACAACAGCGGAGACAGAATACAGCCCTGTCTGACCTCTCTTTGTATTTCTGCATCATCAGAGTATTTTTGGCCTAGTCTCACATTTGCTACCTGATGCCAATATAGATTCTTTATGATTCAGATGTCTTTGTCATCTAGTCCCACTTGTTTCAGGATTTGTAATAGTTTGCTGTGTCTTATTTTATCAAATGCTTTTTCAAAATCGATGAAGCACATGTAAACACTGTGATTGACATCTCTACAGTGCTGTACAAGAACTTGAATGCTGGATAGGGCATCTCATGTACCAAGATTGTTTCTGAAACCAAATTGTGTGTTACTTAGACACTCCTCAATTTTGTTGTATATTCTTTTGTGAATTATTATCAGGAATATTTTCAGGGCGTGAGTCATTAAACTTATTGTTCTGTATTCGGTACACTTCTTTGCATTTATTTTTTTGGGGATTACCACAAAGGTTGACTTTAGCCAATCATTTGGTATCTTTTCTGTTTCATATATTTGATTGAAGAGCTGCAGTAAAAATTTCTTCCCATTGTCTTCCAGTAATTTTAAAATTTCTACTGGGATATCATCAGGTCCTGTGGCTTTTCTTGTTTTTGCTATTTTTATTGCATGTTCAACCTCCTCCATAGTGATGTTTAGTCCAGTTGTTATACTTCCCATATCAATATCATCCCTAGTGTCCTCAAAAAGTTCTTCAGTACATTCCTTCCATCTTTTTAGTTTTTCATCCTCATCCAAGATGATTTTCCCCTCCTTGTCAACTAAGTTGTTGGTTTTCTTTTTGTAGACACCTGCTGCTTCTTTCACTTTTTTGTGTAAGTTGAAATTATCATGAATACATTCTGTCTCTTCTATTTCTTTGCATCTCTTTCTGAACCACTTTTCTTTTGCCAGTTGAATTTTTCTTCTAATTGTTTTCTGAAATTCATTGTATTTTTCTTTGTTTTTATTTTTATAAGAGCGTCTTTCATCCATGAGATGAAGAATTTCATCCATCATTGTTTCTTGTGGTATCTCTCTCTTTGTTTTGAGTTTGTTACCTCTACTATTGCATTTTTAAATTTATTCCAATTCACTTCTACATCTTTATTATTTAGGTTGTTGGATTCTCTTATATGAATTTCTAGTTCTTCTATCTTATCTCCATGTTTAATGATGAAGTCACTGTCAATTCTTGGTTTAGGAGGATTCGGGTTTTTCATCTTTTTTAGTTTCAGCTGGACTTCGGCAAGTAGTAGATTATGATCGGATGGTACATCTGCGCCTGGGTATGTCTTTGCTGATTTTACTGAGTTTCTAAATCTTTTGTTTATTGTAAAATAGTCTATTTGGTTCCTTACTATATTATTTCGTGTATCTGCTGATGATCTCCAAGTGTAGAGGCGTCTTTTTGGTAACTTGAAAAAAGTGTTCATCACATATTGCCTATGTTCCTTGCAGTAGTCTACAAATCTGTCACCTCTACCATTGCTGGTTCCTAAGCCAAAGTTTCCAACTACAGGAGCATCACTTCCTTCTCCCACAATACCCCCATGAGTATTGTGATATCATTACTTTTTAGGGTTTTCAATACACTGCTTATATCTTAATAGAACTTCTCTAAATCCTCCTCATCACTGTCAGCTGGGGGAGCATAAACTTGTATAACATTCATATTTACTGGAGTACTATTTATTTGGATCATCATCACTCTATCAGATACAGCAATAAAGGGCTTGATGCATTTATTTACAAGATTGTTTACTATTATAGCTACTCCATTTCAATGATGTTTACTATTTTCACCAGAGTATTAGATAGTATAATCTCCTATTCTACACATTCCACATTCCATAGTTTTCTTCTGCCTCCAATATTTATCTTCATCTATTAGATTTCACAGCTGAGTGAAATTTGAACCAAGTTCTTCCCATTCTTAACCAACTATAAATAACAAAAATATATACTAGGGCACACAGAAAACAAAACAAAAAACACTTTGTCCTTTCTTTTGTATTCTGTAAGATCTAATACATATCACAAGTCATGATTTCATCAGTGTTTGTCCTCATTTCTAGATTTACTGACATATAAATAAAATCTTATGTCCTATTTGTATAAAGCTTGTCAATCACTTTCAAATGCATATTGAGTAGGAATAAGACAGACTGACCCATTTGAGACTATGCAATTAAAGGTCTAAATAAACAATTATTTATCATTCTATCCTGCAACCTTCTTGATGTTGTACCAGCAACCCCATGTATGTCCATTCGTTCCTACAATTGTATTACCAGCTTTTTAAGCTCAAAGGCACCAAAGGCCCAAGAAAGTTCCTTTACAATTAATAGGATACAAGGGCTCATGTAGTTAGGACACTGATTGACAATTTGCAAGCCCACATTCAAAGCCCGAGCACTGCTGTGTGATGGAGTGAGCTCCCATCATTCGCTGCTCCTGCTGACCTAGCCATTCAAAAGCACACAAAATGCGAGTAGTTAAACAGGTACCAGTTTGGTGGGCTCATTAATGGGGACATGAATGGAGCCTGCAACTGGGTGGCCCCCAGAGCAACGGTAATGTCAGCAGCTAATCCTTTCATCACGGACACACTTCGGTGCTTCCAACATGAAAGTATAGTTAACAGGGATCGGCAACCTTAAACACTCAAAGAGCCACAAAGGTCCTAACCGGATGCCCCCCGTTCAATTCTGGAGCCAAACGGAAGTCCGGTTCCCCCACCATAGAGTCTCCTTCCTTTTCCCTCTACCAGTCCTAACCGAAAGCCCTATCAATTGTGGAGCTGACCAGAAAACCCGCCCCTTGCCATAGAGTCTCCTCCTGGCACACCCTGCTTCCCTCCTCCCAACCAGAAGCTCCTCTCAAAATTGTGGTGCCGACCGGTGACAGGGAGCCACAGCAGAGAGATGAAACAGCCACATGCGGCTCCAGAGCCATGGGTTGCTGACCCCTAGTATAGTATAAAAGGGTACAGTGTTTTCTAGCAAAAGTCAACAATAATATTAACATGAAGTTTTATTACTAATCCTAGTTCTGTAGTTCTTATCTGATGTTTCTTGAAGCTGAATATTTTATGTTTATTAGTACAGGCCAAATATGCTTAAATACAGATTTGGACAAAAAAAAATACCTGTTAACATCACGAGATTGTAAATGTGTCTGTCTGTGATTTCATCAAAATCTATCACTCTGAAAGAACCATATGGCAAGTAACAATAGATGTATTTTGCGTTGAATATAAGGAGAGGATGTCATTCCTAATTTCTAAGGATCTTCTTCACTATTTTCCTTTAAATGAACTTTATATTTTGAAAACTATGTTCTTTCTTCTGCACCAAAATATATAAGCAAATTAAAGTTTAATGTTGCGGGGCATTATCCCAAACATTAAAATTAATTATTCAAATTCAATCTGTAATCTAATTTTACAGACAGATGCCTAAGCCTTGCACTTTGACCATCAAAGCAGTGTGGATTTTTTTAAAAAAAATGAAACTCTTGAAGTGAGTCTGCACTGAGTAATTTAATATGTATTTTATGTGCTGTATTCAATATTGTGCAACAAATTAAAAAAAGAAAACATGACAAATAAAATATTGCCTAGACCTCACTGGTAAAATATGTTGTTTTAGTATAACAGCATACTGTATTATGTTAATCAGCATGAAGAAAGGGTAGAAATTGTTGCCTTACATTTCTGCTATTTGTATATTAATTATTTTATAGCTTAAAATTTAGTACCATATAGCCTCAGAATTTGGTAAAGCACTTGTGAGATTTTACAGTCCACATTAACTATTCCTATTAAACTAATTTAAATGTTTTTAACAGCATGGTTAGTATCATAAAGAATAAGCACTTGAAACCATTCATATGATGTAAATAACATGAACAGAGCTGTAGCGAAAACTACTGACATATGCAGAACAAAAGTAATTGTTGCCTTTGTTGGTTTTTTAAAAAATAGAATGATTTAAAGTATTGCTTTTTTTTCATCTTCAATATATCAACAAGATTCCACTAACAGAGTAAAGCAGCAGCCCATATGTGTGTGTACATATATACAGTGAGGCTTTGCAACAGAAGAGACCATTTTATTGCAGTTGTAAAAAAAAAATATGGATCATGCATGTTATCTCTTCAAGACTTGAGTAGAATGAGATAATATTGTACATCACCAAGTGTTACCCATGAGTGAGATGGGCAGCTCTAAATTTGATAAATAAAAATAAATAAAATAAATAAATTATCTCAATATAAGCCATTGATTTTTCCAGACCAACCTGGACCGTTGCTTGGGCAAGAGATCAATTCTGACTACCTCTTTACTTCAGTCTTTCCCAGCAATAACAATAAATGTCTGTTGTGTACACTTCAATTTCCAACATTCTCAGCAATCTCTACACTAGCTGAATAATTCTGGAAGCTAAACATTCACATACCTGAAGAACTATGCAAATTGGCACAAGCTGTTTTAGTTTGCTTCTTTTCTTCTGAGTTCTATTATGTATTTGCCTGTATATCCTGCTCCAGTCTAGGAGCCTGCAGTAATCTGTGATCGATTTGCCTTTGAAATACATATAGAAATGGGTACAGACTTATTTGCATTTTTTCTGATTCTTATGAAATTGTAGGTGGTCTTGAATATTTGTAGCTAAACAATCTCCAAGAAAAGGTGCACATTTTCTTTTACTACTGCCTTTCCTGTCTTCTATTTTCTATCATCGATCACCTCTATCCTCTTTTTCCAAAAGAATAATGTTTTTCCTTGTAAAAGGGGGGCTGACATGCACACTGGGGCAGCAGTAGACGTTGCTTATGTATTCATGTTGAACATTCCAAAGAATCCCTTCAATGTTTTCAAGTATATCACTTGAGTACTCAAGCAGCTGAATTGATTGGGAGGGAAGCTGTTTGAATAACTGATCAAGCATTCCTGCTGTTGTGCCATATTATGCAGCGCTGCTTCTGAAGTTCAAAAACAAAGAGAAAAGATGTAAGAAATAGAGAGCAGTGAAGTGAATAAAACTCCAATAAAAAGTCAAGGACAATAAAAATTAAAAAGTGCCAGTGAAATATTAAAGAAACAGTTATGTTGGCAGCATTTTCAATTCTTCTGATATGGGTAAAGGTTTCTAGTGAGACAAATATTAAGTCAATGCTATTCCATGCACAAGGAGTGTTATATTGAACTTCTTTCAAGAGCAAGCCCAAAACCAGTAGTGTTGCTTGTACAAGCTATGGGTTGATTGTCAGTCTAGAATAGGGGCAAAAATTCTGCTCTGTATTATATTTCTTTTACAACCCAAGGTCGTAAACCACAGAAGATAGGCAGCCAGAGATGTACTTACTGAATTTAATACCTGATGCACATTGATCATATTCTCAGCTATAGAACATTTGAAATAAATGAAATGACTTCTTACATTTAGGTCAAGTTTGTCTTGAATCCAAATGTGGGCTCATTTTCAACAAAAACCTGGAGTGCAGTATATTTGCTTAAAATATTTTTGGTGTCTAAGTACAGATCAGCAGTCATAAGTGCTTTAAAATCCCCTCCAGCGCTGGAGATTTAACAATGTGACAGAAAAATATTAAGCCTTTAATAGCTATGTATAAAAAGATGTTAGAATATGCTACACATGATACTAAAGAGCATAGGTAGAAACTGGAATGAAGAATCGGAATGTTCAGTATATGAACATCACTAGCAGATCATGTTGACATCTCATGACATTTATATACTGTAGTTCTAAAATTATGCTCAATTCAACAAAATATTGCATTGGACAAGTTTTGATAACAATGGTCCTTTTTTAGATGGAAGAGGTGTCCATTCAGTAGTTAAACAAAACAATGAATCGTTTTTAAGATATGTTGGTGTAATAAAACATGTTTCAGAATATAAAGCTGGATGTATTATATTTATATTTTATTTATTTTATTTATTTTGTCAAGTACGTATTGGGTAATATACATAGGTATAATATTATTTATATACATAAGATGGGTACAAATAAAAGGGAACGTTTGGACAGGGATGGTAGGCACGCTGGTGCGCTTATGCTCACCCCTTACTGACCTCTTAGGAATGGGGTGAGGTCAACAGTAGACAGTCTAAGGGTAAAGTTTTGGGGATTTGGGGAGAAACCACAGAGTCAGGTAGTGAGTTCCAGGCATTAATCATTCTGTTGCTGAAGTCGTATTTTCTGCAGTTGAGTTTAGAACGGTTCACTTTGAGTTTGTATCTGTTGTGTGCTCGTGTATTGTTGTGGTTGAAGCTGAAGTAGTCGTTGACAAGAAGGACGTTATAGCAGATAATTTTATGAGCTACGCTTAGGTCATGCCGAAGGTGACATAGTTCTAAACTTTCTAAGCCCAGAATTTCAAGTCTGGTTGTATAAGATATTCTGTTGCGAGCAGAGGAGTGGAGGACTCTTCTCGTAACATTCTCGTAACATTAATATTCTCGTAAATATACAGAGTTTCACAGAGAAGCTTTGTCCTAATGAAGTTTTGATAAAAGCACACCTTCAAGACATGGACCATGCACTCTGTTAATCAAAACAAAGCAGTCAGACCATCACATGAGTAGTGTGGGTGTCAATAAAAAGTCAAGATGACAGTCAAAAATGCCAATATGTCATGACTGCTGCAACAGCCCCATGTGCTATTGCTTGAGTGTAATATAGCTTGGATATCTCAGCAATTGTATTTCTACTCAGTTAACATTCTCGTCCTTCTGTCTTTGTACCGCTATTTCTTTGTCTGCTCCAGAGCTTTGCATATTGTATCTGACTGAACTAACTAATAGCAATCTGTTTTACTTCTTGAAAAGGGCTAATGTAGGATCACTGCCTTTGTTAAAGCATTATGTATGATCATATAAATGGAACCATGTGTCTGTGCTTCTTCTGGTGATGCTTATTAATTTAGTAGTCACTAAATACATTGAATGAAATGTTTCTTATTTGGGATATACGTATCTAGAACAACTTACAGTTTGTGATGCCATTGAATTAATGTGAGTGCATGCCTTGTTTTTTCCTCACCATTGCTCTTTTTGTAGCCAGTTAATGATTTTATATCATTGGTAAAGACCTTCCTTTTTGACTTACAGCTTGCTTGCTTGCTTGCTTGCTTGCTTGCTTGCTTGCTTGCTTGCTTGCTTGCTTGCTTGCTTGCTTGCTTGCTTATTTATTTATTTATTTATTTATTTATTTATTTATTTATTTATTTATTTATTTATTTATTTATTTATTTATTTATTTGCCATCTATTTTACTAGTGAAGTGACTCGGGGGGGGCTTAAAAATTATAAAAAGTTAAACATAAAAATAATAAAAAATGATAAGTATTAAATAAAAACTAAAAAGCAAGAGGACAGACTGCATAGAGATGGAGTCTTCTCTTTACCCACCTCTAAAATAGAGCACTCCCATTGGGGCCCCAAGCCAGCCAGCAGAACCAGGTTCTAAGGCTCTTCTGGAAGACCAAGAGAGTGGAGATTTCTGGCAGCAGAATGTGCCAGCAGGCAGAGGCAAAAGCAGAAAAGACTCTTCTAGACTCAGCCAGACAAAATTCCTTGATTGATGGGGTCTGTAACAAACCTTTCTGCTGGACAGAGTAGGGCTGGCCAATCCCATATACCCTATAAATCTATACAGATGTAATAGCAGAGTCAAAGACAGTCTTGCAGTGAAGACTAACTCTTCACTGTTATTGGCTCTGGAGTTTGGCAGCTATATTGCTTGTTAAAGGCTATTGGTGTTTCTTCTCTATAAAGTATGGACTATATTTGCTTCATGTATATGAGCCATTTGCTGCTAATCACTATTTATCACTATACAAAGCAAGCAATCTTCTATGTGTCAGCAACATAAGGTCCATTTAGAATTTATAGACTATAGTCTGGCATTCTGATCCTAAAACACATTAGGATGAAATAAGATCCACTGATTTCAATGCAACATATATCAATTGGAGCATCAATTCATATGGCAATTTTCTAGCCTTTTTTTCTCATTGGTAACTTATGCTTGCATAATAAATAATTGAAATGCTCTTGGTTTAGACAGAGATATAAATATTACTCAAGGCCAAATTATATGTGATGGGACAACAACTCTCAGAATTTCCAGACAACATGGTCCCTGAATATGTTCAATTTCAGCTGTTCTTTTTAGTGCCAGCATAACAATCTAATCTATATCCCATTTCATACTGATTGAGTACCATTTGATTCAATAATGCTTAAAGCTGTCTTTGTTTATTCAAAAGTTCTAATGATTTTCATGACCCCTCAGTCTCATCCAATTCTATATTTCTGTTATAGCTTTAGGTTTACTTGTATCAATCTACTTTTCTGAGAAGCAAATAGGATACTCCGAACTGAGTAAACATACCTACAATCGTGCCACACAATAGTTCAAAATCAAATAATATCCAGGGTTAAATTTATTTTGAATCAGAATATAAAAGGGAAAAGCAGCTTTCTTCACAGGTTTGAAAAAAATAATAATCCCAAAGTAAGGTGTGGCACAAGCTAACATACAAATATGAGCTATGGAAATACCAAGCTCCAATTATTGGACTGTTTTGGATAAGCTTTTTCATATTTTTCATTAAAAATTAAAATAGACTGAATTTCACCAGCTGAATTTCAGCTTATTAAACAAAGATTAGAAGACACTGTGTTTCAACATGACTTAGTGGCAGCCCCTAGCTTACATTATCTTTTCAGTGAATGAAGGGATGTGCCATATATATATTATTTATAATTATTCTATACCCATTGCCATTATTTCCTGAAATTCTTGCGTGGAATATAAATTAAATTATATGTGTGAATCGCTAGCACAAATGAAATTGCTACACAACCATCTGGTTTACATATGATAAATAGAATTTAATCTGGTTTACATAAGATAAATAGAAGTTTTTAAGAATTATTTATTTATTAAATGTATATGTTGCCCATCTCCCCAACAAGGCAACTCATATAAACAAAATATATGTTTACTTTTGGAAACAATATTTATAGTAAAGTGGTTAAAACTTAAAAGACAAAACCTGTCTTTTGAGTCAACTTTTTGAAAATTGGTGTTAGCAGAAATTGGTTGTTACCAAAACATGGTAAAATAAATCAGAAGAATCTAGTTCGATTATGATTTAGACATAATGTTCTTGTTATCAGTTTCACCATGTACAATCTGATTCCATGATAAAGACAACCCACTGTGCACATTGTGCACCACACAAGGTTACTGCATGAGGGAGGGCAGCATTAGCAGGTTTAAAAAAAGGTTTTAATAGCACACAAACATGCATGTGCGTGGCTAGAATATATTAAGAGGTTTTTTTATTGGTGTGCAAGTACATAGTCTAATATGTAGAATCTATTTTAAAAATATTTTTGCGCAGAAGAGCACCATATATGCCAGCAGCATCCCTGCCCATGGTAATCCTACAAAAAACCTATGTTTCAAAGAACAAAAAGAAATAGGAAAAGGCTAACAACTGCCTCTGTTGAACACGTTTTTTGAAATCTCAAGAATAATAGATAAGCCACAGTCTCAGTAGATTTCTATATACAGTTACTAAAATATAGTCAGTCCACTGCAGTTTTCTCACAGGAAGAGTAGAGAATGAGAAAATGATAATGAATTCCAATTTCTTCTATTGGAGAAAAACAACGATTGCTGCTTATAAAGTGTGTCATTTTATGGGGCTTCTCTGGAGTGATGTGGTAGAATTTCCTGTAATAGCATTTACTGATTGTCTGGGACTCATGAATGGAGTCAATTACTTTATGGTAAAGCTAAAACGTCCCTAAATGTGTTGTTATTTGTTCATGTGGCAATTTCAAATCATACTTAGTTCCAAATCTTCCAAGAATCTTGGAAAACATAGAAATTCATGCTTTGCAGGTCAATATCCTAAATTCGAAAGTGACTGCCAAAATAATCTAGTGTTCTTCAACTTTGGCAGCTTTAAGATATGTGAACTTCAAGTAATTCCCCAGCCACCATGCAGGGGTTGAAGTGCACAGATTTTAAAGTTACCAAGGCTGATAAACACTGATCTAATTTAACCCTATGCCAGTGTAAGTAACCAAAAGTGGAGACCGAAAGGAATACCTAGAGAGATGTCACTGCTGTTTTGTCCTAGCATCCGTTACCCTTATCCACTTCATGACAGATTGTTTCTGCCTCGGATAAGGAGCTCTGAAGCAGAGTTTCACAGTGCTTCTTTTTAATGTTTAATTGATATATTCTTAGTCTTACCTGAAATCTAGAGAAAAACATATACTGTAAGTAAGGAGATGTTTTCCTAAGAACTGCAGGCTACTTCAAGCTGACTGCTAGCTGCAGTTCGGCGGTTCAAATCTCACCGGCTCAAGGTTGACTCAGCCTTCCATCCTTCTGAGGTGGGTAAAATGAGGACCCAGATTGTTGGGGGCAATATGCTAACTCTGTAAACCGCTTAGAGAGGGTTGTAAAGCACTATGAAGCGGTATATAAGTCTAAGTGCTATTGCTATTGCTAGTTATTTGGCAGTTGTAATATATGTGCAATTGCAAAGACTTAATATAAACAAATGATATTTTAATTCTTAAACAAGGCAGCAATGCTACTGTATAATATATGGTTCCCTAGAGCCTGAGGGATGAACTCTGCTACCAGATTAGCTAACAAAGAGGACACAACTAGCTTAGAGACAGCACTTCATTAAATATTGAATATAGTCCAGGTAAATAATAATATACTTCAAAATGAATCATAGCCTATGCAGTTATGAATAGAGTTGGAATAGATTTATAATGAAATATATAAGTGCTGTAATTTATTAGTTTTCATTCCAGCACTTTTTATTCCAACATACACACACGCACATATAATTTTCTCTCCAAGGGACTTTATATGGAGTTTACTTTGGTTTTTTTATCAAAACTCATTGAAGTTAAACTCTTATTTCAATGACTTATTACTTAAATAAGATTCTTTCTAAATAATTTAAGATAAAAGGATCTCTAAACTCTGCTGAATCTGGCCAAGAATGTATCCAGTCCACTGTTATATATTCACCAGTAACCTTCTCCTACTTCCCAAGCCTCTCCCCTGAGAAGAGTTTCACTACCTCCTTCACCTGTATATTTTATTTTAATTTTCCAGTTTTCTACCAGGAGAGCAGCATATAATGCAATTTCCAGTTAATGAACCTACCTGGGATAGCTAGATTGCCTTAATTCTGCTGTAAACTAGATTTTATGACTTCCCTCTCTATTTTTTTTGTCCTAGAGCTCTTAAAAGTTTCCATCATTCCTTCCCTCCTTTTTTTTTTTAGACTTCTGAGTTGGCCTAATGAACTTATTTGCCTCATAAAGGTATTGCTCTAATGTAGCAATGTTTTTCAACCTAATGGCATAAGGAAAACTTTTTGCTAATAATTTTAATAGCAATATAAGTGACATTAATGAAGCTATGACATTCAAAGTGCTTCTTGTTTGAATTCAGAACAAGGAGCTCTTAATTAATTTTTAAGGGATTTTAAAAATTGAAAAGCTTTCAACATTCTAATAGCAGCTGCTTTAGCTTTTTAAAAGAACAAATCCCAGGTGTTATCTAAAGCAGGTTGGGTACATTTTCTCTGTTAAGGGCCATACCTTTTCAAGGTTAATGAAATGAATGTCACGTGCCAATAGCAGAACTTTTGAAGGAAATGGAAGTTTGTGTGCCTCTCTTTTGAGAGCTCTTCCTTTTGCTTTCTCGTTTCCTCCTCTTCCTTCTCCTTTGTCCTTTTGGGGTTTCTGTCTGTCTTAAGCAAAGGAGGATATATATGTTAAATTAGAGCAAAATGTGTTTAGGACTGTGACTCATACTTTATAAAAAGGAATATACATTTTATTCAAGTGTGCACTAGAACTGAATAAGCTTGATTATTTGTTAATATCATTGATGTTATATCATCAAATTCAACAGTATAATATTGATCTTTGTTATATATCTGATCATAGTTCAATTACTTCAAATTATGTGTTTCAGAAACAGGTTAAGATCTTGAGGAAATGGTATTTTAAAGTCTCCCTATTAAATGAAAAAAAATTGGTATAACAAATGCAGGCAGAGACCTCACAATGTTTTGTTTTAATTCAGAAACATCAAATGGTGAAATCTTTGAATGGCAATGATATAAAGCATATGTTCAATGTGAAATTAATGCTTATCATTTAAGATTAAGACTAAAAATAAAAGAGAAAATAACTTGAAAGATAAACAGAAACATTTATGGGCACAGATGGTTAGATGCCCCATATATAGGTTTGTATAGAAAAACACAGAAAAATAAATATGAATTAACTACTATAAAATCTCAGCAGACAGATTTCAAGCTAACATACTTACAACAGAGATACTGGGAAAATGGCAAAAGTCCTGGTGAGATCTTGGCTAATAATTTTAAACGAAAGAATGATAGGAAAACGATTCCAATTATTAAAAGTGGAAGAGATAAAATGTATAAAATGTCATGGATATAAACTGTCAACTTTTAAAATTTTATTCAGAAGTGTTTAGTAAACCAGAGAATGTATCAAATGAAGATATAGAACCCTTTTTAAATAAAATGAATCTACCGTTTTTAGATAAAATACAAAAATAACTTTTATTTGCTTCACTATCTGAGGAAGAGATTAAACAAATAATTTTAAAAACAGCAAGTGGTAAAACATCAGGTTTAGATGGGCTCCCTATTGAGTTGTACAAAAATTTTATAGATCTTTTTGTGACAAAACTGCCACCTGTAAAAAGAGATATTTGATAAGGGAATTTTATCACCAGCATTTATTGAGACCTATATTACAGTTATATTAAAAACAAGTAAAGATCACACCCAATATAATTTATTAACATTGATACAAAAATTTTAACAGTATTAGCAATAGATTACAGCAAATGATATCATTTGTTATTAAGAATGATCCAGCAGGACTATTAAAAACTAGGCAAGCAGCAGATAATATACGATTAGTTGTAAATCTAAGACTTGAATAAACATAAAGTTAAATTTTTAATTTTCTCATTAGATGTTGAAATACCATTTGACAAAATACACAAACAATTTAGTGCAACAATTTATTTGCTGCACTAAATAAATTTGGATTTCTTTTGGACACTACCACTATTGAGAAAGTTGCATTGGTTGTCAATTGCTTCCAGATGTAATTAAAAATGAGGGTTGTCTTCTTTAAAGGTCTACATGGCTCAGAACCTGGATTTGTATGGAGCCACCTTTGCCCAGCAATTTCTGCTTATCCAGTAAGAACCCTTCAAACTCATCTCTGAGGAGGTTTTTATCACTGCGGACCACAAGAGTATACCTCCTCCATCACTACCCCTCTCTTTTTTAGCATAGTCCTCTAATTGAGCTTGGTTCAGCATCAATACTGCTGGTAATCAGGAAGGCCGCTAAATTTAGCTTTTCAGAAAGACTTTGTAGTTAGTTTACTTTATTGATTAGCCCAGCGGTTCTCAACCTGTGGGTCACGACCCCTTTGGGGGTCAAATGACCCTTCCACAGGGGTTGCCTAAGTGCGTGCTAGCCCGCCATCTTGGTGCCACTGTGCAGGGGTGAAATGCCCCCAGTTCGGGCGTCCCTGCGGGTCACCGGACAGCTGGTAGCGACAGAAGCGGGAGACTTTGCCCACCCGCCCGGATGCTGCCATTTGGGTTCTTTTACCCTCTGTGCATGCACAGAACGCTTTGCGCATGCGCAGAGGGTAAAAGAACCCAAATGGCAGCGTCCGGGCAGGTGGGTGAAGTCTCCCGCTTCCGTTGCTACCAGCTGTCCGGCAACCCACAGGCACGCCCAAACCGGGAGCATTTCACCCCTGGTGCCACGCCCCCTTTGTCACCTCATTGTGTACAGGAAGGGGGTAGAGCAGGGGTCATGGCAGCAGGGCAGGGGTCGCGGCATTAGGAAGGTTGAGAACCACTGGATTAGCCCATGGGCCATATCAAAGTGCAGAGTTCCAAACACAAATTATTACTAAAATCTGATAAAAACAATTTAAAATGAAATTGGAATAAAATACAATTTAAAATGAAATTGGAATAAAATACAATAATTTAATATATGGATAAATAAAATATAATAAAATTATATTTCAGTGTCACCCGTACAATCTACCCCAATGTCCCACATATGCCGATCTCAACAGAACCATTTTGCTCAAGTTCTCTGCTGTATTAAATGTTGTTTTCTAACACATCAGGTAAGTTGTTTTGATATGGGGTTCCCAATGGATCATTCATTTAGTATATAGACCAAGATACCTGTCTCTCACCCTCTTATACAGGCAACAATCAAATAGGATGTGAGTCAGGTCTTCTACCTCTGCTGCTCCACAAATGCAGAGATGTCCATTATAGGGTATAGAATGGAATCTCCCATATCTGACCGTTGTGTCAAGCTGTTCGAATCTTGCTCGCGTAAATCTCTCTCTAAGATGTTTTGGCAGTTGTAACTTTAAATAGCTGTCTATAGAAAGACTTTGTAGTTTGATAAGAGAGCTTCACACCCTGAAGCAGGCATTGTTTATAACTAAGAATATTATTTCCCAGCAAACACTGTTTATAGACATTTACAATTAAGTGAACTGTAAATTTAAGTAAGCAAACACACATATATTTACTTGCTTATTTATAATAATTAGAAACTGGGCACCTATACTACATAAAATGAGTATATTTAATTCTAAAACAAACAACGATTAATTTGAAAATTGAAAATAATTATACTGCAGTTTGAATGAGAATCTTTTATTTACAAAGGACTCAGACATGAAGAGATAAAACCAGATTGTTTTCCTATCATTTTAATGGGATATAAACAGCACTAATTATTGTGAATTGCATATGTATGAAGTACAGTTATTTAAATTGAATCAACTTCTCATTAAAACTGTGGGGAATACTAAGAAACACATTTACTTTTTTCTGTTGTCCTGATAGAATTGGTAATGACCAGAATTGCTAGATTTGTACTCAATAATGGGAAAATATCCTGCAGTTTTGCTTAATAATCTCTTGACAAACAAATCTGTTAAGAATGTCAATCTGCTTTCAAACTGCAAGCTTTCCCAGTACAAATTTTATGAGACACAGTTTTCTGTCACATGGATGGAGGCAATATCTTAATTCCTTTCTCTATTTGGGAGACAGACTTTTTTTGTCTTTTTAAGATGAAGGTAGAAATGCTGGGCTGAGGCTGAGAACGGGGGGGGGGGATAACAGAGACTTGGAATAAAATTTGGAATTTGGAATTTCTATTTTTAAAAAGTCCAAGTAAAATAAAGAGGAACAGAAACTCCACATACTAATTCTGAAGAATTAAGTGGCGAGTTTAGAAATAAATTTACATTAAAAACCGAGAGATATCTAAGAGTCCTACTGGACAATTACTTAATTATGGGCCAGCAGTATGCTATAGCTGTCAAAAAAAGCCAATGCAATCCTAAACTGCATCAACAAAGAGATAGCATCAAGATCACGTGAAGTGATAGTCCCGCTTTATACTGCATTAGTGAGATCATACTTGGAATACTGCATCCAGTTCTGGTCATCACAATAGAAAAAAGATGTTGAGACTCTAGAAAGAGTGCAGAGAAGCAACAGTTGAAGTTGATTAGGGGACAGGAGGCTAAAGCATACAATGAATCGTTGTGGCAACTGGGTATGTCTAACCTAGAATTAAGGAAAAATTTCCTATCACTGAGTGTAATTAATCAGTGGAATGGCTTGTCTCTAGAAGTTGTGGATGCTCCATCACTGGAGGCTTTTAAGAAGAGATTGGACAGCCATTTGTCCAGAAAGATATAGGGTCTCCTGCTTGAGCAAGGGGTTAGACTAGAACACTTCCAAGCTCCCTTCCAACTCTATTATTCTGTATTCTGATATTTATTTCTCTGTGGTGAGCAAGTTTTCTGTGGGGTCCTTTGTGCTTTCTGAGCTTGGTTTTTTTCTTGTAGATGTTTCACTACCAAATTAGGTAACATCATCAATGCTAGAAGAGATTGGGGTTTGCTCTCCCATCTTTTAGTTCTTCACATAAGCATAGTAACTGAATGAATATTTCAGGTTATGCATAAATAAATAATTTTCTTTAGTAATTATGGTTTTAAATAATAAATGAAAATGCTATTGCAATCTATTTACAGCATGTTCTCTTTTATTTATAGCAGGTTTGTGCCATATTTTGTTCTGCTTAGAACACTGTTATTAAAATTTTTCAATAAAATTTGTGTTTTCCTTTGATTTTGAATAGTTCCATATCTTCCTTCTTCAAAAGGGACTGTTGACATTCTGATATCTAAAATTAAAAGTGTTATTACAATTTTTATTTTCCTTTTTTAAAATTAAATTTTGTTTTTTTATATCTTGTGAGATAGATCTACCTCCAAAAGAAACACTGATACTACTGATTGCATAGTCAGGAAATACTGCTATAGGAATTATTTCACTCTTTCCATTTTAATCACTAAAAAAACAGCATATGGTACAAAAGCCCCATATTTTAATATACCAGGTTTAATATATGTGGTAGCAGTAGGAACTACCAAGTTACTAATCAAAGCAGTTGGGTGGGTCAGAATGTGAAGACACAAAGGTCCTTGGGAAAAGGCGGTTTAGATCATTAGCCAAAATCTTGCAATAATGTTAATGTTTAAAATACTAATTCTTTTTGTAAGAATGAATTTCATAAAAATTGTAAAAATGTTTATATAGAAAACAGGATGGCAAAAATGCAAACAACTATTGAAGGAAAAGGATAAAAAATGCAACTTGAGGGATTTTTCCCCCCATTTTGTATCCAGGAAATAGAGGTAACTGAACAAGTAAAAATTGTTTTATATTAAAATTTTATCTATCTTGCATAATCAGAATTTTTGTAAGTATTTCCTCTTCAGTATTTAAAGTAATATGTTGGGGGGAAATTGATTGGTGAAAGAAAATGTATTCATTCCATTAACCGAAAACATTAACATATTTCTTTTATTTCTATCAGTCAGATCTTTCATAATCTGATAAAGAAAGCAATACATTTTAAGTTTTGTTTTTTTTAAAGTCTGGAAACTCAAGTTATTCTAACCTATGTTTTATTTTGCTTTGATTTATAGATTGATCTTCTTGTCCCTACAAAAGTCACTGGCATCATTACTCAAGGAGCTAAAGATTTTGGTCATGTTCAGTTTGTGGGTTCCTATAAAGTCGCCTATGGCAATGATGGACAACACTGGACCATATATCAGGATGAAAAGCAAAAAAAAGATAAGGTAACAAGGTGGTTGATATTTGGAATATACAGTAGGCATTGATGTAGCATTCTTCAACCCCGACATTCTCCAAGCTAGTAAGCTGCAGGTTAATGTATGCTGTGTGGTTTTATGAGATGTTTAAGCTGAGGTTTCATGGTTAAAGGTCAATGCAAAAATTAATATAAATATACTGACATTTACTCATACTTTAATAGTAATATGTGCAAAGTGTCAAATTTAAACAGCAAACATAACATTTAAATGAATAATAAAAACTGCTAAATGAAAAACCTTTATTAAAATTTTCTTTTCAATGTGTTAAAATAGTGGTCGGAACATAAAAATATATACTGAAGCAAATAATGTATATAATGATTTGAAAAATATTTCTCAAACTATTCACACATCACCTGGAAGAATTCATATAATATGAAATAATTTTTATTTATCTATTTTTTTTTTCATTTACTTATTGAATTTATATAGCCAGTCATCTCATTTGCATGTGACTCTGGGTGGCTTACCCAATGAAATCTCAAATTAAACAATCAACATAATTCAACCATTAAGATTCATTAAAAGCAGTTAAAAAAACTATTCACCTTCTACTTTAGTCCCAATATCTTAATTCAGAATTCCCCAATATTTTTGAGCTAATGAATAGATCTCACAAAATGAGTGTGATCCAAACGGCTGATAAAATTTGCCAGATGACAAACTGGAAAAATTATTTCATACCTCTTCCCCTCATTTCTCTAAGTTTCCCTCCGAATCTTAGATTTTTGTTTAATAGTTTAGAAGCTTTGAACACTTTGTGATCCAGTGAACATCATCTCATCATAAGTGCCAGTAACTACTTGAGTTCTTATAACTTTCAATGTTTATTTTCAGTTATATACTTTGCATCTTTCTTCATTGCTTTCTGTTTTTTTAAGTATCAGTTTCTTCTTCAGAGATTTTTGCCACATTTTGTTTTCAAAATATTACATTTTTAGTTCTTTGCAGTGAGCATTCTTTTTTTATTTCATCTAGTATTGAATTATTTGTTCTTCTTGTAGTCCAAGGTATTTTCAACTGTTTTCTTTTCCAGCACACTATTCACAGGCATCAATTTTTTCTTTGTTTAGCCTTTCTGATGATCCAACTTTCATAGCCATGTCTAATAACTAAAAAAAAGCCATGACATTGGCAATACTTACTTTTCTTGTCAGTGTGATATCTCTTCCTTTAATGTCCACAATCTCTTTGCCCTTCTTGTGAATGCCTGGACACATTCTAAATGAGGTAATGAACTCCGATGACCTCTTCATTCTTCTGCTGAAAAATTGCTTACATGGTTGTGAGACCCAAAGGAATTTTTGCAAATAAAAGTAATGTAAGAAGCTGGTGCTTTGCTATTCTCTATATCAGTATATCTCAAAGAACATAGCATTATTTTAAAAAATATAATTCAAAGAATCTGTTTTTTTTTTTAAAGCATTGCTACAGTCCTACTCATTTAAAATTGCTCAAGGTCAAGAAACAAGCAAGCACAGCAGGGATACCAGGAATGCTGCTGATTATAGTAAATTAGAATAACAGAATTTTGAAAGCTTTGCCAGGTTTCTCTCTGTCTCTCCTTATGCTACATAAGGAGTTTTAAACCTTTTTGTACCATGTATTATACCATGACCTTCTTGGAGTCTAATCATATCTATGAGCACTTTTTTGGAAAAAATGTATTTAAATGCATATAATAAAATACATAGATACATAGTGAATTATAAAGAAAATGAGTTATTGTCCAATACAGTTATCACAATATTTTAAAATAACAAATATGTAATATATGTAGTACTTGATTAATAACCAGACAATACAGGTAATCCTTGACTTACGGCCACAATTTCTGTTCTTAAGTGAGACATTTGTTAAGTGAATTTTGCCCCATTTTATGACCTTTCTTGACACAGTTAAGTGAATAACTGTAGTTGTTAAGTAAGTAACCCGGTTGTTAAGTGAATCTGGCTTCCTCGTTGACTTTTCTTGTCAGAAGTTTGCAAAAGGTGATCACATGACCCTGGGACACTGCAAACTCATAAATATGAGTCAGCTGACAAATGTCTGAATTTTGATCACTAACTTTGAATAGTCACTAAATGTACGGTTGTAAGCCAACAGTTTTATTTTATGTATTTTAGGATGCAATAATTTTGGATATAATTACAATTCTATAATAATTATAGAGATTTGTTAAGTCAAAAACAACATTGGAGTCTAGAGGCCATAAATTAGCTTGTCCACCTATGTAATTGAATAAAAAAACTAAATTTCATTTAGAGGTTAGTGAAAATAAAGTTGTGCTTTTTTTCCCCTCCAAGTTCACAGATCCCTGTGAGCACCCAAAGCTCAGTGTAGTAGCCTTTAGCTGAAGGAGCCATTCATTCTTCAAAGAGAGGAAGTGCAATGTAGGGATTAAGGAGCCATAGAGATAAAACAGGGTATATGAGTGTGCCCTTGCATGTGTGCATGTATGGACAGCTGTTTGTATATGTAGCAATAGCAATAGCAATAGCACTTAGACTTATATACCGCTTTACAGTGCTTTACAGCACTCTCTAAGCGGTTCACAGAGTCAGCATATTGCCCCCAACAATCTGGGTCCTCATTTTACCCACCTCGGAAGGATGGAAGGCTGAGTCGACCTTGAGCCGGTGAGATTTGAACCGCTGAACTGCTGAACAGTCAGCTGAAGTAGCCTGCAGTACTGCACTCTAACCACTGCGCCACCTTGGCTCTTGCTCATATATACATATGAGTGTGTGTGTGTGTGTGTGTGTGTGTGTGTGTGTGTGTGTGTGTGTGTGT
>QLTV01001131.1:452165-465075 GCA_003457575.1 Thermophis baileyi
TAGGTATATAGAAAGATAGATAGATAGATAGATAGATAGATAGATAGATAAATAGATAGATAGATAGATAGATAGATAGATAGATAGATAGATAGATAGATAGATAGAGGTAGGTAGGTAGGTAGGTAGGTAGATAGATAGATAGATAGATAGATAGATAGATAGATAGATAGATAGATAGATAGATATACACATAGATAGATATATAGCTATATTCTTTTTTTCTCCTCCATAAATTCTCTAGTGAAACTGTAAAGGGAACTATTCAGGGGTGGGTTCCTACCGGTTCGGACCGGTTCGCCTGAACTGGTAGTGACCCGCTAGTGATGTCATCCAAACCAGATAGGTGGTTGCCGGTCCGTGGGGGCCGCCATCTTTTTTTTTTAATTTTTTTCAATTTTTTTTTCCTGAGTATGCTCAGAAGGTGACTTCCAGCACTGTGCATGCGGTCGCCATCTTTTTTTGGCTTTATTTGTTTTATTTTTATTTTTTTTCAAATTGAAGCCCAGCGGCACCTCTACCTAGGATCGAACTCACAACCTCCTGATTGTGAGGCAAAAGTTCTATCTCTAGGCCACAGCAGCTGTGGTTGGAGAATGGTTGATTCTGCCTGCTACTAAGTGGCTGGGTTTTTTTTTCTTTATGCTTTTAATGGTTTTTTTAAAAGGATATTTTATTGTTACTTTTTTTCAGGGCATTTCGTTGTTTTTCTGTAATGTTTTTTTACAAAATGTTATTGTTTTGTTGGAAGGGACCATGTAGGTCATCTAGTCCAATCCCTTGCTCAAGCAGGAGACCCTACACCATTTCTGACAATTTTGTGTGTTTCTGTGTGATAACTGGTTTTTGAGGTAATTGCTTCTTGCAGCAATCACCTTTTATGTGACTCCATGGCTGCTTTCATATGTTCATCTGTGTGTGGCTTTTAAGTGCAGGTTGGTCCTTGACTTACAACTAGTCATTTAGTGACTGTTCAAAGTTACAATGGCAGTGAAAAAAGTGACTTATGACCATTTTTCACACTTAACGACCATGAAAAAGTCACTTTTTCACCACATTTTACAAGTTGGCCACTCCCACTCGGTCACACGACTGCCAAGCCACTCCCACCCGGTCACATGGCCGTCAAGCAACTCCCACATAATTAAGCCACGCCCACAGAGTGGTAGTAAAAAAATTTGGAACCCACCCCTGGAACTATTGTGAGTATTACTAAAGAGGGGAGAAAAAAATCCACCAGCTGGTTCTTTTCATTTCTGGAGTTTCCAAAAATCAGATTTCTGTATCATTTGTGATTGGAATGATTTCTTCTATAAATCAGGTCTGATATGAACTGGAATGATAGCTCAGATTAACAATTTTATCTGAGAAAAAGGTAGTACATAGAATGTATTAGACTAAAGCATATTTATCCAAATTAAATAACAATCACAAATACTAAATCCATAATCAATATCATCATAGCATCATAGAACCATAACAGTTGTCAGAATCAACATCCTTAGCTATTCATCCAAAGCCATGGAAGAGATACTTGTCCAAAAACAAAATGAATGTCTATGTTTAGGAGTAATGAAAACCATCAAAGAACTGATACTGTTTGGGCTCAACTCCAGTTGCACACTTTCCAATGGAAGCAATGTAAAAATAAGAGTAGTCTTATTGTAGTCCTGCTGTTTCAAACTGCTAAGTATTCATGTTTAAATTGTTACTCGGCTCCCCTGGGAATACAGACCAGTGAAGCTGCTAAAAGATACCATTAGAATGTTGTTGTTCTTGTTCTAAATGAACAAGAAGAGGTTTGAATAGCAAATACTGAACATGAAGCCTGTTTTTATACCTACACTGAGTGGAAATTGCTGAAATCGTTGAAACTGTGTTGGGAAAAAAATATATTTTAGAAGAAAAAAAACCTGAGTTAAATAGTGATCTTGCTTTTCTCAACTAGAGGTCAGTAGATCACTGCAGTTTCAGGGCCTGAAAATGATATCATACATGGTAAACAAATCTTTTAAAAAATCTATTGCAATCTGTTATTTAAGAAGAAAGAAAACATATTACATCACATGAAATAAAACTCTTATTATTGCAAATCTTTTCTCAGTGTTCTTGGGATGTAGCAAACAGAGAATGAACATGCTGGAGTAGGAGATATCTATAAAACTACTTCTTTTACACTTCTTTACACATGAGATGGTTCTCTTTACACATGAGAAAGTTCGCTATCCACAAGATTTATTTTGTATCCCAGTTTGGCAATTCTAAAATAACCTCATTTGACTTGAGCCCTTTCAGATGCCACGTATCAGATTTAGAATCAAATTGAAACCAGAATTTGGAAATGTAAAGCGATCATAAGAAAGTCAGAAATGCCTCCAATTTTATTAAATGTTAATATAACTGCATGCCTTTGGAAAGCACAGTAGCATTGCCCTGGCAAAGTATCACGCAAAATTTTAGACATATCTACAGCAATTTTAGTGCCAAATATCTGGATTTTTTTTTTAAAATGCAGGATAATACATCTACTGTACATTTTGGGTTTTAAATAAGTGTTATATTATTTAACTCTCCATTCCCACCCTGACCTATAGCTATGGGAAATACAGTAAATGTTTGGACAAGATGCGCATCTGACACATGACATCATACTACATACTATAAATTACTTGTATTAAAGACTACCTGAAAATCCCATATAACATGTGTTGAGATTTTTTAAAGGAAAAGTGACAGAGATATCAAGGGACTGGAAGAAACAAAGTTATACAAGAACAGATTGAAGGGTATTATGGTCATAAGGAAAGAAAACTAAAGTGATACATAAAAACACACTTTAAATACTCAGAAAAAAGACCAAAACCTTTTTCATCCCAGTCTGCAGGATATAAATAATGGATATGAGTCTCACAAAAGCAGATTTGGCAACAGTAAAACCAATTAAGAAGAGATATCATGAGTCCCAGGGGTGGGTTCTAACTTACCTCGCTGCCGGTTCGCTTCCTCCCGCGTTGCGTGGGCGCGCCTCGTGGGTGCGCGCATGCGCAGTGCCAAAAAAATAAAAAAAAATAAATAATAATTTTTTAAAAAGCCAAAAACAAGATGGCGACCGCATGCACAGTGCCGGAAACTCGGCTTCTGCACATGCTCAGAAAAAAAAATTGAAAAAAATCAAAAAAATTCAAAAAAATTCAAAAAAAGATGGCGGTCCCCACAGACCGGCATCGACCGATCCGGTTCGGTGACATCATTGTGACATCACCAGTGGGCCGCTACAGGTTCAGGAGAACCAGTTCAAACCAGGAGGAACCCACCCCTGATGAGTCCCCTTCATTGGATGTGTTCAGTGAAGATTGGACAGCCATCTATCTGGCGTGCTCTAGTTTGAATTCTTCCACTGAGTATAAACTGGACATGAGGGCCCAAACAGTCTCATCCAATTCTAATAATAGTCTCAGTCTTACAGCAGGAGTATACAGTATTTATTTAATTTATTTATTTAGAACATGTATATTGCCACCTACTCGCATATGGCGACTCAAGGCGGCTTACAAGGATATGAAAACAGCATATAAAAGAAATAAAAAGAATAAAAAGAAAAATAATAAAATAATAATCCCCTACCCCAATAGTATAATAATATTGTTTAAAAAAAAATCAATAAAGCAACTTAGTAAAGCCAGTGCAGCATTGTTCCTTAACTCCACTCTACTACTAGTAGATTAAGGATGGGTAAATCGAGGGTTCATTCTTATTTCATCCATTTTGCTACAATAAATTTTCTCTGTAGTATTTTCAGATTTTTCAAATATATTGCCCAGAGGGGGGAAAAAAGCTTTGCTCTGTTGGAGATCATTGTAACTACTGCAAAGAAGTTTAATTGCATCCCATAGCTATTATTGAAAAATAAAGGGTGCATTTCAAACAACCTTATGCTAGGCAATTAAACAGACTGAGTTTCCTAAAATTTCTTCATAATTTGAATGGAACCTGACTATTAAAGAAAATGTTATTTTTATTAAATTGTTTAAATACTTTTAAAATTCAACTTAAACCTTATCTTTTATTTTTAAATGATAAAGCGGGGAAAAATAAGCCCAAATATATAGTTGCATTCTATAACATTCTTGCATTCCTGTAATATTACACTAGTTTATGTTAAATAGGTTTTAATAGTCTGTGTTAATACTTATTCTCAGCTGATGGTATCGTGGCCTTGCAATGAAAAAAACCAAAGAATGCAGCCCCATGCGCAAGGAAAGAAATTAAAATAAGTGAAACTTCAAAATAGTTTTGGAAAAAAGATATCAGGTTGTAACTTGTTTCCTTTTGATACTATTATATAGATGTCACCAAGATAACAGAAAATAGTCTTGAGTCTCTGAGAAAGGTTGTTATCAAAACATCTTGAGCATCTCGTTGTTTTACAAGGGCACCTTGTTATTTGATAAATTAGGATGGATGGCTATGTCACTTTTGCTTTTGTTCTGTTTCTCATTTCCTTGATGGATAAGTTCATTTCAGCCTATTTCCACATCTGTCCCCCACCTCAATGACATAAATACTACATACATGAAATACATGTCTCTAAATATGAATATTTTGGTATATATTTAATATGTACGTTTCAGTGGTGGGATTCAAATTTTTCACCTGCAGGTTCTGTGGGTATGCTTGGTGGGGCGGCACCTTGCTGTGAGTGACATTGAGTTGGCCACCCCCACATGACCCCCCACTAAGCCACGCCCACCAAGCCATGCCCACAGAACCTGGTAGTAAAAAAAATTGAACTTACAGCTATTGCAGCCTTTTTCTACCTATTATTTTCTGCCCAGCGTCTGAGGTGGGTAAACTCAGAATCTGTCAAAGGCCTCCTCCTGCATGCCGCCTGCTCTCCCTTCACCATGTGTCACCCCGTTTCAGCTTCTTCAGAGGAAGGGCCAGGGCCTCTGAAGCAGGGGAAATGGGGTGACGCATGGTGAAGGGAGAGTGGGCGGCATGCAGGAGGAGGTCCCGGGAAGGCCGGGGCTGGGAAATGGCGCGTTCCCCAACCCTGCCGAGGCAGGCGGCGAGTGGGCAGCAGCTCCAGGGCAAGGCCGGGGCCAGGGAATGGCGCATTCCCCAACCCGGCCAAGGCGGGTGGTGAATGGGTGGAGGCTCTGGGGCCTCAGGGAATAGTGCATCTCTGGGCCCCGGACCCTGCCCCAGGGCGAAGGGCGAGCAGGTGGCAAGCTTACCTTTGGTGAGCTGAGCAGAGCAGGTGAGGCGCGGAGGTGACTGGCAAGGCGATTAGCTGGGCCACGTGGCAACATATATAGGGCAGGGATGGGCGGGGTGAGCGTTAAGCAGGCGGGTGGGGCAAGTGAACGGTGGGTGGGCGGGGCAAGCGGCGAATGGGTGGGCGACTGTGCGGGCGGTGCCGGGGCCAGGGCCACCCAATGGTGGTATTTTCCGGTTCGGCAAACCAGTCCAAATTGCCGCTACCGGTTCGCCTGAACCGGTCTGAACTGGCTGAATACTACCTCTGGTACATTTGTACTTTCTTCCCAAATATATCAATTTTGGTGTTCATACTTTTAATACATAATTTTTGCGCACTAGCAAACTGCACAGTAAAATTCTAAAAATTGCAAGTTTCCAGGCAAGGGTTCTGGTTTACATAAAATTTGAAATGATACATCTTCATAAAAAATTCAGACCAAATGTTTATTTGTTTGTTTGTTTTTCACATTTCTGACTGTCTCCCTCAAAGAGGGACTTTTCCTTACTAATTTTGAGAGCCAGTTTGGTTTAGTGGTTCAGGTATCAAACTAGAAACCAGGAGATTGTAAATTCTCAAGCTGGTTGGCTGATTTTAAATCAGTTACTCTCATTTAGCCCATTCCATCTCACAGGGTTTTGTTGTGGAGAAAATAGGAGGAGGGAGTAGTATTACATATATAGCTGCCTTGAGTTGTTTATTAAAATAATAAAGATGATAAATAAATAAATAAATAATAAATTTTGGTTCATTAATTTCCAGTATAATTGTAATGCTTTGATTTATTTTGTTGTTCTACTACATTGTCCTCAACTAGCATGAACTATTCACTTTATATTATTCACCTTGGGTTTTATTAAATCATCCAGGAAAGATTGCTATGACAGATGCTAGACCATGCTGTAATATTTAGCTATTAAAAAAATCAAGTCTTTAGTTATCTCTACCATATAGAATTTAAAATATTACTTTCCTGGCCAAATTAGAATAATAGCTTGCTATAAATATATTCCTAAAGATTATTTCATGTCCTTGTCGAATTAATTTTAATATATATATTTCTAAGGGCTGGCACAACAGTGTGACAATATGTGAGAAACAAGGTCACCAGAGATTTTAGGCTAGAATTTTGATGTGTTGAGACAGGACAAGGAGACAGAACAATTGACAGGCCACAAGAAATAAGTGACAATTTCTAATTGAATTATTTAATTTGCTAGTTTGACTCACTGAGAATAACTTGTGCTATTTTTCCAAGGACATTCTCTATTCTTGTCTCTCTTCTTTACATTTTTTTTTGTTTTATTCTTTTTTATTTCCTGCAGCTTTGCCAGCATAAATTTTCTAATCCTTACATCACTTGCATCCCATAATTTATCATTTTATTCATGATGAAATAGATGCATAATGGGGTAAATCAAAAAAGACTTAAGGCAGCATGCAAAATTTAAAGTAACAATTCACAACCAAATCCAAAAAATATCAATGCATTGGGAAAATACACAAACAAGAACATTCTACCATCTATCATCAATCAAGCAGAATTGCAAATCTGTTTCTGGCCTGTGTGAAAAGCCAAGTTTAAAGCTTTCCTTACAATTGGTGCCAAATAGATCTTAAAGGAAGAATTAAACAGTGACACATAATGCACATGTCTAAAATATGTGGTATCTGCTTGTTAAACATCATTTCAAGAAAGCAGCCAGTCAGTATTTGGCTAAGGAATAATTGGTTCTTCCTACAGTCCATAATACCCGTATTAGCCATATCCAAATCAGTAGTGGGTTCTAAAACCCATTGCTACCTGTTCACGCGCATGCGTACGCACGCGCAATGCTTTTGCGCATGCGCAGAAGCATCCCGGGTGGGTGGGCGGAGCCTCCCGCCGGCGCCGCTACCGGTTCTAAGAACCGGGCCAAACCGGGAGCAACCCACCACTGATCCAAATCCATAATGAGAAGGCATCTCCTTTCTCTTAGTCTTTCTCAACATCCAAGTCTCAAAATTGTACATTGCCTCCTGAAAGACCTTTAGCTATTACAATCTTTGTCGTCACTGAAATTTTCTTGTCCTTCAGGTTGAGTTTATCATCTTCCCCTAGCATTAATCTCTTCACTATTCCAGCACATTGTCCATTTTTGTCTCTTTTTCAGCCCAAGAAGACAAATTCTACTACTTTCACTTCTGCACTCTCATCTACTGTATAACTTTAGTAATCTTGCATCATGATGTTATTTTTCTCTTCCTAATATGTAATAATAATCCATAATGTTACTTTACTCTTTTGCCTATTACTATTGGCACAATCTTCGCTTTCTTTTGCCATTCACTCTACTTCCATTTGCATATCTTTGTATTTTGTGATTATTTTGTTCTTTCTCTACTATTCTGCTGTCTCCAGGTATTGATCTTATTATTACTATTGGTTGGTCACACAGTCACCGTCACACACAGTAGATCACAATTGAGTTTAGACTGGATTCCACATTTTTATCCACCTATCAAGTCCTTCCCAAGATTGGATTGTTGTTTGATGTTAAAACTATTGCTGCACACTGTAAGCCAATCCAAGTAAAGTTGCTTTTTGCAATGGACTCATGGTGATTTTGTCAATCTCAGTATTGTTCAGTAGTGCTCCAGATATTTTGGGATTACACCCAAGGTGCTTATGCACAAAAATGTGAAATCACAACCGCCAGTTCTTTAGCTGGTGTTGCACTTGATATGCGTTCTTCCCCAAAACCTAGGATGTTGTGATATATCAGCATAGTATATGTGTGGATCTAAGCAGTGTAGCTTTTTGTAATAGATAGATGAAAATTTTGTCAATATGCAGATTTTCTAAGTGGAATCCAAGATTTTTTGGTGTGGTACCCAGTGTGCTAATAATCACTGGGACCACCACAGTCGGTTTATGCCATAATCTTTTGATTTCAATTTTCAGATGTTGATACTTTGCGATCTTCTTGAATTCTTTGTCTGCTATTCTACTATATCCTGGCAACATCAATTATCCAGTCATTTCTTTTTAATCCCAGTTAAATCTGATATGTTATGAGCCCGATTTATCAGTTTGTATTCAGAATTCCTGCAATATTTTAAGCTGCTCATTTTCAACAACTTTTAAACTCATTTTTTTGTCACTGGTACATGACAATTTTTACAGATGTTCCAATGAATAATTTTGGTGATTGTATTATGTCATTGTTTAAAAGATTGTGTAATCTTTTTGCATGAGGTAAGATCTACAGTTTCTTCAGCCTCTTTGCACAATCTGCAGTTTGAATCATCTGACAATTTTTGCATTCGGGCCTTGATTGCATTACTTTACATATCTTGTTCTTAAGCAGCCAAAATCAAGCCTTCCAATTTGTAATGTTCCAGTATGTAAGACATTGTCACAGTTTATCTTTCTCCACTGTCCCTTCAGTCTTTTATTGAAATTGACCATGTAATCCTTTCCCTTGCATTCTGTTCTTGTTTTCATTATATGGATGTTCATGTTTTGTTTCCTGCACCTTCCATAAGTTCCAATTTTTAACTTGCATCAATGCTTGTTCTTGGCTGTCTTTTATGTAATCAGCCTATGCGTGCTTTTCTTCTTTGATAGTTTGACCTGAAGTAAACCTCTTCCTCCATTTCTGAGGGGCACATGTAATCTATCAATATCACCAGGGGGATGTAATGGAATGTGAATAGTCATTAAATTTCTTGTTTTTCAGGTCAGCTTGTGTCCAGTTAATAATTCCAGCACTGTATCATATCACAATATGGTCCAGGTACTGATGACTTTGATGGTTTTTCTACCATTTATTTTTTGTCTTTAGCACTTTGCTCACTTTTTGGATGGATTCTTCATTAATCACATTTTTAACTAGCCCATGCTTGATTTTATCCAACTGCTATTGCCCCTGCCCCTATGGAATACTTTTCCCCTGGAGGTGAGGCAGTTCCAGAGGTAGGTTCCTGCCGGTTCGGACCGGCTCTATAGAACTGGTAGTGGGAATTTCCTCCCGCTCACCGAACCGGCAGCGATGGCCGGCTGGACACGCCCCCGAACCGGCTCTCTCAGCGGCTCCATAGGCAGCGCCATCTTGTTTTTTGCTTCTGTGCATGCGCAGAAGCTGTTTTTTGCGCCATCTTATTTTTTGCGCCATCTTGTTTTTTGCTTCTGCATGCGCAGAAGCTTGGTTTTTAGCCACACACAAGGCGCGCGCACCCATGCAGCGCGTGAGGAAGCGAACCGGCAGCGAGGTATGTCAGAACCCACTGCTGGGCAGGCCCCATTCTCCTGGCCTTCTGAAAAGGGGTTAAAACATGGCTCTATAGTCCTGTGTAGGAAGCCCAGAGAATCACTCATGTGTGAGGCTGATTAATCCCCTACGGGTCCTCCCCTCACCTTTTAACTAATTTTAATAGTATTTAATCTCTCTTGGGTCTTCCTAATTTTTTAACTTTAATATATACTATTTTGTATAGTTAACCTTTTTCTACATACCACCCAGGATCCCTCATAGAGGGAGATGGGCAGTTCAGAAATGTGAAAAACAAACAAACAAACAAATAAAATTAACATCTGATATTTTTATCTTTGGGGAAAATTTTTGGGATTCTTTTTTCTTTTTCCATTTCCTCATTGTTCCCAGAACTCCCCAGGTAATCTTTTGCACATATTAAGTGTCCTAAGTTTGTTCTGTACAAATTTCCGTAAAATATTCTGATAAATAAAAAATATTTATACTTCAAAAAACTTTGTGGTACACCTCAACTTTATAATTTTCTACATTTAACTCACATGTTTGACCTAGTAATTGCTTGAAATCATCACAATTATTTTAAAATTTTCAATCTGCATCCTCTTTCACCCTTCAGGGTTTTTGTTTTATTTTTAACAATTAATTTCCACTTTGGGGCTGATGCTTTTGTGATTACCCTTCTGCAATCATCTGGCAGAGGAGGAAAAGGAATATACTTCTGCACAGTAGCTTATCCCACCTTAGCAAACGAAGCCTAAAATGTGACCTGTATACCATGTAGACATTTACATTTAATCAGTCTGTTTTGCTGTTTGAAACGATTACCTTGTTAGCATATATTTCTTTGGGATTGATGTCATTTCATTCATTAGCAGCTTTTTTAGAGAAATCTGCAAGCTGCATACCAGTGATAAAATGCCATCTCAGTTTTCCAAAAGTGCGACATAAACAATATTTTTCCTTATTGTCTGCTTGCAAAATTATGCCCTTTACTGAGGTATCATTAAAGGGTAATTAAATTATAAAAGTAGTAAAATATTTCAGGGACCTACAGACATTATATACATGTTCTATATTGCTGGAGGGATTGCCTTCTGTCAATATCTCTTTTTAAATCCATGCCATTTCATGGACGGAAGTGTAAAACTGTTTTCTTAGTTTTGAGTTTATCTCTGAAATTATCTCTGGGGAAGCTTCCATCATAGGGTCCCTATCAATCTCTCTTATCTCTTTAAAACCAAGCATGCCCAGCCCGCACAGAGCTGCAAGATGGGCTCCATCCAGAGGTGGGTTCCTACCGGTTCTAACCGGTTCTTTAGAACTGTTAGTAAACCGGTGGTGACGTCACGGAGCCAGTTCTGTCTGTGGTTTTTTTTTTCTTCTGCGCATGCGCAGAAGCTGGGTTTGTAGCACTCACAGTAAAGACTTTACTGTGCAAGGTTTTTCCCTGAAAGCAACAGCTGAGAGACGACCCGGAGCTGCCAGTCTCTGGTAAGATGCGTGTCTCGCAGTGGGGCACAATTTGGGGTGAACAGATGGGGTGGAAGGGCCGCGAGACGCGCATCTTACTGAAGACTGGCAGCTCCGGGTCATCTCTCAGCTGTTGCGCGCAGGGAAAAACCTTGCAAAATGCAAAGAAAAGAAGAAAAACTTCTCATGAGTGCAAGGCAATTAACAACTTCTCGCCCTCGCAAGAAATTTTTCTTTACTGTGCAAGGTTTTTCCCTGCATGCAACGGCTAAGAGACAACCCGGAGCTGACACTCTCCAGTAAAATGCGCATCTCTCAGTGGGGCGCAATTTGGGGGTGGCAGGTGGGGCGGGGGATGGGGGGCAGCTCAGCAAGCTTTGGCAAGCCTGGCTACAAAGGTTGCTGGGCCAGCTACCCCTCTCCCTGCCAGCCAGTGCCTCATGAAGCTGAAGCCACTGCCGTTGCATGCAGACACTGTGCTGGGACTGATAGGGGCAGCAGCAGCCCTCTCCCATCTTTCTCCAGCTGGGCAGGAAAAAAAGGAGGGGGACTTCACAAACAAAAGAGAATTCTCTCTTTTGGCACTGGAGCCAAAGCTAAAAGAAACTGGTGGGGAGAAAAAGAGGTAGGGTAGAAACAGGGGAAGGGCAATTTTTTCGTTGTTTAAACTCCGTAGCAACATCCTTTCCAGCTACTGCTTTCTCAGCTCAGCAGCAGAGCTTTTTTTTTAAGGTTAGTCCCCTTCTTCCCGGGAGAGAGAAGAGCGGGGGCGGGGAGAGAAAAAGAAGGTGGCGCGGGATGGTGGGGGGTGGAAGCGGGGGTTGTCTTAGTCCTGTCCGGTTGCTGCTTCCTTGAGTCCCCTCAACTTTTCAGTGCCAGAAAGCAGATGAAAAATGCCCCCTTCCTGTTTTGCAGCCATGCACCATTTTCTGTCCTTGCCTCCTTCCCATTTTTATTTGGTTTTCCCTCCCACCCTGAAAGGAGCTTCAAGCAAAAGGAAGTGAGGGGGGTAAGGGGGAAGAAGGATCTGGGAGTGGGAAGAGGATTGGGAAGAATGAGAACGAGGAGGGCTTCCTGGCTTAGGGAAGGCTTGGAGTCCGGAATCCAGAGCGCGCCTTTCCCCTTTTCTCTTGCGGCACTTTTATTTCCAAAGCTACCCCACCCCAGTCCACTCTCTTTCCCTAAAAACGGAGCTCTTGGTCCGAAGCAGGGGGAAACGAAAGCAAATTTAAAGGAAACAAAGTTGAGCTAGTTTGTAAGGAAAACAAGTACTGTCAAGGTTCAGTGCAAGCCATACTAGTATTCCAAACTAATGAGTCTTAATGTCTGGTTAAAATGGGTAGTACTTCCATTTAAAGAAGAAAAGCATAGCTCAGACTATTGCTATGATTTTTTGCTCCTATATTCTGTTGTTTAGGTATAAATTTTGTTAATGTAGAAATTTTACTTACAGCCTATTAAACAACGGAGCTAGCTGTCTGCCTGCAATCATGTGTATCTATTAGGAGTAAATCCCACTGAAAGAGAGTAGCCTTACTGCCAAGTAAATTTATGTAGTTGAGAGATAGGGTATTGATTAGTATCAGGTGTATTATAGAGAGAAATGAAAACTTCTGTAACAACAGATACTTTGTGCCCAGACCAGGTGTGTGTGTGTTTGTGTGTGTGAGAGAGAGGGGGGGGAGGCAGAGGGAGAGAGAAAGAGAAAGAAAGAAAGAAAGAAAGAAAGAAAGAAAGAAAGAAAGAAAGAAAGAAAGAAAGAAAGAAAGAAAGAAAGAAAGAAAGAAAGAAAGAAAGAAAGAAAGAAAGAAAGAAAGAGGAAGTGTGTGTGTGAGAGAGAGAGAGAGAAGAAAGAAGTGTGTGTGAGAGAGAGAGAGAGAGAGAGAGAGAGAGAGGGCAGACGCTGTGCTGGGACAGAGAGAGG
>QLTV01001131.1:466472-476826 GCA_003457575.1 Thermophis baileyi
CCCTCTCCCTCTCACCTTCTGTCACCCAGCAGCCACAAAGGCTGTTTTATAAAGCAATACTTTCTAGAAACCCAAACAAATTAACAATTCAAACACCATTAGTTGCCTTCCAAAAGTCTCATGGATGGGAGTGTCCACAGGGTGTGCTAAAAAAAGTCTAAAGGATGATCAGCTCTGTTTGTTTTTTATGTTGCTTTGTTATCTCCCCCATATATCCCCATATATCCCCCAGAAAATACGACTTCAGGAACAAAGTGGTCAATGCCTGGAATACACTACCCGACTGTGGTTTCATCCTCAAACCTCCAAAATTTTAACCTTAGACTGTCTACTGTTGACCTCACCCCATTCCTAAAAGGTCTGTAAGGGGCGGGCATAAGTGCACCAGCGTGCCTACCGTCCCTGTCCTAATGTTCCCTTTTATTTTTATTCATTACATGTATTCAAATTATGTATATACTTATATGTATTATCTAATACGAGATTGACAAAATAAATAAATTAAATATTAAATATTATTGACCACACTCTCTAGACTCTTCCTTCGTCATGGAGCCATTTCCACACTCCAACTTTTCTTTCTGGATAGAACTTTAAAAAAAAAAAAAAACTTCATCTGTTGTTCTTTCATTCTCACCATGCATATAAGCATAACATGTAACTATCACCAGCTACTGAATGTTTAGTGACATATGTACATAACAACAATTCTTATGACCCAAGTTCCTACTTTTCCTATATGACCCACATAATTTATGGTTTTGTATCTCTTCATGTACTCTTCATATTGACTCTACAAGAGTTATTCAGATCTCTTATATCCTTCTCCATTCCCTTATTTTCACAAACTTAACAGGTATGCATTTTTTCTTTCTTTCATTTCATTTGTTGATTCATGTTTTTAGCACTTATATTCCAGATTGCAATCTTCTCTATGCCCTGCCTCCATTATGGTTTTGGTGAATTGAAGCTTTCAGTGAGGTATTTAAATAAGACAGTATTCTAACTTCCCAGCTTTAGTTGCATTTCTGCCAAGTGCAACATTTGCTTCTAACAGTAAGAACACTGGTCAGTTTTGATACATTTTCAAGAGTATTCTATAGTCCAAAACTCAATTTCAACCCCACATGCAATTCTTTGTGAGCTATAGTTTAATCCCTAATCTAAAGACTGTCTTACAAGCCAACATATTTGCTGCATCCAACAAAATAGAAAGTAATTACAGTATATTAATAAATTTAGAACATCAATAATAGCACGATATCAATCACGATATCAATACACCAAAGACTCCACAGTTCAACCCCAAGCTACATACTTTTTCTTCCATTTGTACCACATATGGACATCAAACACTCCAGAAAGCATGCAAATGGGAGAAAGTTGCATGTAAACAAACCTCCAATGAGGAACAACTGATTGCCTATCATTGCCCACCAATATCAGAATGAAAATCCCACCTTCACCAGTACTGTCATGGAAAGCAATATACCACACTCACTAGACCTGATGGTAGATGGTATTACCTAGTTGGGTAATGAAATCTCTGTAAGTAAACAACCAAGTTGAGAGACACCAAGTACCCACACATAAAATATATCTAATAGTTCATAATACCATAAATATAATGATAGACTGGATTTTAAACAGTCTATGAGTATTTAGTGATGCTTTGAGCAACAAATTACTTTTAATAATAAAATATAATGGTCTTTTATTTATTTGCACGTAAGCTATTATAGATCTCAGAGAACAGTTGATCAGTTGATCAAAGTTGATGAGAGAAGGGTTTGTGACTATAGATACCTGTAAAACCACTCAGCATACTTATATTAAGAATAAATCTTCCTTAATTTAGAAGGATTTGGTCCCTAATAGACTGATATATTTATAAATCACAGTGTTTTCTTATTTTCAATGAGTACAGTATGTGAAGCTTCTATCATTAAGCCAAACTTCTATTTAAAAAATAGAATAATTCCTTTCTAGGGTAATTTTCCTTTCATGTGACAAAATGTAACCACCTTTATGAGGGCAGAATGTATAACATCCTTGAAGTGAACATTTTTATTTGTTTTGTGCACTACATATTTTTTATAACTATATCTTGCTGGTTACCTTTCAGGTTTTCCAGGGAAACTTTGACAATGATACTCACAGAAAGAACGTTATTGATCCTCCAATCTATGCACGGCACATAAGGATCCTTCCCTGGTCATGGTATGGCAGAATCACTTTACGGTCAGAGCTTTTGGGCTGTACAGAAGAGGACTGATGCATAGATCTGCACTTAATAGCACAACTCTTGATATTTCTAAATATATATATATATATATATATAAAACTCCATAGAAGAAACTGCAAAACCTGTAGGAAGTTGAATGGGCTTTTCATGAATAAGTGCTCACTTTCTGGTAGGCTGTTCTCTTTTGTAAGGAAGTCTAAGCCTGCCCTTAAAATGGTCCGATTCTGATGCATATTCTTACCTCTTTTTTTTCTTTTTCTTTTGTTCCCTTTTAAATCTGCTCCAATTATTTCTCTGTTTTACTGTGAAAGTTCAAGTTCTCTTCTGAGTTGTTCTCATTGGCTAAAATGTGATAAGAGATAAAACAAAAATGCCATCATTTTTACAAGGGAAATGAACATGGTTTTACAGAGTTCATTAGTAATCTGAGAACAAGCTGATGGATGTCATTATTTCCAAACCCATGCAGTCATCTTACTTACAAGTGATACTGTGGCTTTAGCAATAAGTTTTTTCTTGGGAATGACTTCATTTGATTCTTTCCCTTGTGCCTATCATATACTGTCATGACAAATGATACTATTTTTGAAAACAAAAATCTGTGGTCCTTCTGATATCACACACTACATTTTGTGATTTCTTTTAAAAGAGCTGAGTCCATGCACTTTAGATTTCGTTTCCAGTTGTTTCGCTTTTCACTGAGCACAATGGGAACATTTCATTGTCTTTTACATTTAATCCCATTAACTGCTGCTGTTTATTTTCAGTGAGCAAAGCTGAATTTTATAAGACAAAATCTGTCATTGTTACATTATGAAGTCTATGATTTTGTAAATGAATTCAGCTTACAGTCCCCCCCCCCCAAACAATGCTGGGCTGACAAGAATATGGACCAAA
Source organism: Thermophis baileyi (assembly GCA_003457575.1). NCBI lineage: Eukaryota > Metazoa > Chordata > Lepidosauria > Squamata > Dipsadidae > Thermophis > Thermophis baileyi. The sequence continues at coordinate 469,615 of QLTV01001131.1, forward strand.
TCTGAAGCTTTCAGTAAAAGAAAATTGCATAAATAGCTTAATATGGCATTCAAATGCTCCTGTCTTTTCTTCCTTCAGAGTTGGCTTGTTAATCTATGAAGGAGCTGCCCCCGACCCCTTGGGTCAATGGGCAAGGGAGTCAGTGTGATAAAAAAAAATAATCTAGCATTCATTCCAAAACGAACCAATGTATCTTAGTTCAGAAGTGCAACCTTGCTACAACATTGTCCATAAGCTACACTTCAGAGGGACAGATACAAGTGATGGGCTGGGTGCTGTTATGATTTTTCAGTTATTGCAAAATTCAGCTGTACAAAGTTATTTTGGGCACACAAGTTTGATAATAGGGCCAGGAACAGGCAAAGGTAGAAGGAAAAGCAGGAGAAAGCAGAACAGTTTTACTGAATGCAAACATCAGATTTAATTTCAAACTGAGCATGTCTCTGGTTAAGACTGTAAAGACACTGGTGGACTCAGGTGTATATAGCGCCTAATAACATCACAAAGTTAAGAGTGTAATTTCAATTCTTTTTAAAACAAGGAATATTTCTTTCCCTACTAAAAGATGCGATGTGTGTAGAAATTAGTCCACTAAAAGACAGCTAACCAGCCCAAGACCCCTGCTACTGGAATTCAGCTTTCACTTACACTGTAACCCAGGACAACCATTCTGCCAGAGCTTTCAAACAATATGGAAGAAATAAAGTTATTGGGAGAGGGTTAAGGTTTTCAAAGTGATGGTCTAGATCACAGTAAAGGTTCTTATTGTTACTGTAGCTCCTATGTCTCTCTGGGACTTCTAACACATTAGAGGTACTTATGTGACAAGAATTACCCATAATTCCAGGTCTCATGCACCTTGATTAAGGAACATTGCTTTCTGTGCCTTGGATATCCTATCTGAAAATATACAGCTAGGATTCAATGCACACCAATCAATGCTAGAGCACCATGTATCCCTAGTTTGTGCTCATCCTTAGCCAAACAAGATATGAAATGCTGTTGCCATGGGAAGGAAGGTACTAAGATACCGCAAAAGGATGGCTGGAATGGCTTCTTGTTTCCACTTATGTCCATCCACAATGGCAATTATATATAGAAAGACAGTGAGAATTTGACAGATGACTTAATAAGTGGAATTTCTCTTGCAAATGAAACTCCAGTTTGTTCAGGGGTTTCTGCTAGACAGTGATCCTGGCCACTATTGCAAAGCACTTTCATTTAAACAAGGTATTTGCTGAATGTACTTTTCTTACTTGAAACTCTGTATCAATCACCATCTCCATTATTATTTTCATAAAAGATATGTGGGATGGTATGGGGATTTTTTTTTAGCCTCATTAAAATAGTTCACACTAAACATTTTTATTAAATTGCATTATTTCTTTTTTTCCAAATCATGGCACTATACAGTAAGCATGGGTTCTACAACCTTGATATATACAGTATATTCACCGAATCACCTGGTATACCCAAATATGGGATATTTGGGTATACCAGGTGATTCGACAGAAAAAACATATATATATATAATTGTAGAGTATAATTAGAAAAAAAGAAGATTATAGCCAGCACTGACTTCCTGCAGTGGAATGAATGGTGGGACCGATTATTCTTTTTGAAAACAAAATCCCTTTCCCCATGCAACCTGAAGTTTAGGAAATTGTCTAGAGCACATTTGGGAATACATGGGAGCATGGGAGAAAACCAGCAAAGGGAGGAGATGGTATAGCACAAGTAGTAATGTTATATGTATCCCAAGTTCTTCACAGATTCTCCTATAGCTTTGATTCATGTGGTTTGGACTACGTAAGTTTTTAATCTTCAGATGATATTTCTTAAAAAATGTCATTCTAAAAAAAAAGTGTACCCGTGAAAAAAGAAGACTGCTGTCTAGACTTTAAAAAGATCAGAACTCACACATTTAATTTGTAAAGCTTAGACAAAGATACTCAGAGATGTTCAGTAAGGGAATCTAATCAAGGTAAAGCAAGTACCAGTATCTGTAAGGAATGCCAAGGTTCTGTGTATGTTTATGACTTTTGTGTATGTGTGTGTATTTTAGTTGGATTTGTGCTGCATTACAATTTCACTAAACTGTTACTGTCTTGTCCGTAACTGTGTTAACATTTCTTAACAATGTTATTTATGGAATTGTCTTTGATTGTAGTGAATAATTTTAAAGAGAAAGTCAACTCTGATTGTATTAAGGTGCAAAAGTCGGATGAAATAAAGGTAGTAACCAAGATGGCATTGAACTATATACAGCCCCTATTCTGCATTTTGGGCTCTTATGAAAATGCTATATAAGTCACAGCCAAGAGAATCTGTTCAATTCTAAATTTCTATTTTAGAAGTTAAAGCAACAGCAATAATCTGTAGCTTGTTGTTAAGTCTTTCCTTTTATAGTGGATCTATACTTTAAAGCAGAGATTAACTAAAGAGTGCAGCTGAGATGCATTTCTTCAGCCTTCAAAAGCCACAGAGGAAAGTAACAATTATATTGAAATGCCAATCAGAGGGAGACATTACATTTTAGATATCTTTAAAAATGGGATCTATGCCAGTGGGGATAAATTAAACTCTATGGAAATGTTGTGAGCCTATAATCTATGCTTGCTGAGGCAAAAAAAAAAAAGTGGGGGATAAATCCACCAAAAAGTGGTTCAGCGAGTGGTTACGGAGGCTGCAAGAATAGGGCTGGGAATTTGCTTGTGGCAAGTTGCCCATCCTGGTTAGCAACCTCATTCCTTCTTTCAGTGTTATTGGACCGAAGGTTGCACTTGTATCCATATGTTCATACAATGCAAAATGAATTAATTCAGGTCTTGGCACTGAGAACAAATTCAGAACCCATATGCAGAGGTCTACATATGACTTGCCTTGAAATCAGGCAGATAAACTCTGGATTAACATCCCAAGCAGGTAACCCATGCCAACCAAATCACTGCTATTTTTGTGTGTGTGTGTGCCAGGCACATAGCTACTGATTTGTAAGAGAAATTGCAGAAATGATACATTTTGGCATATGTGGATTCCAGAGCAACATCACATTAATACTAAGACTGCCTCTGATAGATCAGGGTAATAAACATATTTTTAACTCTGCAGTAGAGAGTCATATGGAGGAAATTGGGTCTACAGCATCCCTTCAATAAGGAATGTTTTCTATATTGAGTTTCAATATGACAAACTTCTGATACTCCTAGCATCACTTCATTGCACTGATGAAATAGTTTGTGCTGCTAGTCATTATAGACATAAAATGTATTAGTGCTTTAGGAAGTGACTATTTAATTGGTTCACTATTAACATATGTATCATAATTTACAGTGCATAAAATGTCATGTTCAAATGTAGTAATTTACATTCATTGTTCTTTTTGAAATGATTGTGTTATTTACCTTTGTTTATTTCTGTAAACTAGCTAATTATATGATTCTGAAAGTGTTTGTTTTTAGCAAATATAGGCACAATTTGTTGAAAACTAATTCTTGCAAGACCTACTTAAATGAATAACTGGATTACCTTGCTATAGCTCTATTTGTGTCCTAGTACAGCTATAGAGAAACCTGATCATCTTCAGAATTATGTTAAATAGAAAATGGAAGCTTTCATTGATGCCAATGGGAGATTCCTTTGAAGTAAAACTGTCTGCTTTTCATGAGTAATTTTATTGGACCAAGGAAAGGAAGGAATTATTTTTAAATTCCCTTATCCCCCCCATAATCCTGTTAATGCTACCTTACAGCTGCTATTTATATAGAAAAAAATGTGTATAAAACTGTTACACTCATATAATGAATATATTTAATTTGTCAGTCAATTAGATTTGCAAAGGATAAATTTCTCAGTGAATTGTGTTCTTTGGATCTTAAATAAGTTGACAACTAAATTGCACTTTTTAATTCCATGTGTCATTGTTTGAAATTTTCTACTGATTTAGGATGTATTCTGTAGTAAGAATGAATGTGTATATCTATTCATAATTGCTCAGTAAATGACACGGGTGAAACAGCCGTCACTGATCAAATACCTCCAAACAAGTCAATCCCATCAAATAGAAAGCTTTTTCATACAGAAATTTCACACACTCAATTCCAAATCATCAGATTTTAATAACTGAGTACTTGAATAGTGTGTGATGTACATATGTGTTTAAGTCAGCCCTAGGTCTATAAATTGCATCTTATTAAAGAAAAATAATTCGATCATGAAGTTTTACATATATTGCATTTGGCTGGCTGTGATTTACAATTTGTTTGTGATAAGTCAGTTCAGTAGCCAGTATTCCAGTCCAAGATAAGTAGCTGGTGAATGATAACTGGAGCTTTTGGCCTAAAATAAAGAGAGAAGATTCACAAAACTAGCCAAACTAGCCTAACATCTATGTGCCTCAGACAAAATGGTGAATTTAGAATTAAGTCATGCAATTACACTATATGTAGAGTGTTTTGTACAACCTTAGGCTTATGTGTATTTTTGAACATAAATTTGCTCTGTTCATGTGGCCTGTTTGCCCCTTCTAGTATGATCATTCAGTATGAAAATATCATTAAATGTCTCATCAGTTTTAAGACATTCTGTGATTTATGTAATTGCTCATCAAAATATTAGAACATAACAAACGTAAAAGGAGAAGTATAGACTCTTTACATGGAATGAGGAAACCTATCTTTTTCAGGATTCAGTAATCATGTCGCAGGATTTTGTATAGATAAAATTTATATGCATATTCAGACCTTGGATAAATGAAGCTACGAATGGGGGACAGCATCTGATCCTCCCACTAGTTCTTCACTGTGTTCCAGAAAACATTCTGTCTGTGTATGTGGAAGCCTGAGACACTTTATTGTCCCACTTCACTTGTGATGCAGACAAGAGAGAGACATGTGAACTTGCCCACTTTCAATTTATGTTATCTGAAGCCAATGGAAATTTTCCAGAAGTTGGTAAAAATTCACAACTAAATTTGATTTCAAATCAACAAGTTGGTTACTTTAGAATAGCATCTCCCAAGTCCTTTTGAGTGACTTATAAATTTCCTTTTGAGTGACTTATAACTTAAAATCAAATGTTAAGAGGAGAGTAAACATTTGTTGGAACGATATAATAAAATTGTTTTTAACTTTTGTATTATCTTCAACAGTAAAACAGAATATGAGATTTAATTTCCTCTCTATTTACCCTAAAATGATTTAGTTATTTATTTCTAGGCAGATTTCATCTTTCTATAGCCTTCCTAATTTGCTACTTTTATAGCCTGGGAATTAAAACATAATGCACAAGGCTTAGGATAATCTACTTAATTGTATTAAGGGCTTGTCACAAAATCAACCACAATGAAAATATCCAGTTCAGATTTTTAGATTGACTTTCTCTTTTGGAATGAAGACGTACAAATTCATGCAGTTTTGAAGACTAAGAATTCTAATGAGTGTACCTGTGCTATGCCACAAATTAGGAAATACAATTTTGAAAACTGGCTTCTTATGTGTCAGTAAGTACAGAACTCACTCAGATACCTTGACAACCTGTGTAAAGTTCCAATGTATTTTGTATATACTTAAATTACGTAGAATGATGTTAAAGCAGTACAACCTTGTCTAGTCTTCAACCTTAACAATAAAACTTTTGAAAAATTAGCATGTTCTTGAAGTATTTTGAATGTACACATTGTACGCCCTGAAAAGTATACTTATGTGCAAAACTCAAGTGTGAAAATTAAAAATGTGCAGCCATCTGACGTTGGTGGATGGAGATAAAATAATTAACAATTCCACAAAAGGCTTTCTCAAGCCCAGTTCAAAAACCTATCCAATCAAGTGTGTTATTTGAAACAAGGTTCAAGAAAAAGAGCTTCATTCTCCCACAGAATGGAGGAAAATACAAAAAAATGTAAGTTTTTCTATTTCAGCAGATGATAAATTTTTGAGATAGTCTAGAATATGAGAAAGTGAAACCTGCAAATTTCATGGATATTCTAATTAAACTCTTATATATTAAAACTGCCTGTTCCTTGAGATGTGGGAATAATATATGACAATACATCCATTGATGATACTATTATGTTGGGACTATGTATGGAACTCTCTAAGCAATGGTATAAGATATACCATTGAAAAATTAGTCATTTTGCCTTGGAAACCTGGACTTAACCAAATCTGATGACCCTATGATGAAAAACAGATTTTTGTTTTGCTATATGAACCACGGCATAACGCACATGCTCTGATAGCTCCATGGAGCACTCAAGATCAAAACTTACCTGAGAAACAGATTGCTTGTACAAACAGTTTGCACATACATTTTTGTTTTGTTTTATTCTTTCTTAAACTCTTACACTCATCTCCAGTCATGTGAGTAGATTTCTGCTGATATAAATAAAACCTTTCCCTTCCATTTGTAGGAGCCATCTGGATTTGAAGGGAATACTTCCAGAAGGCAGGCAGGCATGACAGGGAAGCCACATTTCCTGGGTCTCACAAGATGACACTTAGCTTATATACTGGCTTTCCTACCAAAAACAAAACACTGAAAATAACTTTTCAAGGTTGAGTCCCGTCATGTTTACCTTGCCATACTCTGCTTAGAACACTGAATTCCACCTCCCTGTGTCTCTTCCCTGGGATTTGTCATTTGTTTATTGGGTTGCTGGTGTTGTGACCCAGCGCGGCAAACCCCCAGAAAGCGACACACACACCCTGTTCTTTTTTCAAAACAAAAAAGGCTTTAATACTAATAACTGCTTAGTATTAAAGTGAATACTAATTCTTTGCCAAAGTGTTTGTTTTCAAGCACAGAACACTTTGGCCAGGATTCCAAATATGAAAGACACAAGCAGGTCATTAAGTCCATCAAATACAATTACTTGCTGGAGTTGGCCAAGAGCCCGGACTGGAGTCAATCCAACTGATAGGCACGAAGATCAAAAGGCAGCCAAGATGAATACAAACAAATGGTCTCAACCAGTGCCAAGCCTGGGACAACATTTATGCTTGCTGCCTTAAGAGGGACATACTGCTTATTATTATTATTATTTATTATTATTTATTATTATTATTATTATTATTATTAGTCAAACGTGTATATGATTACAGATAAAGTATAAACATGAATGTGAAAAAATAATAATAATAATAAGTATGAGCATGGTTATGAGTACATGATACTTTATGAGTACGACATTAGGACAGGGACGGTAGGCACACC
>QLTV01001131.1:477671-491950 GCA_003457575.1 Thermophis baileyi
ATCCACATCCACTCGGTCTTGGCTGGGTTAAGTTTGAGTCTGTTAACTCCCATCCAGACCCTTACATCGTCCAGACACCGGTCTATTACGTCCACTGCTTCACTGAATTGACGAGGGGTGGAGATATACAGCTGGGTGTCATCAGCGTGTTGTTGGAACCTTACCCCATGCCGTCGGATGATCTCACCCAGTGGTTTCATGTAGATGTTAAATAAGAGGGGAGAGAGGATTGAACCCTGAGGCACACCGCACTCGAGGGGCGTAGGGGTCGACCTTTGCCCCCCTGCAAACACCGACTGTGAACGATCAGAGAGGTAGGAGGAGAACCACCACAAAATGGTGCCACCCACTCCCAGCTCCCTTAGTCAACACAGCAGGATACCGTGGTCGACGGTATCGAAAGCAGCTGAGAGGTCAAGCAGCACCAAGATGGAGGAAAAGCCTCCATCTCGGGCTCGCCTGAGTTTGCTAGCACCAGACTGTGGCAAGCATCCAGCTTCATATCTTTTTTGCTGGCAGCCAATAGTGCTGACCCAGAAAATCCCAATCCAAGGAAGGGTACAACTGTTAAATTATGTGTACCTTTGCAAAGCCCTCTTGGCCGTTACTGTCACATCTTTGACCAGGAGCTTTCGAATCCTGGACTATCTTCAATTTGTTGGAGTCAATGAATCATTGATAATACAAAGACAACTTCAGAGGACAGCCCTCTCTAATGCCATTGACCAAAACATTTCTGTCATCAAGAAACTTTGATTGGATTATACTGTACATTGTGAAGTTAAATATGTATGTAACATACATAAATAATGAAGATCTTCCTGAAAACAATACTATTGAGGTTGTTCCTGATCCTTATGAAGACAAAGAATAATAATCTCTTTCTCTTACACATCAGAAAATATTAGCTTTATTAGTTTATTCAAAAAACGAACTTATGAATATAGTACACTGGGAAACATCTCAAACAGGAAGGTATATTTGCCAAGCATTTAACCTCATATGGCTAAGTAAGGACTGATAAAAGTATGAGTGTCAGAGTTCCGATGGAGGCCCTAATTAAACCATGAGCCTCGACCCAAGTTTCAAAAGAAATCCAGATATTTATTAGGAGCAACATGTCGGCACGTACCCAAGTGAAGCCAGCTCTGCCGCATGTAATTTACGGTCCAATTATGACCCTGTTTCCCCCTTCCTCCCAGGGTGTGTCATAAATCACATTCTCCAACAGAGCACTTTCGCGGGCTGTAGAGATCACGCCCCTCTGACTGTTGCCGGTAGCCTGGGATACAGCCTTGAGAAAGGTATGCGTGGGATGTGCTTCTGGTTTTGGCTGTCGTGCTGCTCCGTCAGTTTCCCCCCCTCCTGCCTATGGCAACTCGAGAGCAGGCCAGGGATGCTTTGCGAGTTGACAATGAGAACATTAACATCTGGATTGGGATTTTTTTATTTCTTATATGCAATGAGACAAAGAGGTTTCTCAATAAGGTAGAAGACAATACACTTAGTTGTTCTTTTTCCCCAATAAAGTTTATTTGAATCTCATGTTTTGTAAGATGGGCAGCTATATAAATTTGAAAAATAAATATGTTTACCTAATAGTTTATTTTTTATGTGTGTGTTTATTCAAACTTATTATTTTGGTTGTTTATTCCTTACTACTGCAAATCCTGATGCTTGTTCCTTACTGATGTCTGCAGAAGGACGCCAGAAAAGACAAGTCAGTGGCCCTGGCAGCACAGTCAAAGCCTTGTCCCTTTAGTATATGTGTTGACAGTGATTTCTGATTAAATTTAATGCCAATTTGCTCTGCACACTACAATTCTACAGTTGCCTAGAAATGCATCAGTGGGTTTAGTAAAAGTCTATTGCCAAGTCAATAAATTAAGCATTTTAGTTTCAATTAAATCATTACAACAGTGAAGACTCCATAGATTAAATGAAGGATAGGAAGAGAAAAAGTGAAGGACTGAGTGCTGCCACCAATTCCCCTCAATCTGCCTCTCGAAATGAAAGAAAATAAAAATTCAGACAGCATATTTTTATTTTTATCACCTTTATTATTTTTATAAATACCCTGTTTCCCCGAAAATAAGACCCAACCAGAAAATAAGCCCTAGCATGATTTTTCAGGATGCTGGTAATAAGCCCTACCCAAAAATAAGCCCCAGTTAAGATCATCAGCCAGATGGATGCACTTAGTACCGTATTTCCCCAAAAATAAGACCTAACCAGAAAATAAGCCCTAATGCATCTTTTGGAACAAAAATTAATTATTTTCAGGGAAACATGGTACCTCAAGGTGACAAGCATACCTAATACTTTTCCTTCCTTCTATTTTCATCACAACAACAACCCTGTGAGGTGGGTTGGCTGAGAGAGAATGACTCACCCAAAGTCACTCAGCTAGCTTTCATGCCTAAGGCAGGATTAAAACTCACAATCTTTTGCTCTCTAGCCTGGTGCCTTAACCAGTAGACCAAACTGGCTCTCTGGCTCTTCATTCATTGTAATAAATAGTTGGCTAGACTGACATTTTAAACATTTTCCCACAATGTTCAATAATATAATTCTGTTATCTAATCGTACAGCAATCTTTTATATAATGGCAGCATTTATATAATGGATCTAATATTTCTCCTCTTCCAGACTTACGTTCCACTTATTTTTGCAATATTACAATATTTTTGTGAATAAGGTCCTGAGCCTTTGTGTTGTAAGGATGGTACAACGCAGCCAATCTCCCAGGATGTTGCAGCAAAGGACTCAGGATATCACTACACTAGAGATCAGGATGTCATCACACAGCCCATTATAGCAATAGCAATAGCACTTAGACTTATATACCGCTTCATGGTGCTTTACAGCCCTCTCTAAGCGGTTTACAGAGTTAGCATATTGCCCCCAACAATCTGGGTCCTCATTTTACCCACTCAGAAGGATGGAAGGCTGAGTCAACCTTGAGCCGGTGAGATTTGAACCGCCGAACTGCAGCTAGCAGTCAGCTGAAGTAGACTGCAGTGCTGCACTCTAACCACTGCGCCACCTCGGCTCCTACATTACCCAGGCCATTACAACACAAAAGAACAAAAGGCACACAGCCAACACCTCACCACACAGGATGTTACAAAACAGCCAACTAATCTGCAAACATCAACTCCATCAACTAATCAAGATGTTACAACACAGCCAACCAACCAGCTTACAACAACAAAGCCAGCACTCCACACACCCCCACCAATATTTATAGAAAGACGGCAGCTCCGTTCACGCTTTGCTTGCACAAGCACGAAGCCGAAAGCATCAGCCTGAAGATGGCGAGTGGGACCTCGTCGAAACGTCGCCACGATACTCTCAATCTTACAGGTGTGCGCGTACCCACAGCAATCAAAAAATAGCTTCTGCGCATGCGCAGAAGCAAAATCCAAGATGGTGGCGCCCACAGAGACACCGACAGAACTGGCTCTGTGACATCATCACCAATTTACTAACAGTTCTAAAGAACCGGTTAGAACCGGTAGGAACCCACCTCTGCTCCTGTTGTATCTGTATGTATATTGTACGTATATACTTAGGAACATTGGGAAGCCTTGATATAAAGGTAGGCCTCAACTTACAACCACAATTGAGCCCCAAATTTCTGTTGCTAAGTGAGACATAAGTGAGTTTTGTTCCATTTTACTACCTTTCTTGCCACATTTGTTAAGTGAATCACGCAGTTTTTAAATTAGCAACACGGTTGTTAAGTGAGCCTGACTTATCCATTAATTTTGCTTGTCAGCATTACAAAAGGTGATCACATGACCCCAGGATATTGCAACTGTCATAAATATGAGCCAGTTGCCAAGTGTCTGAATTTTGATCACATGACCATAAGGATGCTGCAATTGTATGAAAAACAGTTATAACCCACTTTTTTCAATACTGTTGTAAGTATCGAATGGTCACTAAATGAATTGTTGTAAGTCGAGGACTACCTGTACTCTGCTCTAACTCGCATAAATGAAAAGGGGGGCCTAGAATGGAGTTGCTGCCCAAATATCACTTCTATGCAGTGACAGAATTTTTCAGAATTTTATTTTTTCCACAGCCTCAAGCCTGATGCCATCCATTTTCAAACTCAATTTTTTGTTTGACAACTTCTCCTACTATTGAAATTTTAATCCAGTTCTGCACCCTATCGACAGAGAGATGGACAGAGTCCCAAGCACGTTTACATATTTTATTTCCAATGTTCCATTGGTTTGGAAAGAACAAGAAGGCAGGGAATCCTTTCCAACCCATTTACCAGCAATGATCGTAGAAGAGCATCTGTCTTTTATTCTGTGTAATAGAGTGGGGGGGGGGTGCCTGTGTATGTTCTCATAATCCCTCTTATGTCTCTGTGTTTTTGTGTATTACTGTATGTGTGCACTGGAAAGTACAGAGAAAAGGAGTCATTTCTGAAGGCAGATATCCTGATTAATCACTGTGGGCTTTTTTCACTTTCAGCCACAACACAGGCAAAATCATTTTTCTGCAATGTCCCCAAATCATTACCTTCATTTCATAACCAGTCCATGAATGCCACAGGCTAGAGTTGTCACTATTATGCTATTTCAATTCCTGACAAATAGCAGTGTTTAAGTTTCATCCATACCGTGCAGAGGTGGGTTCCTCCCGGTTCGGACTGGTTCGCCCGACATCACAGAGCCAGTTCGGTCGGTGCCGGTCTGTGGGCGGTGCTGGTCCGCCATCTTTTTTGGGGATTTATTTTTTGGGGGGGAGGGGGAAATTGGAATTTTTTTTTCTTCTGCGCATGCGCAGAAGCCGAGTTTCCGGCACTGCGCATGCGTCGCCATCTTGTTTTTGGCTTTTGGGGGGGGTATTTTTCAGCACTGCGCATGCGCACGCGTGCAAAGTGCACACGTGCCCACGAGGCGCGGCCACATGGCGTGGGAGGAAGCAAACTGGCAGCGAGGTAAGTTAGAACCCACCCCTGGTACCGTGCCCATACAGATACAATCGTCTCCTCTAGTAACCATTTTGCTGCTGTTTACTAAGAACTTGACATAATGCATGTGAAATTAAAATTTAAACAGCAAAACATTAAAATGATATAACAGTGAATTGGAATATCATTACAGGCAGAAATGATTAGACCAATCCCTCCCCCATTAACTTCTAAATAGAGCATGGAGAAATCTAGCAGTTGACCTTTGTTGCCTAAATAAAGAAAAGAAAGGAACAGGGGATAAATCCAAAATAAAAACTATAAAAGCATTATCAAAAGCTTTATGATAATGTCATAAAGTACACATTGCAACATCCTTTTAAAAAAAAATCAGAACTTAACATGGTAAAGGAAGACTACTCTAAAGTGAGAGAAACATATATTAAATCACTGTTTTTGGCTCATCCTTAAGATATTTAAGAAAAGAAGACAAACTATGATGAAGCAATTGATTGATATGGATGAATCATTCCATAAATCATAAGGAGCCACGTTAAAAAGAGAATTCAACTTGCCCTTTACATCCCATTTACATAAGAATGATGTTGTGTTTTGTTTTCTCATGCTTTTTCACTGTTCCAGCCCTAAGATAGTCATAGATAACAGTTTAAAGATAAGTTTGTTTCATTTCTGCTTCAGACTAAAAATGCTGAAAAAAGTTCACATTAATGTTCATAGATATGGCATTTTTTGTTAATTAAGGGAAGAGTTTTGTTTTTCATCGGTAGTGGTGACTGTAGTGTGTGATGCAGGATACTATGCTCTTATTCAAGATCCAAGCCATGCCTCAATAAAGTCAACAGTGTAGCATCGTTTCAAGAAAATACAGATCCATGTCAGAAAGGAAATTAGGGCCAATGTGACATTTAAGATCCCTGCCAACAGATTTTTTCCTCTTTTCGTAGAACCCTCAGTTGATGTTCATATTTCATATACATACTCATAATTCCCTTTCCTTTCCTTTTCCATTTCTGGAAAATACTGTTTTGCCATGGGAGATATGCCATCTTCTCACAGATGGCTATTCATTGGAAATAAGCTCACACTGCTAGTGATCACATTTTCCAAACGATTTTAAAAACCTAAAAACAGATTGAAAAACTAGGCAGTAACCATAAAAAGTTTCATGTGGGTTGAGGAAGTTTGTTCAGCATCAGTTCAATCTCTGAACTGACCAAAGACATGCATAGATTGCACCTGTAAGTGGAAGGTCAGCAATGGAGACTATGAAAGAGAGAAAAGTATAGTCATATTCGCTGCACCAAAACTGTGGAACATAAAACTCTAAACTTTCAAGCATCGTTCAACTAATCTAATCTAGTCAAATAAGCCCTGACTGATAAAGAGGTTATCTGAACACAGAAAGAAGCAGTTGAAACATGCCAATTTCGTTGTGAACATCTCCTGAAGTTACTCATGTAATATACAGTGTGTCAGCTTATCCAGCATGAACATTTTCAAAGAATGACCCTCCATTTGTTCCACTGTACACAGTTTTCTACCTTAATAAGAACCATATGAGTTCCCTCTTCATATGAGGGTATCTACATAGGTATTTGTACATATGTAGGATTCTATCTCACAAAGATCTGCCGAGTATATGTGATTCTTGTGAGAGAAACTACCCCGACTATTCCCCAAAATGGCTGCTGAAAGGTGAGGGTTTTTTTCTTCTTCTTTTACTCACAATCTGTTGTGTTCTTTGGTGGCCCTGCCCCCTGGATTTGAATGGGGGCACTTAGGAATGACCCAAGATGACTTTTGGATGGCTGTGGACCCACCTGGGATGGGAAATCTTGAAGATTGCAGGTGCTTGTGGGAGCAACCAGAAAGTCAATGGTCTTTTTTTTTTTTACATCTCTTTCTCCGGACAGAACATTTTTGTAACCATGTGTGGGACTTTTAACTTCACTTTTTGAATTTTCATTTTTGTCCTTTACCTTTAAATATTAATTGGCTGGCTGAATACTGATTTATTTCAACCCCCAGCTGGACTCTACCTGCTTTTTCTGATTTCTTTTTGATTTATTTATTGCTTACACCAGTTTCTGCTTTCTCATATGAAAGCACGGCACGTATCTTTGGATGGTGAAAATGTTATTATATTTTGTTGAATATTCACTGCAGGGAATTTGCCCTAAATATTTTAGATCCACAAAAGGAATTTGTTTTTAAAGCAGAAGATTCATTGGCAAGGAATATAGACTCAGAAACAATACAAACAACACAGACTCAGAGCCAAGAGTTTGATTCTCTGGCAGTAAATTGGTCAGGAAGAAACACAGATCAAGAAAATACAGAGGGGACTGTACAGAGGTGGGTTTCAGCAGGTTCTGACCAGTTCTGGAGAACAAGTAGTGGAAATTTTGAAGTTTGGAGAACTGGTAGCGGAAATTTTGAGTAGTTCGGAGAACCGGTAAATACCACCTCTGACTGGCCCCGCCCCCATCTATTCTCTGCCTCCCGAGTCCCAGCTGATCGGGAGGAAATGAGGATTTTGCAGTAACCTTCCCCTGGAGTGGGGAGGGAATGGAGATTTTGCAGTATCCTTCCCCTGGAGTGCGGTGGGAATGGAGATTTTACAGTATCCTTCCACTGCCACGCCCACCAAGCCATGCCCACCAAGCCATGCCATGCCCACTAAGCCACGCCCACCGAACTGGTAGTAAAAAAATTGAAAACCACCACTGTAGAGAACCCTCTGGGTAGATAAGCAGTAAATGGGTCTTTTTTAAGGGATTTGAAGGAGAGTGGAGAATGAACTTATTACATTTAATTGGGGAACAATCTCATTTGGCTTTGGGGGGGATATAGATTTTTTTTGGAAATTGGTCTTATTGTATTTAATCAATCAGCAACTGATAAGAGATGACATTAAGAAACAAACATGGACATTTTATCTGAGACCGTTAGGATTAATTTTTGGGATGATCTGGAATTGAAGTTGTGGTAAATTTTGTAAAAGTTGATTATAATAACAGTTTGTTAAAAGAGAGTTTTGGAATTTCAATCTTGTCTATCTTTTATTAATAATAATTTTACTACTTTTATTATTATAAAAACAATTATTATTGTTTTTACTGTTAACTATTTTGTTATTAATATAGTAGTAGATTTAGTAGTTTAGTGGTTTAGTGGTTTAGTGGTTTAAAACACTTTTGGCCTGTTTTTCAAGGGATGGGAAACTAACATTGTTGTATTATATTAATCAGCATTCAACTAGGCAGGATTGTATGTGTATAGGTCAGTCTTTTTTTTCTAAGATACTTTTTGTTTTGTTTCTTGTGGTTTTTTCCCCTTTGTTTTTAATATTTTGGTGTTTTGTATTTTAACCTTCTTTGAATAAACTAAATATTATGAGAGAGAGAAACTACTGATGTGGAAGACATAAAAGTGTGTCATAAAAATATTATTGGCAACAGTAGAGTCAGAGGTGGGTTCCTCCCGGTTCGGACCGGTTCCCCTGAACCGGTAGCGACCCGCTGGTGACGTCACGATGACGTCACAGATCCGGTTCGGTATTTTTTTTATTATTATTATTATTATTTTCTTCTGCGTATGCACAGAAGCCGAGTTTCCAGCACTGCGCATGTGTCGCCATCTTGTTTTCAGCTTTTAAAAAAAAAATTAATGTTTTTATTTTTTTGCACTGCGCATGCACGCGCGCGAAGCGCATGCGTGCCCATGTGGCCACGCTGCGCGGGAGGAAGCGAACCGGCAATGAGGTAAGTTAGAATCCATCCCTGAAGTAGAGTTATTTACTTTAGTAGGGTTATTGGGTTCACTCGAGTCACAGTTGTCTTCCTATCTTAGAATTCAGTAGTTGAATAGACAGAACTAACATTATATCAAATTTGTTTATAAATCAAAATATATGAATTGGGTGAACTGGTTTCCTGCACGATACTCAAAATGAATAATCTAAATGTATCTCATAATACAGGATTCATTCATCAAAGCAAATGAACTACCAGTTCAGGTATTAACCTAACTAATAATTTGTGTTCCTTTTAGGTCAGTATTTAACATTAAAGATTCTAAGTCAAGAGGCAAACTAAACAAGAAGCCACCAACAAGAACAAAAATTGACTTATTTGTGAACTTGGAATTAGTATAGAACAGCAGGTCTTCTGTGTAGTCATATAAACATTAACTGAAAGTTATTCTTTATATATTGATTGATTGATTGATTGATTGATATAGTCATATAAACATTAACTGAAAGTTATTCTCTCTCTCTCTCTCTCTCTCTCTCTCTCTCTCTCTTATAGGGAGAGGGAGAGAGAAAGAGACAGACAGACAGACAGACAGAGACAGAGACAGAGACAGAGACAGAGACAGAGACAGAGATTTGAACACATCTATAATAATAAAGTTGCAAGATAATAGTATCTAAGCTGGTTGCCTTGGGCCATTCTGCCATAACCTTTAAGGTACTATATAGCTTTATTTTTTCTGCAACAGACATGTTATCCCACTCAACATCCATTTGACCTCTGAATTACAATCTAAATTAACACTAATAAAACAGTAGTCTATTGGACAACTGGCATACTAAATCATTGTTGGTTAGTGTTAATAAAGTCTTCTTTATCATATTTAATTTAAAGTTTTCAATATTATACCTAATGATAAAGAAGTTGAACGTTATGAAGCTTTACTTACTCCAATAGTAATGTCTGGATTAGAGTCCCATAATCCATTGCCATTGCTTCTATTAATTTAGGCTGTGGTGTTTAAATTCAGAATATCAGGATGCTTATCTTTGTACAAAAATATACCATAGATTATAGGTTTTGCTACCATCATTTATGGGAAAACATAATTTTATATTAAAAGTGGAAAAATAAGAATGTCAACTCGCAAAGCATCCCTGGCCTGCTCTCAAGTTGCCATAAGCAGGAAGTGGGGAAACTTATGGAGCAGCATGGCAGCCACAACCAGAAGCACATTCCACGCATACTTTCCTCAAGGCTGTATCCCAGGCTACCGGCAACAGCCAGAGGGGCGTGATCTCTACAGCCCACGAAAGTGCTCCATTGGAGAATGTGATTTATGACACAACCTGGGAGGAGGGAGGAAACAGGGTCATAATTGTGCCGTAAATTACGTGGGGCAGAGCTGGCTTCACTTGGGTACGTGCCGACATGTTGCTCCTAATAAACAACTGGATTTCTTTTGAAACTTGGCTTGAGGCTCGTGATTTAATTAGGCATCGGTCGGAACCCTGACAAAGAATATAAAGTCTACACATATTTAAAAAACCGCAAAAAGAAGATAAGCCCTATTTCTTTAAGGAGAGTGGAATGGCAGAAGCCCAGGAATAGAAGGAAGAAATTATCTAAATAAGACAAGGTGGCACTTTGCCATTGACTAGATCATTTATGATGGGCAATAGGCTAAACTGATTGTCCTACTGACTCCAACCTTTCTGCTCTTCCATATTATATTAGCAGCTAGATTATAAACAGCAGAGATGCAGGTTTGCTCTGTAATCTCAGCTCTCATCCATAACCTTTCATTATTTCCATCTTAATTAGTTCCTAGAATAGTAAAAAAAAAAAAAGATAGTGTTAATCAGCAGAGTGATATTAGTTATCATGCCAGCCCTTGGTTCATGATCTAAGGGCCAAAGGCACAAGCTATTTCTATAGTATAGCACCATGGCCTTTATATCATCATCTGTGACTCATGTTCTCAGTATAGACTGTTTCATAACATATAGGAAGACTGTCAAATGGATTAGACTTTTACAGAGTAGCCCCATTTTTCAAAGTTTCTCACATAGTAGCTTGTGATAAAATAATATTTTGACCATTAACTACATCAGCCATCTTCTGTGATCTAAAATATAAATCGAAATCAGTATTCCCTAACAGCATTCTAAAAATTAGAGTATACAGCATTAAAATGATTAACAAAAAATAATTTCAGAATTTCACTTTCTGAACTCCAGTGTCATTTGGTTTACACAATCTAATATTAATGCCTGGATTAAGAAGTTAAATAACTATCATTCTTTTACATATCCATGAATTTCATTATGAACTTATTCATAATGATAATAATCCCATTGTAAAATGGAACTTTGGACAATAGCATTGATTTATATAATAAACCAGCATTTTTCTTATGAAGATATAATACAAAGACATTTTTTATTCCACCTCATACATTTTTTTTTGAACACTTGACTGTTATTGTGTCTGGAGTATTCTAGATTTTCTAAAGCTTAGTCCATTGTCTGAAATTATTATGAGCCATGCATTGATGTCTTGGCAACATGTATAGACTTCATGTCTTGTATTGATGGTTAACCAATTGTCCTTCAAGAGAAATAGTTATGGCATAGAAGCCTAATCCTCATGGCTTAGGATAAGGCAAGACAAATAAAAATATGCTTTGTGTCTCTTTGTTTGCAGCTGAAAACAGTAGTTATTATTTAAGGACTAAGCTTATAAGAATACAGATGTTCCCATCAGAAAATAGTCTCTCTTTGTTGCTTATGTTTCTTCTAACCAGAAAAAAAAATCATCAGAAAAACTGTTTCATAATAAATGTATTTAAAGTTCACTAGAATCAATGTACTACATGAACAAGGCTAAATAGAAATTTCCAGAGTTTCCCTAAGTAGTCTTGTTAAAGTACTTAAAAAAGCAATAGCAATAGCACTTACATCTCCCCATAGTGCTTTACAGCACTCTCTTGGTGCTTTACAATATCAGCATAGTGTCCCCAACAATCTGGGTCCTCATTTTACCGACCTCAGAAAGATGTAAGGCTGAGTCACCCTTGAGCCCCATCAGGATTGAACTTCAGGCTGTAAGCAAAGTTAGCCTGCAATACTGCATTCTAACCACTGTGCCAATGGCCTTTGAAGTACATTTGAATGTAGAAGAATATATAAGCAATTGGTATCTATGGAGATTCTCAGTCATCCAAGTCATGGTTGTCCCAAAGGTGCCTTTTAACAGAAATGGTCCTTACCAGGGGTGAAATCCAGCAGGTTCTGACAGGTTCTGGAGAACCGGTAGCGGAAATTTTGAGTAGTTCAGAGAACCGGCAAATACCACCTCTGTCTGGCCCCAGAGTGGGGAGGGAATGGGGATTTTGCAGTATCCTTCCCCTGGTGTGGGGTGGGAATGGAGATTTTGCAGTATCCTCCCCCTGGAGTAGGGTGGGAATGGAGATTTTGCAGTATCCTTCCCCTGCCACACCCACCAAGCCACGCCTACAAGCCATACCATGCCCACCAAGCCATGCCCACAGAACCGGTAGTAAAAAAAATGGATTTCACCACTGGTCCTTACTGTACTTAGGTGAGATGAGCCTGACCCTAAGCTGTAAGTGAAAAACAGCATTTTATGAGTTCAAGGAGTGAAGTAATCTTGGCAGCTACTCAAAACCATCCACAACCAGAGGGACAGAAAATAGAGTTTCTCACACATCACATACCTACTGTTAAAATGTGAGGAAAAAATAATCTCTTTTTACTTGGGTTCTGTTACACTTACATATTCTGTCAATTACCGGCAGAGAAACATGTCTGCATCACGGTCACAAGAAATGGTAGGCTCTGGTGTTTTAGTTTCACTATGCATGCTTAGTCCAATGTAGGCAACATGATCATCAGCAAAATGTGAATTTTAAGGTGGACCAGGCAGAATCAAACAATCAAGATGAAGGCTACAATCATTATGTGCACAACTACATGGAAAAAAAATCCCTTCATTGTGTTATTGGTGCTATCTTGTCTTTTTTGAAATACCCACACAACTGAAGAGCTGAAGAAGCTTCTTGGATGAGAAGCGAAATGTCTTCAAAGAAAAAAACAGAAAGTTCAGTCACCTGTTGAAAAAGCACAATTGGTACTTTCTATTTTTGTTCAGTTTTGTAATATATGAAGTTCCTAAGAATTTTATAGGACATATATCGACTTTCAAGAGCTTGAGAAGTTATCTAGTATTTGTCCAGGTTCAAAGCTGTTTGGGTACAACTTGTTATATGCCCATGTGACATTTTTGACTTTTAAACATAACCTGTTACGATCAGGACGCCCATGCTATCATCTTGATTTTTCCCCACCATCACCACCATTATGGGTGCTCCTGCTTATAATGTTTGAGCCTATTCATGTACTATGGAGTAAGATAGATTTCAGCAACTACCAGTTGGACATATGAAGTAATGCCCCCTGTATTTCTGAAATGCCTTAAGAAGTGCCAGACGATATGTATTCTCCCTCAAACAGATAAGCTGTGAGACCTCCTCCCACTGAAAGTGTGAAGGGCATTTAAGCTGTTAAACAGAAATGAAAAGGAAGATAAAATGATGTGTGCGGGAGGCAGGGAATAACACTAAATCAGGTGCTAGAATCACTGAAGATGGGCTCCAGCATGAGTCTGAAAGCTCGGAAGGCAAAACCTCTGGTCCCGGTGACTAACCTAGATTGGATCCTGCAACATTATCCTGGGACACGTATATTCACCTTCATATGTAATAACACTAAATAGTAGAATGTTTATTCTTTAAAACAGTGACAGTATAGAACTCCAACTTGGAGCTGCAAAAATCCAGCTTACCGCAAGGTGCCATGGGTAGCATATTCAGAACTATTGAGGCTGATGAATAAAGTCTTTAGTCTTAAATAAAGGCAAACTTTGCTCTCGCCAAGATCACCCAAAATTGCTTCTAGGAAGATGCATGTCAAATTCCTTTTAAATCCCTCCTCTCAGTCCTTGATTTACTTTCGTTTCCCCATGGTTTAAGATGAGAGCGAGAAGATGAGAAACCCCACCCCCAGCCACATACAGTATGTCACAGAAGTGAGTACACACCCTCACATTTTGTAAATATTTAAGTATATCTTTTCATGTGACAACACTGAAGAAATGACACTTGGCTACAATGTAAAGTAGTGAGTATACAGCTTGTATAACAGTGTAAATGTGCTGTCCCCTCAAAATAACGCAACACACAGCCATTAATATCTAAATTGCTGGCAACAAAAGTGAGTACACCCCTAAGTGATAATGTCCAAATGGGGCCCAAGTAGCCATTTTCCCTCCCTGGTGTCATGTGACTCGTTAGTGGTACAAGGTCTCAGGTGTGAAGGGGGAGAAGGTGTGTTAAATTTGGTGTTATCATTCTCTCATACTGGTCACTGGAAGTTCAACATGGCACCTCATGGCAATGAACTCTCTGAGGATCTGAAAAAACAAATTGTTGCTCTACACAAAGATGGCCTAGGCTATAAGAAGATTGCCAAGACCCTAAAACCCTAAAA